>CM043699.1:56928137-57528137 GCA_023935145.1 Bretschneidera sinensis
ATCTTCAACTTTTCCTTTTTTCTCTTCACGATAGAGCTAGGGCATGGTTGGATTCAAACATACCTAGGTCTATTACATCTTGGGAAAATCTCCTTAGCAAATTTTATCGTAAGTTTTTCCCAATGTCTGGAGTGAATGAGTGTCGAAAGAAGATTAGTTCTTTCACTCAAGATGAGGATGAAAAGTTTTCTGAGAGCTGGGAGCGCTTCAAAGAGTTACTGATCAGATGCCCTCCACATGGATATGAAAAATGGAGACTCGTTCAGTTCTTCTACCAAGGGTTGACTTAACCCAACCATAGCATGATCGAGTCTATGAATGGGGGGGCATTCTTGAGTCTGACGGGAGAGGAAGCATACAAGGCATTGGATAAGTTGTCTGACAACTCGCAGCAGTGGGATTTTTCAAGCTGTCGAGATAAGTCCATTCGTGCTCCCAAGAAAGGAGGCATCTATGAGATCAGGGAAGACACTGATTTGAGGATAAGTTATATGCTCTCACTAAGAAGATTGACACTCTCGCTGTGGGCCAATCCATTAATGCTGCCAACACATTCAATGTTGATAGCTGTTCTATCTATGCTAGTCCCATGCATCTAGCACAGAATTGTCCATCTATGCCGATTTTTGTCGAGTATCCTATGGAACAAGTGAATGCTTTCAATGACTATCGGAGGTAGTCAAATGGATCTTACTCCGAGACGTACAATCCAGGGTGGCGGAACCACCCTAATTTTTCATGGAAGCAGAGCCAACCAATGAATCAGGGTGGAGCCCCGCATCATGCTCAAAATCAATACCCTCCCGGATTTGCCCCATAAATTCCAAGTCATGGTCGCTCTGCCCATCCAGCACCATCACCTGCTTACCAAGCTCCCACTCAAATGCCAGCTCCAGTTTCACAATCACTAGAGGACACCCTTAAGGAGTTCATGAAGATGACTGGCCAATCCATGAGTGAAGTAAGGAGTGCAACAATGGTAAACACCTAAGCGATTGCCAAACTGGAGAGTCAAATAGGGCAAATTGCAAGTCACTTGGGTGAAAGAGAGAAGGGAAAGTTCCCTAGTCAGCCCATGCCCAACCCAAAAGGACAGTTTATGGTTGGAAATTCATCAACTCACACGGGGAGGAACAAGTGTAGTCGATTGTCACATTGAGGTCTGGGAGACAAGTGGACAATTGAGTGGAAGAGAACCCTGCTATACAGCAAGGGCAAGAAAGTGGCAACAAGGAAAAGAGAGATACTGAGCCATCTATAGCCACACCTACTATGAAGGACCCTCCTAGGTCGCTTGTACCTAAAGTGCCTTACCCTGAGAGATTACAGGCACCTAAGAAAGGAGGGAAGTATGAGGAAATTCTGGAGGTATTCAAGCAGATCCAAATCAATATCCCATTGTTGGATGCCATCCATCAAGTGCCGTCATATGCCAAGTTTTTAAAGGACTTGATCACTATCAAGAGGAAGACGAATATCTCAAAAAAGGCATTTTTGACCAAGCAGGTTAGCTCAATCCTTCAGTGCAAGCTACCCATCAAGTATAAGGACCCGGGGTGTCCTACTATCTTTTGCACGATAGGAGTCAGCCAGATTGAGAGGGCTCTCTTGGATCTATACCTTACTCAGTCTATTTGTAGTTAGGGTTAGGAGAACTGAAGCCCACAAACACGACACTTCAATTGGCTGATAGGTCAGTGAAAATACCATGGGGAATAGTTGAGGACGTCTTGATAAAAGTGGATAAATTCTATTTCCCAGTGGATTTTATTGTGCTTGACACAGAGTCAGTTCAGAATGTAAGGATTCAGATACCGGTTATTCTAGGGTGACCATTCTTAGCCATGGCTAACGCCCTGATCAATTGTAGGACAGGGGTGATGAAGATTTCCTTCGAAAATATGACAGTGGAGTTGAATATCTTTGATATCACTAAGCAATCACTGGAATTTGATGAAGTGAGAAATGTATGCTTGATAGAGGAGATTCTTGAGGAGACTATGGATGAATCAAGCATTGAGGACCCCCTGGAGGCATGCTTCGCTCAATTTGGAGAGGATTTGGATCTAGATAAGTTGCTCGAGCAAGCGAGTGCCATTTTGGAGTCTCCTCATCGGGAGAGCAATGAAACAGAGGAGACCGCAGCACCTGAACCCCCCAAGAAGGAACTTAAGCCTTTACCAGATAATCTTAAGTATAAGTTCCTAGGTCCAGCCGATTGTTTGCCTGTGATTATAGCTTCAGATTTGGGTGAGGCTCAAGAGGAGAAATTATTAGATGTTTTAAGAGAGCACAAGGAAGCTATCGGCTGGACTATAGAGGATATTAAAGGAATCAGCCCCTCGTTGGTAATGCACAAGATACATTTGGAGGAGAATGCCAAGCCATCGAGGGAGCCATAAAGAAGGCTCAACCCAGCTATACAAGAGGTTATGAGGGCAGAAGTAATTAAGCTGTTAGATGCAGGGATCATTTATCCCATCTCTGATAGCAAGTGGGTGAGCCTAATTCATGTCGTGCCAAAGCAGGCTAGATTGTCGGTAGTGATAAATGAAGACGACGAGTTGGTTCCAACTCGTGTACAATCAGGATGGAGAGTGTGTCTAGATTACCGTAAGTGTAATGCTACCACAAGGAAGGATCAATTTTCACTCCCATTTATTGATCAGATGGTGGAGCGTTTAGCTGGGCATGATTACTAATGTTGGGTCTGGCTGAAGATGTTAAACTTAACGCTCATGGGAGGCACCCCACAACATATCCTTTATGTTTATTTATTATTTTACATATTTATGATTAATGTTTTTTTCCAGTATTTTTTGTTTTCCAGTCTTTATTTTTCAGGGACAACACGTACTTCAGTTCAAGTTTGGGGGTATCTTATAAGCCATACCAAGTCCAGATAGTTCTCCATATCCCAGGTCAGCTCTTTCCATATTATTCACACATTGGGGTCAATGTGTAATTTAAGTTTGGGGGTATGGGAGACACATTACACACACTTTCTCCTAATTTGTTGTTGTTTTCCTTCATTTAAAAAAAAAGAAGGTAAATACATGCTCATGTTATTTTGAAATTTTAGTTGATCTAAACAAATATTGTGATGTGATTTCATTGGTGAGCTTAAAATTTTGAAAACATGATTTGATGATAGAGTTTTAAAACTTTGTTACTTACTTTGGGCATTTGAGAATTCACATGTTTGAGCCAATCTAACACGAGCACATTAGCACAAAATTGTGTGAGGTATGACATGTGATTTTAATGTGCATGTTTCCATGACTTAATTGAAACTAGATGACTTGTGGGATTAACACTTGGGCATAGAAAAGCATAAAAAAAAGAAAAAAGAAAAATAATGATCATCATCAATAAACTTTCCACTGAGTAACTGGACATCTTGCCTCAGTAAGCAGTGAGTGTTCACGTCAAAAGGTGAGAATTTTATTCATAATGATCATTGCAAAACTTTCCACGGAGTAACTGGACCTCTTGCCTCAGTAAGCAGTGAGTGTTCACGTCAAAAGGTGGAAATTTTGCTTGGTAGCATTAAGGACAATTTAGTTTCGTAGCCTTTTTGACTCGAGTTAATAATCCCTTAGGGGTGTCTTTACACCTAATGCCCTAAAACCATATGGTTTGGGAGTCATTGACTCAACACTCAATACATGGGTCAATTAGAAAGCTTAAGGGAACTAAACATAGCAGAGCCTTATAATAAAAATAAATGAAATAAAACTATGCCATCGTTGTTCATTCTGATGAGAAATTTTGTGAATCTTGAGACATGAATATATTGTACATTGAAATTATTTGGAAAACTCATCTGTGTATGCTAATTCACTTTACACTGATTCAAGCTTGTGATGTCTTAGTCTGCCTCTTGTAAGTAATTAGGTTTTAAAATTCCTATTCATTGTGAATATGGGTTATATTTTTTAAGTTGCTTATGAATGAATATCATGGTTTGAGTGCTCATTAAATTTTTGGATACCATGAGTGATGAACTTATCTTTATGTTCTTTGTTTTCCATTTAGTTTTATTTATTTATTTTGTTTTGCTAAGGGACTAGCAAAATGTAAGTTTGGGGGTATTTGATGAGTGAAAATATTGCATATTTTGGCCACTTAATTTACATTTGTTAGCGTAGGAATTTGTTACTTTGAGTTGTTTTCGTTGTTTTTCAGGTTTACAAGCACTAGGAAAGGAGTTTCACTAAAATTGCCAGAATTACCTGTACAGATCAGCCATTTTTGTGGATTTTACTGTATTGATTCAGGAAGAACCAGGAGATGAGCCATACATGCTTGGAAAGATCCGAAAGTCTATTTTCTGAGGGATTTTACGGCTTATAAAAATGATTTTTTTAGAGAAAGTTATGGCAGTTTTAGTAGACAAGGGTCAAGCTGAAGATGTCTAGTGCGCTCGATCGCACCAGACTTGCGATCGATCGCAAGTGCGCACTCGCACATCCCACATCGGTTAAAAATACTTTGTAGTGCACCAGTATGCACTCGAGCGCACCAGACTACGATCGATCGCACTCGGGTAGTATCCCACATCGAATTTAAAACACATTGTACTCCGGGAATTCCCCTATAAAAGCCCTATCTCCCTTCATCATTAGGTGTGCAATCCGGTGGACGTCTGCTAGCATTCTGGTGGATCCCGAAGGCTTTACTACCATGAGGGGAAGTGTCGCTCAACAGCGAATGAAATTTCTCCCATGTATAGTCAATTTTAATTTACTGTTTTTTGTTAGTTTATTGTTTAGCACTGTTATTGTGAACTTTAGTTTCATGAGTATGAGTGGCTAAAATCTTCAACTAAGGTTGAAGATGAAGTCTCGCCGTTGTTTGGCATAAGATTTTTAGATTTGTTTATACAATTCTGATGTTTTTTTTAGTATAAATGTTATGGTCAATTGTTTGAGTAAATTCTTACGATTGATAGTTTTTAAATTGTTCTGTTGGATATTCCATGTGTTTCATCTGATGGATACATCAAATTGTTTTTGATTAAATTGGATATCCTTTGTGATTTGTTAAAAGCGGATACATTGGATTGTTTTGGTTTAATTGGGATATTTATTGTGATTTGTTTAAAGTTGGATTCATGGAATGTTTTGATAGATTATTTTTATAGAACATGAAAATATATGCTTTACTTTGGTGGGCTGGATTCAGAAACCTTAGTGTTTTTTATCATTAGTCTTTAAATCAATTTAGTTTAGTTTATATTTGTTTTTGCAAAAGATAATTCAAAACTTGGAACTAGGTTAAAATAGGCGTAGTTTAGATAAAAAAATATTTTCACAACGCAATTCCCTGTGGATTCGACCAGGCACTTGCATAACACTATATTACAAACAACTTTTGCGCTTGCGAGTAATTTAAAACTCACAACAGAAGCCTTTCAAGAAGAAGTACCAGCCAATCACCTAGAACAATGTATCACCACTTCATCTCAAGCTTATAATTTTACTAACTCTGCTCTTTGTGAATCTGATTTACCTTTTGTTAGTGAAGAATTTCTCCACTATGTATTTGCTTGGGAGCCTTGCAGCAGGATACATCACTTAGCAATGAAGTGGGGAGGCTAGAGCCGATTGTAGCAAAGCTGGATTCTACAATTTCTAGAGAAAAGATGCAACAAACTACAACATGAGAGTTGAAGTAATTACTTGAGCATCTTCGCTATGCATTCTTGGGTGATAGTTAGACATTTCTTGTGATTGTTGCTGCATCACTCACACCCGAAGAAGAGGAAAAGCTACTGCGTGTTTTAAGGGAGCATAGAACAGCCTTCGGATGGACTATTTCTATCATAAAAGGTATAAGCCCCTCAATTTACATGCACAAGATTTTAATGGAGGAGCTTTACAAACCTTCAATCGAGCACCAAAGAAGATTAAATCCAACAATGAAGGAAATCGTGAGAGTTGAAATTTTGAAGCTCCTCAATGCTGGAATTATCTACACTATTTCAGATAGCTCATGGGTAAGTCCAATGCAGGTTGTACCAAAAAAAGGTGGAATAACAGTGGTGAGAAACGACAACAATGAGTTTATTCCTACAAGAACAATCACGGGTTGGCGTGTATGCATGGATTACCGCAAGTTGAACAAAGCAACAAGGAAGGATCATTTTCCACTTCCCTTCATTTATCAAATGTTGGATCGATTGGCTGGGTATTCCTACTATTGCTTCTTAGATGGTTATTCGGGGTATAACCAGATTGCCATAGCCCCCGAAGATCAAGAGAAAACTACATTCACATGCCCCTATGGAACATTTGCTTTTAGGAGGATGCCATTCGGATTATGCAATGCCCCAACGACATTTCAATGTTGCATGATGGTTATCTTTTCTAATATAGCGGAAGATATAATGGAAATTTTTATGGATGATTTTTCAGTTTTTGGTACATTTTTTGATAATTTTTTGCATAATTTAGCTATTGTTTTTCAGAGATATAAAGATAAAAATCTAATCCTAAATTGGGAGAAGTGTTATTTCATGGTTCAAGAAGGGATCGTGCTTGGCCATCGAGTATCATCTGAAGGAATTGAGGTTGATCGAGCTAAAATTGCAACCATAGAAAAACTACCACCTCCAAAGAAAGTGAAGGGAATCAGAAGCTTTTTGGGATATGCGGGATTTTATAGAAGATTTATAAAGGATTTTTCTAAACTCTCTAAACCTTTATGCAATCTTCTTGAAAAAAATTATGCATTTGACTTTCATGATGCTTGTTTGCAGGCCTTTTATGTAATCAAGGAGAAACTAGTTTTAGTGCCAGTTATGACTATACCTAATTGGAATCAACTTTTTGAAGTCATGTGTGATGCAAATGACTTTGCAATTGGAGCAATATTAGAATAAAAGCGAGACAAACTATTCAGGGCCATCTATTACTCAAGCCGGACTTTGAATGAAGCATAATTAAATTATACAACTGACAAGGAGATGCTTGCTGTTGTGTTTACTTGTGACGAATTTTGGTCTTACCTCATTAGTACAGAAGTGATAGTGTTCACTGATCATGCAATAATTTGTTATTTGTTTGGCAAGAAGGATGCTAAGCCTAGGTTGATTCGCTGGATCCTGCTTCTTCAAGAATTTGATTTGGAGGTTCGAGATAAGAAAAGGAAACAAAATTTAGTTGCTGATCATCTCTCTCGGCTAGTGCAAGAGGAAGAAAGGCCAAATTTAGTGATCTAAGAAGCATTCCCCGATGAGCAATTGTTTGCATGTGAGATCAAGCTTCCTTGGTATGTTGAGATTGTAAACTACCTAGCTTGTAAAGTACTGCCACCATATCTCACTTACCACCAATGAAAGAAGTTTCTACATGATGTGAAATATTATCTTTGGGATGAGCCTTTACTGTTCAAAAGATGCTCTGATCAAATCATCTGAAGATGTGTACCGGAAGAAGAGATATAAGCCATTCTCCATCATTGCCATTCATCATCATATGGAGGGTACTTTGGAGCAAGACAAATAGCAGCTAAGGTACTTCAAAGTGGTTTCTTTTGGCCCTTTATTTTTCATGATAGTTATACTTTGGTGAAGACTTGTGACCAGTGCCAACGTATGGAAAATATTTCAAGGTGTCATGAGCTACCATTGAAAAATATCTTAGAGGTTGAGTTATTTGATGTTTGGGCAATCAATTTTATGGGTCCTTTTCCTCCTTATCTTGGTTTTGCTTATATCTTGTTAGTAGTGGATTATGTGTCAAAATGGGTGAAAGAAATTGCTGCAACAACAAATGATGCAAAAGTAGAGCTCAAATTTCTACATAAGAATATATTCACAAGATTTGGCACTCCATGAGCTATTATTTGTGACGAAGGGACCCATTTTTGCAACAAATTGTTTGACAACCTTCTTTCTAAATATGGTGTGAAGCATAAGATAACACTTGGCTACCATCCTCAAACTAATGGCCAAGCTAAAATTTCAAATCGAGAAATCAAGAATATCCTTGAGAATACGATCAATACTAATAGGAAGCATTAGGAAAAGAAGCTTAATGATGCTTTGTGGGCATACTGTACAACTTTTAAAACACTTATAGGATGTCTCCTTACCGTTTAGTGTTTGGAAATGCATGTCATCTTCCTATTGAGTTGGAGCATAAAGCTTATTGGGCTATAAAGAAGTTTAATTTTGATTTAAATGCAGCAGGAGAAAAACGACTCTTACAATTGAATTAGATAGATGAGTTTCGGAACGATGCTTATGAAAATGCGAAGATCTACAAAGAACGGACAAAGAAGTGGCATGGCAAACAAATTCTTAGGTGTGAGTTTGCACACGGACAACAAGTTTTACTCTTTAATTGATGACTCAAAGTCTTCCCGGGAAAGTTAAAATTAAGATGGATAGGTCCTTATACAATTAAAGAGTTTCCTCTTTTGGAGTAACAGACTTGAAGGACAAGACAGGGAATATATTCAGAGTTAACAATTAGAGATTGAAGCACTATTATGGGGAACAAGTGGAGAGGAACTGTAGACTTATTCCTCTTGGAGACCCTAATTGATGAAGATTGAAAAGTTTGGCTGTAGACTTTAAAACAAGCACTTATGGGAGGCAGCCCATAGAACTTTCTTTTATTATTTTATTTTTGTTTTGAATAATTTGGATTTTGATGCAGGTTTATTTAGCAAGAATAAAGAGTTGGAAATTGCAAACTACGACTGATTCACCATGAAACTAGGGAAGTTCCTTTGGTTTCTTCAATCTTTCTCACTTTTGAATTATAATGAGGACATTGTTTAGTTTAAGTTTTGGGCTGTAAACTCCTATAATCATTTTATCTTCTTGATTGCTGGTTATTTTATTTTACTTGTGATTTTATACCTATAGTCATTTTGCCTTCTTGATTGCTGGTTATTTTATTTTACTTGTGATTTTATAAGCCTTGAGTTTTTGAATTTTCTTACCAAGCATGCATTTGAGTATGATAGAATTCTCTATGACTTTGAAATTTATGATTGAGTATAGGACTAAGAAAGGGTGTGGTCCAAGGAAGACTACAATCATGGCTGGTTTGGATGATAATGTCCGAATGTAGGGAGATGTCTATAATAGTTGTATCAGAGACTGATACGAAAACCCATATATGGATGCCCATACTTGAGGTATGAATGTGATAATAAAAAAATGAATTGTGATGAGATGTGATGTGATGTGAGAAAGAAGAGGTAGATAATGCGTATGCATTCATTGATATTCTCATTGAGATGTTGTTAAATTCATATGATTATGAAATTCTGTGATGTGTAATGAGAGAAATGATTTTAAATTAGATATCATGAGTGATATATGTATTTGAATGAAATTGAAAAATATGATATGATATGAAATATGATGATTAAATGAAGTAAAATGACTTGCAAAATAAAATTATTAATTGAAGTATACAAATAAAGTACTTTGATTAAATTGGGACTTCATTGAGTTGTATAAAGCTCACACACTTTCCTTCTTTATTAAATTTCAAGTTGAAGGTAGAAAGAAGGATAAAGTGTTGCGATATGAGTTTTACTCATTTATGTTTAAGTGGGTCTATATGGTCGGCATCCTTAGGAAATACAATTTTTTTTTTATTGTAATCGAGTTTTGTAGTTAATCATGCATAGACATATTTACTTTTTGTAAAAATTTTGTATCTTCTCAAAAATGAATTGAGGTGTACATGATGTAAATATGTTGTGAATTATGATCTGTTGTATATAAGTCTGTGCTTAATGCTGAAAGGTGACGATACCATCTAGGTGGGCTCATTTTGGATGGGTTGTTACATGATGATCCTTTGAGCATCCTAGCCTTAAAAAGGTATTTGGATATCTGGAACCTTGCATTACGACTATGTTCACCATACAAATCTTATAAATGAAGCAAAATCAAGAATATGTTTTTCATTTTATCATGTTGCTTCTGAATCTCATTGGACATTGATGCTAGTATGTAGCACCTTGCCCTCATGTCATCAACTTGTCACTTCTCATAAGTAATGACCTATTCTTCCAAAGAATTCTCAATAAGACTATTTGGGAGTGATTGATCAAGAACATAGGTTATCTTTTCGAAATTGAGAACAATTTTCAAGTTCTTTAGCCAATCAAGAAAAATAGTCCCAGTCATCCTGTTTGTATCAAGGATTCTACATAGTGGGTTGAGATTTGCCATTGTGATCTACAATATAACAACAGATAAATTAGCATCTATTCATTCTATTAACTACCATAAATATTTGGTATTTTATCTATATTGTACCTCTCTACTATTCTTGTCAATTCCCACAACCCTCAATGTGGAAAGCGAAAAACCTCATTGGAAGGTTTCCTAGTGGAGATCAGGATCCTATCACTTATACATTAAGCCTTGTAGTGACACAACAAACTAATAATGTACTTGATAGGAAGATAAATTTTATCATTTGCAACTCATACAATTCCCAATCATAATTTAACCTCTTAAATATGTATGACCTTATAGTGACACAACAAATCATTTCCACTTTAGTTAAGTTAAACCCGTGATTCCTCACAAGTCTAAATTAGTGATATAACCCTTGTTGTGACACAACAAAGTTATATCATTTGTTTACCTTGTGAATATCACACACTTTAATAGAAAATATAATTTTCCTATGGGAGTTGTTGGGAATTTGTCTAAGAAATTAAAGATTGAAGATGAAGCTTCAGCAGCCTTTGGCGCCACGGCACAAGGTTTGTGCGTCGCGGCCTCCAGAAAGTCAAGAAGTTCATCTCGGAGCTGTGTGCCACGGCACAGACCAACCACACCGCGGCCTTTAGAAAGTGGCTGTTCTTTCCCCTGTTGTGTGCCGCGGCTTGCCCTGTTCTGAGCCGCGGCGCGAGGCACACCTGACACCTGATTTCAGCATTTTTCAGCTGGTGCATGGGTTTTGGTTAAAACACATAGGATCACTTAGACCACTTAGAGGGCTATGATTGTTTGGTTCTCAAGATCAAAGGGTTGAGAGTGACTTCAAGTTGGTTAAGGAAGTTTTTGCTCTATATAAAGGGTCATCTAGGAGCAATAACAAGAGGTATCACACAAGGAAGAAACACAAGAAGAAGTCTCATTCTAAGAGTGGCTGGTGTTTAGAGAGATAGGCTTTCAAATCTTCAGAGGTGTTTCTAGTGAGAGAGAGTATTCAAGATTGGGGTTCAAGGGCTTTGTAATTGGAATTTTCTTGGGGAAAATTCAATGGAAACACTTAGTTCTTATCTCTTTCTTTTCTCTTCTTTCATTCATCAAGAACACATGGTTCTTGAGGAGGTGTTGCTGTAATTGTAAGAACTCCATTGATTTAGTGCAGAGAGCTCGGAGGAGCTCACGAGGACGTAGGCAATTTGCCTAACCTCGATAACAATTGCTTGTGTTTTCTCTTTTATGGTTTGATTCTTGTCTTGGTCCAAATCATTCTAGTTTGGGTGTTTGAAGGTCACAACCTGGGATTCTTGAAGTGATTTTCAACAGTGGTATCAGAGCTAGAACAGTGGTATCAGAGCAAGACTCCAAGAATCAAAGGAAACTTCTTGGGTGATTCAAGAACGGTGTTGGGATCAAGATCTGATCGGGTTCTTGAGGTTCAAGAACGGTGTTGGGATCAAGATTTGATCGGGTTATTGAGGTTTAGAAGTTTGGAAAGCAATTGTGGGTGCTGTATAAATCTTGGGATTTTTTTTCTGTAAGATGGGTTCAAACTTCATTGTTGAGAAGTTTGATGGAAAAGGAGACTTTGCCATTTGGAAGCGAAAAATCAAGGCAGTTCTTATGCAACAAAAGGTGGACTTGGCGATTGGAGAAGATGATGATTTTAGAGCAAGTATCACAGAGCTCCAACAGAATAAGATGAAGAAGATGGCATATAGCACCATTTTTCTGCACATGTCGGATAGTGTGACAAGGGAATGTGGAGATTCGAAAGATCCAACTGTGATTTGGAAGAAACTAGATGAGTTGTTTCTTACCAAAACTCCCCCTAATAAAATTTATCTTCTAAAACGAATCTTTGCTTTTAAAATGGATCCTAATAGAGAGTTGCTAGATAATCTTGATGTGTTTAATAAACTAGTTCAAGATTTGACTGGTTGTAGTATAACATTCCCGGATGAACAATTGGCTATTATATTGTTGAATTCTCTTCCCAATTATTTTTAAAGCTTGATTAATGCTATTGAATATGGAAGAGATACACTAACCAAAGAAATTATGATTAATGCTATAAGGGCTCATGATTTCAAAGCTAAGATGAGGGAAGGATCAAGTGGAGAAGGTCTGTTTGTTAGAGGAAGGCCTGCAACTCGGAATGGCAGCAATATCTATGGCAACTACCGGGACAAACCAAAGGGTAGAGGTCAAAGCCATGGAAGATCGCACTCTAAACCGAAATTTGGAGGAAAGTGATGCTACTATTGCAAGAAGGAGGGTCATTTCAAAAGAGATTGCAAGAAGATGATAAGAGATGAGAAAGGAAGAGGCCATACCAACAATGGAGAGGCTTCGATTGCCAAGGGAGAACAACAAGATGATGATGTTCTTGTTGTGTGTTCAAATGTGAGCGAGAGGCAAAGCAGCGAGAAATGGATCTTGGATTTTGAGTGCACTTATCACATGTGTCCTCACCATGATTGGTTCAAGAATTTCAAGGAAACCAATTAAGGAAAGGTTTTCTTGGGGAACGATACTTCTTGCCAAGTGAGGGGCATAGGAGACATCCAATTGAGGATGTTTGATGGAGTTACAAGGCTGCTGCAGAATATGAGATATTTTTCGGATTTGAGAAGAAATTTGATCTCATTGGGGCAGCTAGATTCAATGGGCTACACATACAAAGCAGAAGGAGGAAAGATCAAGGTAACCAAAGGATCTTTGGTAGTGATCAAAGTAGCAATAAAGGATGGTCTCTATGAGATGATTGGAGAGATGAACATCAAGGATCAAGCAGCAAGCTTGATGGCTGAGATTGATAAGGCGGTTCTTTGGCACAATCGCTTGGGACACATGAGCGAAAAGAGGCTACAAGTTCTCAGCAAGAATGGTTTACTTGATGGTGATAAGGTAGAAAAACTTGATTTCTGCGAGAGTTGTGTTCTTGGGAAGCAACATCGGGTTAGCTTCAACACCGGAGTGCACAAATCAACGGGTATTCTTAACTACATTCATGCCGATCTTTGGGGACCAGCAAGAACACCAACACAAGGTGGTAATCTTTACTTTCTTTCATTAATTGATGACTATTCTAGAAAGGTTTGGGTTTTTTTGCTTAAAAATAAATCAGATGCTTTGAATAAGTTTGTGGTGTGGAAAAAGTTGCTAGAAACTCAAACGGGCAAGGTAGTTAAGGTTTTGAGAACTAATAATGGCTTAGAAATTTTTAATAAGGAATTTGACAAATTCTGTGAGTTAAATGGGATTCTAAGACATAGAACGGTTGTGAAAACCCTTCAGTAAAATGGAGTTGCTGAGAGGATGAATAGGACTCTTTTGGATAAGGTTAGGTGCATGATTATTGGTTTCAGGTTACCCAAATATTTTTGGGGGGAAGCTATGTCTACTGCTGCGTATTTGGTTAATAGATCACCCTCTAGAGCTTTGGATCTTAAGACTCCTGAGGAGATGTGGAGTGGAAAACCCCTTGAGTTAAGCAACCTTAAGACTTTTGGATGTGCTGTGTTTGCACATCAAAAGGATGATAAACTTAGCCCAAGGTCTAGAAAGTGTGTGTTTCTAGGATATGGTGAAGGGCTTAAGGGGTATAAGTTGTGGTCCTTAGAGCCAAAAGGAACTAAACTCATAATAGGTAGGGCTGTCATTTTTAATGAGCTATTATTTCCCTATTTGGAGAAAACTAACCCTGCAGGGGAAAGTGAGCAAACCAACCCGGTTTATGTGGAGCATAGCATCAAAGAAAATTCAGTTCAGGTAGAGCAAGGAAGGTAAGAGGGTTCGGATCAGGTAGAGCCCATTGGTGAAGGCCAAGCTCAAGACACTCAAGAGGAGGTTGAACTTGAAGGAGATGATGCAGCAAATCAGAATGATTATCAACTCACAAGGGACCGAGAAAGGAGGCAGATCAGACCACCTTTGAGATATGGTTTTGAGGATGCTAATGCAGAAGCTCTCTATTCAGAAGAAGGGATAATCAACTATAAACCAGAAACTTACATTGATGCCATGGGATGTAAGGATTCATCAAGATGGAAGCTAGCTATAGAGGAGGAAATGCATTCTTTGAGGAAGAACAACTTTTGGGAATTTGTGCCTAAACCAGAAAAATAGAGAGTTGTGGATTATAAGTGGATTTACAAGATCAAAGAAGGAAACACTCCAGGGGATAAATTTCGGTATAAGGCTAGGCTAGTGGCGAAGGGGTTCACACAAAGAGAAGGCATAGATTTCACAAAAATTTTCTCACCGGTTGTGAAATAAAAGACGATAAGAATAATGTTAGCTATGATGGTCTAATTTAATTGGGAGATTGAGCAAATGGATGTGAAGACAGCGTTCTTACATAGAGAGCTTGATGAGACCATCTACATGAGACAAGTGAAAGGCTATGAGGAAGGAAGGCAGGGGGATTTGGTGTGCAAATTGAAGAAATTTCTCTATGGCCTGAAGCAATCACCTCGGCAATGGAATAAGAGGTTCGATTCCTTTGTAACTAGCTTGGGTTTCATGAGGAGCTACTATGATTCATGCTTGTACTATAAAGGTCACAAGGTGAAGGAAATGGTGATTATCCTCATCTATGTTGATGATATGCTGTTGGTTGGTAACAGTAAGGAGAGGATAGAAAGGTTGAAGTCTCAACTCAGTTCGGAGTTTAAGATGAAAGATCTTGGTCATGCACAAAAGATCTTTGGGATAAGTGTAATCCGAGAAAGGGAGAGAAACAAGTTGAAGGTTTCTCAGACTTCTTACATAGAAAAGATGGTGTCTAAGTTCTCTATGGAAGATAGTAAACCAGTAAAGATTTCCTTTGCTGGTCATTTCAAGTTCTCTAGTGATCAATGTCCTAGATCAGATGAGGAGAAGAAGGAAATGGAAAAGGTCCCTTACTCTAGTGCAGTTGGATCAATCATGTTTATGATGGTAAGCACTAGACCCGACATTTCTCATGCCATTAGTGTTCTCAGCAGGTTTATAAGTAATCCTGGAAAGGAGCATTGGCTGGGGATGAAGTGGTTGATGAGGTATTTGAAGGGAAGCCTAGATGTGGGGCTTGTTTACAAGAAGAGAGGTAAATCTATATGGTTAGAAGGTTATGCTGATTTGGACTATGGAGCAGACTGGGATAAGAGAAGATCGATTACCTTATACTTCTTCAACTTAAACAGATGTTGTATAAGTTGGAAGGCTCAGTTACAGCCGGTGGTAGCACTCTCAACAACCAAAGCAGAGTACATAGCAGCAACGAAAACTATTAAGGAGGCTATGTGGTGTAAAGGGTTGTTGGAAGAGTTGAAGGTCCTAAAAAATAGGTGGTGGTGTATTCGGATAGCCAAAGTGCATTGCATTTGTGTAAGAATCCGGTGTTCCATGAGAGGACTAAGCATATGGATGTTCGGTATCATTTCATTCAGGAAAATGTTACGGAATGAAGCATTCGTGTGGACAAAGTGGCAACAGAAGAAAATCCTACAGATTTAGGCACTAAAGTTCTAACTCTAAGCAAGTTCAATCATTGCCTTGAACTTCTTAGAATTGGAATTGGATGAGGTGGTGACTTATGTTGAGTTTGGATCCTGAGTTCTCTGCACAATTGGTTTGGGTTTAATTGCTTAGATAAAGGTAGAGTTTATTGGAATTTGTCTAAGAAATTAAAGATTGAAGATGAAGCTTCAGTAGTCTTTGGCTTGTGCCGCGGCCTCTAGAAAGTCAAGAAGTTCATCTCAGAGCTGTGCATAATGGCCTTCAGAAAGTCAAGAAGTTCATCTCGGAGCTGTGCGCCGTGACACAGACCAGCTGCTCCGCGGCCTCTAGCAAGTGGTTGTTCTTTTCCCTGTTGTGCACTGCGGTTTTCCCTATTCTGAGCCGCAGCGCAAGGCACACCTGAAATTTGATTTCAGCGTTTTTTAGCTGGTGCGTGGGTTTTGGTTAAAATGCACTGGATCACTTAGATCACTTAGAGGGCTATGATTGTTTGGTTCTCAAGATCAAAGGGTTGAGAGTGACTTTAAATAGGTTAAGGAAGTTTTTGCTCTATATAAAGGGTCATCTAGGAGCAATAACAAGAGGTATCACACAACGAAGAAACACAAGAAGAAGTCTCATTCCAAGAGTGGCTGGTGTTTAGAGAGATAGGCTTTCAAATCTTCAGAGGTGTTTCTAGTGAGAGAGAGTATTCAAGATTAAGGTTCAAGGGCTTTGTAATTGGAATTTTCTTAGGGAAAATTCCAGGGAAACACTTAGTTCTTATCTCTTTCTTTTCTCTTCTTTCGTTCATCAAGAACACATGGTTCTTGAGGAGGTGTTGGTGTCATTGTAAGAACTCCATTGATTTAGTGCAGAGAGCTCGGAGGAGCTCACGGGGACGTAGGCAATTTGTCGAACCTCGATAACAATTGCTTGTGTTTTCTCTTTTATTGTTTGATTCTTGTCTTGGTCCAAATCATTGTTGTTTGGGTGTTTGAAGGTCACAACCTGGGATTCTTGAAGTGATTTTCAACATGAGTAAACTTTATGGGGACAGAACAATTTTACACACATATCACATATTGTCTATATTTGTGGAAGGTTACGAACAATCATTCCTAATGATTTTTGTTTAGAACTTAATATTAAATATTTGTATAGATTTAGATCTTTATGTTTAGATCTCATCATTTAACATGCATAAAATATATATAACAAGCATATAATCTAATTATATGCATAACATACATACATCATATGCATATATATTTTAACCTAAATCACTTGGTCAACCCCTAGGTAATTATTACATGAATATATCATATACATTCATGGGTCTTCAATCTTCAAATGGTCCACCATGCTTTCTTACGTACTTCTTGATTCGCCTCAATAAAATCCTATCTAACTCTAATAACTTTACATACCTCAAATATATTTAAGAAACCTTAATCGAAAGTTAAGGGGAATTACATTGGACGGGGATAGAAATTTACATTGAGAGAAATAAGAGAAGGTGAGGTATGCAAACCCCATTTAAAATTGAATAACAAAAAATAATACCATGAATTTAACTAATTGTTAAGGTCTAAGTCCAATAATCATTTACTTATACAATCAAATTACGTAAATAAATAATAACAATTCTATTCTAGTTATGACTATTTTTTCATAGATTTCAATCCTAATCTCATTAGTTTTCCATAAAATTTTCTTAATCCTATTCCAAATAAGAATAAGATTCCTTGTTCATTAGAATTCTCAATCCCAATGTGATAAGGATTTTGGAGCTTTGATTCCCAATCAAACTCCAATTTCTTAAACATTATTCTAAAATTAAGAACAATTCTTAATTAACAAAAATATCATTTTTAACGATAAAAAATAATTTATTTAATTTAACAAAATTTGGATTTCGAATTCTAAGTCAAAACAAATTTCGATTCTCAAAACCGCGTGAAAGTGAATTTCATAAAAACCATTTTTGCTGATTTGAACAGTTTATAATTTTTTAATCATAGTTTAAATTTTGAATCACGGTGGTGGTGTATGAAACTAAACTTCTATATCTTTCCAACACTTTTGAAAATGCAAAAATTCTATTTAAAACGAGTGAATAATGTCCACTTGAAATTTGACCAGAAAATCTATCCGTCTGAGTTAACTCTCTGGCTTTGGAAGTTGACTCTCAAGGCTATCTTATATTTTATGAGTTTCTGCCTCACAAAGTTGACTCCCTCAACCCGAGAGTTGAATCTCAGAGAGTACTCTATAGATTTTCATGCGTTTTTATGTGTTTCTTCTTCCCCAAACTTGATTCAATTCGATCTAAAAGAAAAATTTGACCATCCAAAATGAATCTACTCAATCTCTATTGATTTAACATATTTGAAAATTAATCTACAACAAATTATTATCATCATATGGAAATAATCAAGTCAAGAACTCTTTCTTGAATTTTCTTGACCTAGAATTTCATAAACCTTATTTTTATTTTCTAGAGTCTTCAATTTGCAATCATAAGAATTTTAGTATCATATTTTTAAAGCCATAACAACATAATCAAGCTCATTCTAATAATCCATAGAGTCGGCTCTAATACCACTGTAAGTCTACAGGCATATAATACACATCGAAAAATTAAAAAATTATGCACATATATTTAAATTCCAAGATAAATCTCTATGAATTTATTAGAATGATGATCCAAATAATATATCCATACAAGGCTAGATATTTTTTTTTTACCTTTGATTGAGATTCTTATTGATTTTTGAAACGGATTCACCAGCCTTTCAAGTGTTCGTCTTCTATGTGTATCCATACGAGCAACCAAGAATAAGGATCTTCTTCTCTAAAATGTCGAACACCACTTAAAGAAGAACACTGAGGCTAAATTCCTTGGTGCTAGCTTTGAAAATTCGACCCTTCTAAAGAGAGAAAGTGTTGGAAACTAATTTCAACAATAATAATATTGTTAGGGTTTCTATCAAATAGAACCTTTATATAGAGCCTTTATTTCTAAAAGCTCTAAGATTTCTAGAATTGCAACAAAACCTTTGATTTACTTAATTCTTAGAATGCTCATCTTTGACCATTAATTTTCCTTATTCTTACAATTGCCCTATTGTGTTTGACCCCTAAGGTTCAATATTGTGCTGATAGTAGGTCATAACAATTACATAACAATTGGATCCCATCCAATTAATTAAAACTCCTATTAATTTTAATTCGATTTAAAAACTCTTTTTAATTCTACTGTTAATTAAGAATTAATTACAATTAAGTCTTAATGGCTTTTACAAGTCATGATTGATACCTAGCAATATGTCATGACTACAAAGAAAATATAGATTAACGTAAACCTTTCCATTGACAGTTACTGTACAATTCAATCCCTCTATCATGCAATATCTAGATGACTTTGCAAAAAATCTCCATTTTCTCTATTTTGAGAACTTAACTTCTGAGCTTAGTGTCTTGAGAACATTTAATTATCTTTCCAATGATATATTATAAGCTTTGATCCGATAAGTGAGGAGTGAGAACTTAATTATTTACCGAAATAGTGTTTAAACCGACCAATTTTAGTGTTTGGGCTCCCATTTAAAATCCATGACAAGTTTACCCTTCAAACCACTTAGAGTTGAAAAAAAAACTCTTTGAAATTTTATAAAGTTAAATAAAATCCCTAAAATCTTCCGATGAGTAAGAACATCATGTTCCAATTTAGGGTTCAGAATCTGCCTCTTTTCCTAATTAAGTTCAGGAATTGGATTTAGAAAGTCATTAAACATTTGCCTATTTTTTAATAGGATGGAAAAAGCTTATTCTTAACCATAATAAGACCTCCTAAAACTTATAAATATCTTTCTTAGAATTCCTATAGGCGATCTCTTCCAGCTCTTTTGATTCTACACAAAAACTCTAGCCACCAAGAAAGTAATTTTCGAATTTTTGCTTACTTCTCCACCAAAACACAAACCCTAGCCTCTAAACACTCATCTAACATAAAAAATACAACCCATACTCAATAACCTACCAAGATCCTTCATCAAAAGGATCTTATTTTCATGTTTCATCTATCCTTTGACATCGGTAAGCAACGAACAACACTCGGTTTGTTCACCAATCAAACATATTTCAATGGCATCTTCTTGAGAGATTCTAAGGAGATAACCACCCAATTTTGAGGAAAGAGAAGATCATTCTACCTTCTAATTTTGTACAAGGCTACTTAGGAAGATCCAAGGAAGCAATTCACTGATCTTTGCTAGAGTTTTACTCTTGATTAAGGTATAAACTCAATTACACTCCCTTGTATATCTCTTTTTGATATTTTGCTAATTAGTTCGATTTCAATGTGGCGGCCAGACAATGTTTTTCCTTTCCTTATCTGTTTTGCTTTTGATCTATTTTTCCTAACTTGTTTGCATACTTGCATGACTTTTAATATGAACTTGTGACTTATATGACATTTAGAAGCTTCCTAATAACATGAATTAGGGTTCATCATGCACTGAGTAACAATCTTTGATATTTATTGTTCACATGTTTGATTTTATGCCTTCATATGTTCTCTTTACTTTTGTTGATTCTCTAATTATTATTATCATGTTTATGTGATTGTTATGATGAGTTAAACATGTTAAAAGTATTTTTTCCTTTTATTTTTCTTTTATGTTTGCATGCTTAGGTTAAGATTTTGTGACTTGAATCTAGATATTCATAGCTTGTATGGTGTTTTATATGTACTATGCACTCTTTATGATAGTACCTTTCACGTGCTCTATTTAGATGAAATAGGTTAATGTTTTGGATTGATAATGATTATTAAAGTTGTTGTCCTCTTATGATTGTTGGGAAACCACCCTCAATGATCCCAGGAGGTGATCTTCCAAACACCCAAGTCTAGAATGACTTGTAATAATCAGAACAGAAATAACAATCAAAAAAAAGAAAGAACACAAGCAATTTGTTGACGAGGTTCGGCAATTTGCCTAAGTCCCCGTGAGCTCCTCCGAGCTCTCTACACTATCTTGTCAATGGAGTTCTTTACAATCAGCAACACCTCTTCAAGAACTCATTGGTTCTTGAAGAACGAAAGAAGAAGAAGTAAAAGAAAGTGATAAGAACTAACCTTGGAATTTTCCTAAGAAAATTCCCCTTACAAGCCCTTGAATCCCCTTTCTATTCTACTCTCTCTCTAAATAATCAGCCTTTCTACAAAGAATCTCTCTTATGTTTAGTGTCTTTGCACTCTTATAATTGATCTCTTGTATGTCACTTATTATCACAACTTGTGTTTGATTGAAGATAGGTGTCTCTTTATATAGTGCACCAACTTCTTGACCAATCTTTAAGGTCAATCTCCACCCTTAGATATTGAGGACAATTCAATTATAGCTCCTCATCAATCCTAAGTGATCTTATGTGTTTTGATCATGCCTCACGCACCATTTGAAATGTTGAATCAAAAGGATAAGGTGTGCCTCGTGCTGAGGCTTGGAACAGGGCGTGCTGAGGCTTGGTGCTTTGTGCTAAGGCTTGGATGGGCTTGGCCGCGGTGCAGACCAAAGCACCCTCTTCATCCTTTATGGGCACTGCACCTTAGTGAAGCAGAGCCGCGGCGCGGCCTGGAGGGCACACATCCTGGACTTGCTACAGGGTAAGGCATGCACACCTTGAACTGCGGCATGGAGACCTGATGCTGAAGCTTCTCCAACCTTGTTTAAACCTTAGACAAATACCAACAATGATTCTCACATGTTTTGCTCACTTATGCTTATATCTTATTTGATAATATGCTTATACTTTCATATTGAGATTGTGTGTGATCTTGATTAATTAAATTGATGGCTCTGGGTGATCTTACATGCATTATTGTTCATAATAGTTGCTGACCCTATTTAATTGGTGATCATGGATGGATGAATAAATATTATTTATCCTTTATACTTTCTATGGATGAATGATTTATTTTTATGCACTTGTGGATGGCTTACTTTCTCGCTTTTATTTAAGTTTGCAAATTTTGGGGATATAAGTCGTGCTTTGGTACTTTTAAATTTTGCAATTTCCTTGTAATTTTATTTATCATTTATTTTAGGATGTAAGCCGTGTTTAGGCAGCCTTTTCTATTATGCTATTTCCTTGTAATCACATTTATATTTCTCGTACCTTTTAACTGTTATGGCTGGTTTATCTTGTCATATGTATAATCATATCTTGTGTGTGCTCCATACTCATTGTGTGCTTGTTTGATCACTTAAATTAAGAAAAGCCTTCAAGTTAACAAATAATAAACATAAAATGTATCTACTCGAAATACAAGAGTAAAGGGTAGGCCTCTCAAGGTCTAGAAGTTGGTGAGGTGCTCACTTATGACCTTCCCATCGCGTACCCAATCTCTGGACCCACACATCTAGACTATCAATTGACCAGTAGCTATATGTTTTTTGGTCCTTAAAAACCAAGTGGCAACTCCTCGATGTTATTATCTTTTAACGACCTTTTGTAGTTGGCACATCCTCAGTATTCTATTTGATGATCCATTGAGGAAAAGACATATACCTTCGGATTATCCTTTTAGTTTGTTCTTTATGAAGATATGCCCATATCATGATTTAAGTGGTGATCACGAGGTACTATCTTGTATCCCACACTATGTCATAGTTGTATCAACCAACCTTCACTCTTTCTAGAATTATCATTAGTTAGTCAAATGAAACAAACCATGTGTGCTTTGGTTCAGTGTATTGATTGAGCATGCATCTTTTATCAATGTTTAAAACTTTCACTTAGTTTGATAAGAAGAACCTTGCGTACCTTGATTAAATATCATAATTGAACATACATCATGGTTTCTCCATGTTTAGTTTACATGAATTCCATGCATTGTGTGGATTTCCTGTACCTATATTTGATTCAATATTGACCTTTCTTTGCACTTCATTGCTCATCATGCATAGTGATGCATCCAAATTTATAACTTACCTATTCCATGCATATGTTCCTTCATGCTTGTCATCTTTGATTTATTGTTTTGGTGGGGTCATATCTTTTGTTAGGCACATGCATGTGGTATGAATATTTGGCTTGATTACTATGATATCTGAAGCTTTATGTAATTGTTTGCACAAAAAGAAATTGATAGATGGAGTCAACTATTTTAATTCATATTGCATGTATGAAATGAACCTAATGGATTAAGTCACCTCTTTGCGCTCATATTGCAATTGTAAGATGAACTTATTAACATGATAAAAATCTTTGCAATAACACTAGGACTAATTTTCATATCATAATTGATTTTATTTACACCTAAGAGACTTCATATTTCACTTACAAGAAATAGTCTTATTAAAGTAGAAAAGCAACACTAGGAAGATCAAATGCAATGAAAAATATCAAATCAATGCATGAATTCACATGTGAAGTATGAAATGAAGAGTATCATTGTAATACCTGCCTTCTTAAAGTAAGGATAAAGAAGTAATTTGATAAATATTACATGGAATTCAAATAATGTATACATGAAAGATTTATTATTGAATAAAATAATTCTTTTGAAAAAAAATGGGACAACACTTAGATGTCCAGGTGTTGCCCACACTTACATGCAAAATTGCATGTAACAAAACTCAAATATGAGAACGTTGGTAGGGGGAATAAATGGTATTAATATAAAAAAAAAGTTAGTTTTGTTATGTTTTATGAATTCTTACCAAATCTAGTTTAGTTTTCTTCTTTCTTCAATTCAAATTTCTTAGAAAAAAGTTGCAAAGAAAATTTCTCCAATATTAGAGATAGTACGGTCATTCAATTACAATAGCAAGACTTCATCACATTTGAGGTGTTAACGATCAGCAATCAGGTGAAATTGCTGAAAGGAGCAGAAAAGGCAAGGAAGTGATCCACAGATAACTTTAAGTGCTATGTGGTGAGTTAGAATTGCTTTTAGTAATGGAAACCAATAAAAATATGAATTTATGATATTTGAATAAATGGTTGAATTATAATGATTTAACAATGTAATTTTCGATAAGTATGGTAATTGATTTGGTTTTTTGATTTTGGATTTAATAATATGTTGAATATTAATTATATGAATAAATGAAAAAATTTGTTGAAAAATTATATTCTGAAAAATATGATTGAAAATTTGATATGATATATGAGGAAACAATTTAATAAATATGATAAAAATAATAATTTTAAGGAAGAGCTAGATAATTGAATTGAATGTTTTGATGTATGCTGCCTTGCATATTATTGCTTATATGCATAAAAGAAAAACCAGAAAAACATTCGGTTTAGAAAAAAAAAAGACCGGGAAGGCATTCGGTCTAGCAAAAAAAAAAAAAGAAGAAAAGACTAGATAGGCAGCTGGTCTAACTGAAAAGACCAGGAAAGCAACCGGTCTGGCTAAAAAATGAAAAGACCAATAAGGCAACTGGTATAGCTGAAATGGCTGGTAAAGCAGCCGGTCTAGCTAAAACATGTCGACATGTGCGAAGATGTTCCTAGATGATAATATGAAATGATTTGATGAGAAAAAAAGAAAGATGATTTAAATTCATGCATGGAATTTGTTTTAAATATTGATTATTATTGATTGAGATGCTAAAGTATCAGTCTTGATTGTGAAATTATTGATAGACAAATGAGTCTCACAAAGAGACAAATATGATGAGAAAGAAATATGAAAGTATGATATGATAAAAATTAGTTGATTGATTAATTATATGTTGTTGACCTCATACACTACAACAGAATTGGTATATGCCGGGGCTTCTATACCGACACTTTCCACAAACGCCGCAATATAATATCCGCCTGCGCTTGTTTTGTGGCGCTTAACAAAGCACCGCCATATGTTGATTGTCAAATACCGGTGCTTCAAAGCGCCGAAATACGAAATGGGTTTCGAGCATATACCGGCGCTTTAAGCGCCGGTAATTTCCAATATATATTTTCCAGCGCCAGATTTTTCCCTCAAAATTTTTCTTCTGCCCGCCCTTCCCTCCGCCGCGCTCTTCCCTCCACCGGTGAGTAGCATCTCTCCTGTGTTTTTTTATGTCCTCATTGGTAGATAAAATTAGATTTTGTTTACATTAAAACGACATTAGTGTTTCTTCAAACTTAGAAAATAACAAATTAGATTTTATAAGTGCAAGTAGCTGTTTTAAGATAATTTGAAATCTCAAAACACAAAATTTCCCTGAAAGAGTATTAAGAGTTTCAACATTTCTGATTTTCGATCCCATATGGGTTGATTCTTGTTGGTGGGGGGATTATTGGGTATGTGAAGAAATGGAGCACAACATCATTTGCTGGGGGCGTGGGCACTGGATTGGTGCTCATTCTTGCTGGATTTCTGAGCCTCAAGGCTTTTGAAAAGAGGGAAAACTCGTTTCTTGCTCTGATTCTTGAGACGGGTATGTATGTTTTTTTTCTTTTTGATTCAGTAATTTTTCTTTTTTTGCTTGATTTTGAGTTTTCTTTACCTGGGTTTAGATTTTTTATTGAAATTATAGCTCTTTTTTTCTTTTTTCCTTTTTCCGGGGGCGTATGTTTTTAAATGTTGACTGTTGAGTTTTGCGTGGTGTAATGTGGTAACTCAGTCTCGATTTAGGTAGTATTCGTCTGTATTTAACTCAGAAAATAAAAATTTTGCATGTTAAAAAAAATTGTAGCTTAATATATTTAGCTAGTGTTCTGCGAGATATATGGCCATCAAGGATAGGTAGCTTAATACTTTTGGGTTTTTGTTTAATCATTAATGTGACTTATTTTGTAACCGAAGTAGATTAGTAGACTTCATTGAAATAGATTAATCTTTTATACTTGGGTGGCATCCCATGGAGACTTTTTATAAAATGTTTATTTAGAATAAAATTTGGTTTTATTGAGGATATATGTATGATGATAAGAAATGGAGCCTTCAATTATGTTAACATTGGATATGTCATTTAAAGTGTCACATTACGGCTCTTATCTTTTTGCCTGTGAGTTACCTGGCAATCTGGCATACTGAGGAAGAGATCACTTGAGTGTTGATTACAAATGACATAGTGGTGCTGAGTCTGTTGACAAAATTAGTTTATGGAAGTTGTAACACATGTTTGGATCTTACATATAAAACAAGAAAGATTAAGGTGATATCATTAGGCCATGATTTTGCTAAGATTAGCACTGAAATTGATGAACAATGAGGATTTCATGGCTATCATGAAAAAAATGAGATTTTGCTTTTACAAGCCTATTTGTCTTCATCAGATATGATTATATTGTAATGTGTGAAGCTCTTTTATCAGACATGATGATGTACATAATTACAATGAGTAGGTTTCTGTTCTGACCAACCTGCCTCCATTTTGATACACAAAGAGCATATAAGAAGACTTATATCTTATGGTGCAATCACGTGGGAGGATTTCTAATGTTAAGAGAAGCAGGCTAGCTGTTACTTCAAGTATCAGAGGAGTGACTATGAAGTGATTTGGAGTTGCTTCCTTCAATCTCCATGAATACACTTCTTACTTTCATTTTATAAATGTCCATTTTATAAATATTCATTTTAAAAATAATATGTTATTATTTTCGTAAATTATTATAATAAAATGAAATTAGTAATAATCATATTTTAATAATAGTAATAATAATAAATATTTATAATAAATTACTATAAAAACTTACAATTATTATAAATACTTATATATATTTATTATCATTATTAATGTATTATTATTATTATTTCAATAATTTTTGTGTTACTAATTTATAATAAGACTGTAATAATTATTAATACTAAGAATTTGCTGAGACCAATTGCCAACATGAGTTTGTATCAATTTGTTGTTATCAATTTCAGTTCATCCACTTACCAATCAAATCGAAGTTTGTGATTATGCATACTTTTGCCAAAAATATTACAATACTGACTTGATTAACATTGTTTTAGGAAAGTCTATTGGCATAATCTAAAAACGGATAAAAGTTGGATAGATAAACCGAGGTCGAGTAAAGCCTATATGGATGGTGTTGTAAACTTCATTAGATTTGAGTGTCAGAAAGCTTGTGCTCGTGGTAGTATTGTTTGTCCATGTAGGAGATGCGGTAATTGTTATTCATTCGAACCAAAAATTGTTCAGGAGCATCTATTATATAATGGGTTTAGTCCCGGTTACACCGAGTGGGTTTTTCATGGGGAAAAAGTCTCTCGTATAGACCACCCTCACACTAGTTCATAACCCACTAGTGTTCCAGGTGGCTTCATGGGACGAGATGACGTGTTGGGTTTGCTCCGAGGTGCCTTCCAGGTTACTTGTGAAAACTTAAACAATGAACCATTAAGTTTAGGAATCGAAGTGGGATCTTCAAATGAGCATGGTGAAGAGCAACAGGCTCATTGTGGGGTTGAGTTCAATAATTGTGGTGATCCTTCAGACGTCGAACATCCAGTTCGTTCTGCTATTGATGAGACGACTCAGTATCGCAACTTGATGAAAGATTACGATACTGAACTTTATCTTGGTTGTCAGAATTTCACAAAATTAAGTTTCATGTTATATTTACTACACCTCAAATGTTTGAATGGGTGGTATGGCAAATCTCTGACTATGTTGCTTGAGTTTATCAACATGGCGTTTCCGATGTGTGCACCATTGCCATCAAATTATTATGAAGCCATGAAGATTATCAAAGGATTGGGTCTTGGGTATGAGAAGATTCATGTTTGTCGTAATGACTGCACACAGTTGATGATGAGGATCCGTTGAATAAGATGGATGGTCAATCGAAAAAGAAAAAGCTAGCTAAGGTATTGCGTTATTTTCGCTAATACCGAGATTGAAGAGGTTATATATGTCATCTAAAATGGCTTTGTTGATGAGATAGCATGACAAAGATCGGACAAAGGATGGGATTTTAAGACATCCTGTGGATGGATTAGCCTAGAATGAATTGGATAGATTGTATCTCGATTTTGCAGGTGATCCTCGAAGTGTTAGGCTTGGCTTAGCTAGTGACGGGTTCAATCCCTTTCGAACAATGAGTTCAACCTATAGCACATGGCCCGTTCTTTTGGTTCCATACAACTTGCCACCGTGGCTTTGCATGAAGCAAACATCCTTCATCATTTCAATGGTGATTCCTGGTGAGAGAAGCCCCGGTAATGATATTGATATCTTTTTGCAACCTCTAATTGAAGAGTTGAAACAATTATGGGATGGTGTTGATGCGTTTGATGCGTCCACCAATCAAAGCTTTAAGCTTCGCGCTTCTTTTCTTTGGACCATTAATGATTTTCCAGCCTATGCAAACTTATCTGGTTGGAGCACCAAGGGGCGGGTTGCTTGTCCATGTTGTGGGGAATCTACGCATTCTGTATGGTTAAAGCACGAGGGAAAGTTTTGCTATATGGGTCATCGTCGATGGTTAGCAAAAAACCATGAGTTTCGTTTTCAAAAAGATCAGTTTGATGGCACCATAGAGTTGGGATCTGCTCCTATTCCACCATCTGGGCACGATGATTTAAGACAACTAGAGGGTGGAAACTATAGCTATGGTAAAACCTCGAAGCTTTCTAAGAAGAGGGCAAGAGAGGATGTTGGTGTCTCTACGGGGCAAGTGCTAATGGATGAAGGTGATAACCTTTTTGAGGGTGTGGACGAATTTCTTGATAATGTTGATAATGAGGATATTCCCATGGATGAGGGAGTTGTAGATACGGTGTGGAAAAAAAGAAGCATTTTTTTTGAGTTACCGTATTGGAAAGACAATCTATTACGTCATAATTTAGATGTGATGCATATAGAGAATAATGTATGTGATAATTTGATTGGAACAATATTGAATATAGATGGTAAGACTAAAGATAATAAGAAGGCACGCCGCGATCTCGAGAAAATTAGTATTAGGAAAGACCTCTATTTAGTTGTTCTTCCTAATGGAAAAGATCAGTCGCCTCCAGCATGCTACACTATGTCCACGAAGGAGAAGCAGAATTTCTTGACAGTTTTGGCAAATCTTAAAGTTCCTGAGGGGTATGCATCAAACATCTCGAGATGTGTTAACCTAAAGGATCGTAAGTTGTTAAACTTAAAGAGTCATGACAATCACATATTGATGCAAGAAATCCTTCTGATTGCCTTAAGAGCATCTTTGCCTAGACATGTTATAGCAGTTGTGTCTGAGTTATCATCATTTTTCAAAGCTTTATGCTCTAAAGCCCTTGATCCCCATGAGCTTGACTTATTGGAGTCGCGTGTTGCTTTGACACTCTGCCATTTAGAGAAAATATTCCCCCCGGGTTTCTTTACCATTATGGTTCATCTTATCGTTCACTTAGCCTCCGAGGCTAGACTTGAGGGTCCCGTACACTACAGGTGGATGTATCCTGTTGAGAGGTTAGATGTTCAAAGATATTTTGTGCACTTTGTTTTTTTTTGTTATATATTGGATACTTAATTAATCTTTAAATTTTTGGCTTCGCAAGGTATTTAGTGCGCTTGAAATCTTACGTACGTAATAGAAGTCGACCCGAGGGGTCAATTGCTGAAGGGTACAATGGGGAAGAGTGTCTAATATATTGCTCTCAATACTTCAAAGGTATAGAGACAAGATTCAACCGTCCCCAAAGGAACAATGATACTGTAAATTTTCCGGATGAATACATGTTTTCCTCTGGTGGACGGATAATGGTAAAGATTGTGAGTGTTAAGCTCGATGACATGTCATTGGCTCAAGCACATCGTTATGTGTTGCTCCATAATGATAAACTTTCTGACCTTCGTAGTTTAGTATCAATAAATGAACTTAATATGATATCATGTGTTTAAATTGAGTTTTTATTACTTGTTGTTAGCACTGTGATGGCTAACAGTTACATAAAAACATCAATTATTGCAGCTCATTTTTGGCTGCTCAAAGGCTAACCAACCATTCCAATCGACCAATACAAAGTCTCGAACAAAAGTGGTTGGTTGAGAAATTTCCCTCATGGTTTATGAGGCAGGTTAGGCATAATAACAAGAGTCTTCGATTTCTATAAGTGTTATAAATAAAACATTGAATGTTGTTGTCTCATATTAATTGTTGGAAAATGTTTAGGTGCCATGGATGGTGGATAACAAATATTCAGATGAACTAATTGCCTTTGCTCGAGGTCCCAATAATGTTATTAGGAGATTCAATGGATTCAACATCAACGACTTTAAATTCCACATAAAGGAACGTGAGAGGTGTAGACGATCTCAAAATTCGGGAGTGATGGTTGAAGCAGATGATAAAATGTATTATGGTGTGCTCAACGATATTATCGAGCTAGATTACTATGGGATGTTTAAGATTGTGTTGTTCCGTTGTGATTAGGTGGATATTAATTCACCCAGGGGTTTAAAGAAAGATGCAAGTGGTTGCATTCTTGTGAACTTGAATAGGTTAATACACACTGGTCATTTATTGAAGGATGACCCGTTCGTACTTTCATCTCAAGCGAAGCAAGTATTTTATGTGCAAGACCCAACAATGAAGGAATGGTATCATGTTGTGATCACAAAGCCAAGGGACCTATATGAAATGGGGGAAAAAAGGCAGGAAGAGGATGATGACACTTTCAATCAGTGCATGCCTTCTAATGTAGTGGTAGACGATCAATTAGATTGTATCTCAACTTGGGCTAGGATGGACATTGACGAAGATACCAACTAATCTTATGTGCATTTCCGTGTAATTATATTTGGATGCGTATTTATGTGATGGACATGTGTGTCAACAAGTTTTGTAAGGTTTTATTGTAATCTATCCGGTTACTGTTGCTTTCTATCACACTTAACAAGAGTCCTGAACTTTTTTGTGTACAGTTTGTGGAATGCTACTTTAGACTGTCGTAAATGTATGTTTTGGTTGTATCATTGATTATTGTTTGTTCTTTAAATCCAATTTGAATCATTTATTTGTTCATAACTTCTCAGGTACTCAGAAGTTATTGATTGCTGCATTTGCTGCGACTCCTTGACCATTCCTATCCTTCAGGTGTGGTTCTTCTAGTTCTTGTTAAATTTTAATGTATTTTTGATAGTGTGAGATATAATCATTTTAATGTTTTTATCTCTACAGATTGCAAGATGTATAGGTCAAAAAATATCCCTCCATCGGTTAGAGATATCATGTCAAACCAGTATGCAGCTGAGTCTTCACACCATCAAGAAGATATTCACCATGAGCATGACTATCACCTTGACGATGATCATGACACGCAACCTGATTCTGAGACCGATCCAATAACATCGGGAAGTGAGCACAATGATAGTGAACAATACGAGATAATTGGTAATTTCTGTAGTAGAATACATTCTATCTATAACTAGTTTGATACCACATTGTTATACTAATTATATAATTTATGTTTTCAATGTATAGATTCTGAAGAGAGGGTGAGGAAGCAGACACGTGTCTTGAGAACCTCACAAGTGTGGTCCCTTGAACGTGGAGAAAAAATTGTGGTCCACTTCAATGCACGTCATCAACCTATTAAGAAAGGTGGCCAAATGTTAAGTACCTGGTTGGGCAAGGTAGCGAAGAGAAGGAACCTTTGTCCACTTAATTAAACGGATTGGAAGAAGGTCCCTTCTAGCTACAAGAAGGACCTTGTTATATTGATTCGGGTAAGTAACAACTTAATAACCACTGATTGCCTCCAACCTCTCTTTTTGTTTTTGCTTATTCGTGGTGTTTTACATGCATAATCCCTAACACCAATAATGCTTATTTGACATCGATTTCCTTTCTGTGTGGTAGAGGAAGTTCCATTACCCTACGATTGAGGCGATAGACAACATTTTGTTGAGGATGATAGGGAAAAAATGGAGGGACTACCGATATGTGCTGAAAAGGGACTACGTGAGGAACAAAACGAAACAACAAGTTTTGAGCAATGATGTTCCAAAAGGCGCAGATCAAGACCAGTGGAAGCAACTGGTGAACTACTGGTTCTCTTACCAGAGTGTGGTTGTTTTAAGACAATAATGTTCATTTGGATTCTCAATGTTTCTATTTTTCTATTAATGACTAATTATTCAATTGGTTTATTATTGGTGTAGAAATATTCGACTATAGGGACAGCGGCACGTGAAAGACAACAATGTTCTCACACGTCTGGTTCAAAGAGTTTTGCTCGACAACGGGATGAATATGTGAGTTAATTTGCTTTATTAATCCAATCTTTCATTTAAGATGTCACTGTCACAATTTGATCTCTTCCCATACATGGTAGGAGATGACACATGGGAATGAGCCCGGACGCGTAGAGTTTTTTGCTGAAACTCATAAACGCAAGGATGAAACTTTTATTGATGATGCATCACGACAATTTATGGTAAGTTGAACATCTTTAAAAATAGGGAAAAAAGCCTAATTTTTTTTTAATTCCTTCCTATTTTCACTTGATGTGGAATGAAAGAAAGAAGAGAGCCTTCAATTAAGTTAAGAAATATATAGCTTTCATCAAGGAAGGGTGATAAAATATTTTTGACCCAAAAGTTTGATGTTATTATTTTTTTTTTAAATGAGGATGACTTCATAGACTTCATTGGCACTTTCTCTTGTTTTTGTAAATGGTTCTTTTGTTGTGTACACATGTAGTACTCGCTTGGTGCCTTTGGAATACATTTGTCTAGTTCTTGTGCCTTTAGGAATAATCTGTTGGGCAATGTGATCCTGACATATATATTAGAGTTGTGTTTGCAATATGATCCGTTTTCTGCATAGCCTTAATGATCAATAGTTCTTTCTTTAATTACTGATTAGATATAGATCTGAATCTTAGATCAGTAAATGTGTTTGATTGGTAACAGGTGAGGTTGGGAACTTGATCATGCTTTTCATTTTTTTCCAAACTAGATTAGTACTAAACAAATTTTATGTATCGTGAAGATTTTATGTACTAAACAAAGGAAGCTGAATGTATGGTGGTGACCTAGTTACATTTTTGGAGTTATGCTGATAAAAGTGGGATGATTTTGTATGGTGGTGACCACCGACGAGCATAGATGATACTTTGTTGCTTTGCACATTTTGTCTAAATTAGGTACATTGCTTGGATTGTATATTTGCTTTTATTTTGCATGAGGTTTTATGAAAAAATAGGGGAAATGCTACCCCTTTTTCTATAAAATATGATAAACACATTTTGTTTTATGTATATTGCGCTGTTATTAGCTACTAAATATTTTGGGAGTTTAATTTTTATTGTTTCTTAATTGTAGGTGACAGCTGAAGCTCGTGTTGCTGAACTTGTTGCAGCTTCAGGATCCTCTAATGCTAGCAATAATTTAGCAATACAAAATGAAGTCTTTATCGAACTTATGGGTGAAGAGAGTTCCGGTTGTGTCCGAGGTCAGGGTTTTGGAGTTACACCCTCTGCTGTGTTTGGACATTCAGCTCAAATAAGGAATGATATGGGACACCATGGGGCCTATGCTGAAGAGATAAATAGTTTGAGAGCACAAATAGAAGAAAACAATCAACAATATGCGCAACAAATTCAACAAATAACGGCGAGACACGATGATCAAATAAATAATATGCAATCTCAAATGGATGAGCTGAAGTCTTTACTATAGCATTTGGCTAATAGAGGACCTCATGATTGATTTCGTGATGTTAAAATAATTTTTCATACTATCTACATTTCCATTACTTTGTTTTTGTATGAATTTTATATATGAACTATGATTGTTTTTTTGTGTAAACAAGACGTTTATGTTGACTGAAAGAATTATTATGGATGATGCATTTTATATATCGAAGAACATTTGCATATAGAATGTTGATATTTAAATCAAAGAAATGTAAAAACATAATTAAAAGTGCTGTGTAGAAACTGTATTTTTCGCGGCGCTTATAAACCGGTGCTTTTGAAGTGCCACTATATACCGGCGCTTTGAAGTGCCGCTATATAAGAGCCAGAAAATTTTGCATATTGTGGCGCTTCTTCGAAGCGCCGGTATTTGTGTTTCGACATCACAGTTTTCGGCGCTTGATCCGGCGCTTGCAGAAAGCGCCAGAAATTCATATAAGCGCCGGAATATGCAAAAAAAAGCGCCGGCGCTGACAGTTTATCTTGTAGTGATAACGGGACAAAAAATGATGTTGAATTGATAATCTCAAGATGATTAAATATAAGAGAAGAAAAATTTATATGTTTAATGATTAATTTCGGAAGAGATTGATAAATGGTTGGAATTATGATATGCGTAGTGATAAGAGAATGTTATTATTGAATTATATGAGATAATAGATGAATGAATATTGAAAAATTATTTGAGAGATTGAATTATTATATGTGAAGAAATAGATGATTAATATTGGTGAATTAGAAACAATTGAATTATAGGAGGTGACTGGAAATATACAAATCGAGTACTTCTAGTAAATTTAATTCATTGAGCTTATGAAGCTCACTCCTCATTGTTAAATAATTTCAGGTAGCGGGTAGGACGGATAGATTGTGAGTTGAGATTCAGACTTAGTGATTATCTGTAAGCCTCGTGATCCACGTCCTCACACTAATAGAAGAAATAAATTTTTTTTTGGTAAATATTCATGCATAATATGTTGTATATATGGTTTTAGTTGGGATTTTAATGATGTAACTCCCCTGTGAGGGTTGAAGATTTTTGCATGTATATAATTTCAGTTTATGTTTTTATATTGTTGCATATATATGTCGTGCTTGGATTTCAAAACGTGACGACACCATCTTGAGGGTGGCCGACCCAGGATGGGTCGTTACAATCATGACTCATTGATGCATGTTTAAAATTTTATGAATGATAAACTAAAAAGATAAAAGCATATTGTAAAGTCTGACCCTCCATTTTCTTTTAATACTTCCGTTATTATTATTTTAAATTTCAACTGTTTGTTTAGTAAATTTTAATTGTTGTGTTTTGGCATGTTGTATACTTAGTAATTTAAGAATGAGTTGTCTTGTGAGGAGATTTTTTTAGAATAAAAAGCCTTTGGGTTGATTTAAATTTATGTAGAAATGGAAGGAGTTAGGGGTTAGTGTAATTAAAATTTCAATCGAGGGTTAGGGAGGTCTTTTATCTTGTTAGTAGTAGTATAATTAGGGGAGAGAGAGATCAAAGTCCAACACTTTAGCCCTCCCTTCCTTGTTCTAGAATTCACTACAAGTTCATCTTTCTTTCCTTTCTTTAGCTCTTGGTTAAATCTTAGAGAAGGGTTTTCAAGTAAGGCTCTCTCTTTTCATTTTTCTTGCTCTTGTAAATTAAAAATGTAGAGTTTGAGTTAGAAATTCTTGGATTGAATCTTCTTATAGAAAATTTGTTGAAAAACAAGTTTTGGGTTTCAAAATGGGATTTGTGCTAAGTATAAGACTTTCAGAGTTTTAAACTTTGATTTTTGTTATGGGTGGTGTATATATTTGACTTAAAACCTTAGAAGACCTTATGTTTCAAAGTGTTTAGAGTTTCTTAAAAGACCAAAGGGGTTTTGAAAAGGAAAAAGTGTGTTTTTGTGAGTTTTCTAGGTTCAGACCACTAGCACAATCGACTATGCAAGGGAGAAAGACTTCAGGTCTCGAGCACAGTCGACTATGAGATTGGATAGTTGACTTTGCAAGAGGCAGAAAGTCCAAGACCCCAACACAGTCAACTGTGTAATAAGATAGTCGACTGTGTAACCTTGTTTTTAGGATTTTGCACCTTGAATTTTATCTTTCCTTTCAATCTTAAGTCCTTAAAAATAATTTAAATTGATTATATGATAATTGTGACTCTTTGATTGGATTAGTTAAAGTCTAATTATTTATATTTGGATCCTTGATGTTAAATGACGAATCCGTAAGTATAAGTGAAGAACATTCGAAAAGAAAAGAAGTGATTTGAAATTAGAGTTTGGTTCTCAAGGTGAGTATCACCTTACTCCTAGTAAACGAGGTAATTTATAATGAAAATAAAAAGGTTAAAGACTTATGAGAATTTAATGGTTATATTAAATAAGAACAATATTATGATCTATAAGTGAAAGATAAATATTAAATATATGTCCTGATAAATATGTGCATATAATTACTAGTATGAGCTTGAATTATATAATTTATATATTAATGTTGTGATGAATTTTAGAAAGTAATTATAGTTGAAATATGATTAAATTATGAAATATTAAATAGTAGTGTGTTGAGATTTATGTATATATGTATATGTATATTAAGGTGTGATGATACAAGAATGGACTTGATATAATTTATATTGGAAATGTTACATTTTTTTTGTTAATGCATTGCATAAGACATGATTTCTTATTAAGGTTATGATAGCATGGAACAAGTGGAGTAAACAAATGCGATTATGACCCTCCCAATAAGGGGTAGGAAGGGGACAGATGAGGTATTGAATTGATAGGACCCTGCCCGGTAATGGGGTAGGGAGGGTATCCAAGTTATGCGTGATGATTAACGTATTGGTACGTGGGGAGACATCCCCGTTGTTTATGATTGGCCCTCAAGGGAAAAGAGATTTGAAATGAATGAAGATGATAAATTGGAATGAATAAAAGAATAAACTTGCATAATATTGATTTGCATTATATTTCATGTATTTGATGATATGCTCGATTCATGATGTTCTGATGGATTGGATTACCTAATGAGGGTATGTGATGAAAATGGATTGAATCACTTAATAAGAGAATATAATGTGTATTGAGATGAAATGATACTCTAGTATACTTTATTCGAAATCTATTAATACTCTTCGATTTATATCATGTATTTGAGAACAAATTAGGAAACTTTGTTTCACTTACACCTATTAAAAACAAAAATAAGTATGTGATTAAGAATGAACCTAAACTCTCAAAGGTTGCATAAATTGTTTATGGTTACTCTGAGTATTATGATTACTCGCTGAGCTTTTTAGCTCACCCTTTTTCCCTTTTTAATACTTTATGAAATCATTTTGAAGATTTCGGACAATAGGTGAGAAAGCAGTGAAGGAGAAGAAGTTTTTAGGTGGGTCCATATGCAAGGCATACTCACCCGAATCTTTTGTAGTAAAAGTTAGACTATTTTGTATATGTCATAAGTTGTAAACCAATGGAGGTTGTGTCTCATGAGACACCTTTGTAAATTAAAGTATTGTATTTAAAGTCATTTTTTTTTATACTTATCTAAAGTGTATGGTTATATTACTATAGTTGTTTGGTATTGTTTATATTATCTAATTATCCAAGTGCTTAGTTCTAAAAAGTAATGATGCCGCCTCGAGTAGAGCCCGCTCGGGATAGGTTGTTACACATATGCATGTAAACATTTGAATGAAATAAACTATTGATTACTTTGAATAAATACATGTGTTCATTTGTATTTGATTAAATGACAAGATAAAACAAGATGATTGGATCATGTGAAAGATGCATGCACTTGATTTTGTTAGATTATAGGAAATATCAAACAAAAAATGGTTAAATTATGCATGCTTGACTAATTGACTACATGTAATGGAAGATAAAACTAGGGTTGAAATAGGAGAATATCTTAATTTGAATATTTTCTTTCAAAATCTTCTTCCATTTCTCTCACTCTCTTTTTGTCTCTTTCTCCTTCTCTCTCTTTCTCTCTTTCTAAAGCTTTCTCTCCCAGAAAAATATATGGGTTGCCGATAAATATAATACGTTTATTCTCTCTTGAATATTCTCGATATGATAATTCCCATCAAACAAAGAAAATCCAATCCCAAAATTATTTTATTAAAAACCTGCTTTGGAAAGCTATAAATCCTTACAAGACAATATGAGCTGATAGCCACCATACAAAAACAATGGTTCTAGAATTACAGGTATACTTTCTCTCTTCTTTTCTTTTTATACATAAACTCTTATCATGTTGGGCTTCAACTAAAACAATACACTAGTTGCTAGCCTCATGATCGACCTAATGGAGAATTATTGATACAAGAAGAAGATTAAGGGATAGAACAACCTTGAAGAAACCAATGAGGTATTGGGTAGTAGAAGAGAACCATTGAGATAGGAAGCAACAAAAGTTATCAAAGAAGCTAAGATCAACAAAGGAGTAGCAAAAACAACAACAACAAAGAAGCAAAGTTGGCACCAAAGAGAAGAGAAGTTAGTTAAGAAAGTAGTTATTTGCTTAGCTAGAAGTTAGTTACAGGAGTTGTTAGTTAGTTAGCTTCTTTGACTCCTTATGATCACTTGTAACCAATCTGTTTAGGAGCTATACAAATTGCTCAATGGTAAGATTGCAGAGTAAGAAATAAGAGAACTCTTTTAGGAGCTTGTCTTGTGCTAGAAATAAGATCCCTTCCTCCTTCATAGTCTATCCAAATATTCCCTAAACACTTTCTAGAATTCCCTTTCATCCTAAACTCACCTCCATCATTTTGTTTTTTTATTGTCATATTCACATCCAGAGCAATGGCAAAAGGTTTATGTTCTAAATTTGATAAGAATTATTTTCCTTGGGACATGTTTTACAAGTACATCAAAGAAGAAATTGGTGCTGCCATTAAACCATTTCAACAAGAAATTGAATCTTTGAAGTAGCCGTATTCCTAGGAAGAACATACATCTCTTCCAGATCCAAAACTTCATCAATAACACAATCAAACAAACAACTTAATAAATGTCAAGTTAGAACTATCAAGATTCAAAGAAGGAGATCTTATGGATTGGATTGGCTTTTCCAAGTTGAGCAATGCTTTCTCTTCTCTAACACTCCTGACTATCAAAGATTGCAACTTATTTCATTCCACTTAGAAAGTCTGTCTGCAAGTTGGTTTTGTTGGACTTAGCACAACAAGATGACTCAATCTTGGCCTTAGTTTATCAAAGCATTACAATCAAGATTTGGTCCCTTTGTCTATGAAAAACCTCAAGATGCATTAACTAAACTCACTCAAGAAGGTCCTTATCTAGTATGGTCAATGGTCTTTTTAATCAACTCTTCAAGAACTGTTTATTTCTAGCGAGAAACCTTACATTATAAAAGAGGTTATTGCACATAGACCTCTAGAGTTTCATGATGTTGTGGGCTTAGCAAGATTACAAGAAAATAGAAGGAAAGACATTGGAGGCTTTTCAAAGTCTTAGCAATCTTAGTTGAATAAAACCTTTGGATGCAAGTCACCAAACTAGTGGAATTAGTGTGGGATCATAACCCCACACAAAGTTTTCTATAACCCCACCACTTTAAAAGTTTCCTATAAAAAGACTGCTCCTTTAAGAAATGCACCATAGAAGGAAGAAGGGCCTTTGCTTCAACTATGAGTAAAAATTTCATCCAGGACACAAGTGTTCCTTATTTTGTTTGGAAGGAAAAGACCAAGAAAGCCAAGATTAGGATTTCTTTAATCCATTTGTAACTCCAGAAGAAGTGCAGATTCCAAATATCTTTATATATTCTATTCTTGGTTATAGAACACCAAAGACACTAAGGCTACTGGACAGTATCAATAATCACTCTATCCAAATTCTGATTGATGAAGGTAGTACTCATAATTTTATTCAAGAAAACATAGCTAAGTTTCTTGGAATACCTATTACTCATTTTTCTCATTTTAAGGTTCAAGTTAGCAATTGTGAATGTTTAACCTCAATTGGATTATGTGAGAAAATCCTAGTCTCCATTCAAGGTTATGTGTGGATCTCAGATTTATTTGTGATATCCCTCCAAGGAGTATATCTCATCTTGTGAGTACAATGGCTACAAGAGTTGGGACCTGTCACCACAGATTACAATGCTCTCACAATGGATTTTTTTTTCTTTGGAAAGGCAGTAGTGTGCATCTGTAAAGACAACAAGAGGTAACAATTGAACACATATCTTTCATCTCTCTTACCAAATTGTCTAAGCATGATAGACTAGATTCTTATATTCTTTTGATGGCTATGATGGTGAAAAATGAGGCAATAGACATACTAAACCCTTCTAAGAACCTAGAATACCCTAAGATAACACACTTACAACAAGAATTCTCCATTGTTTTCTACATGCCATCCACACTATCACCACCACTGACCATAAGATTATGTTGGAACCTCATGCCAAAATAGTTAATGTAACGCCATATAGGTATCCTTATTATCAAAAGGCTGAGATGGAAAAGCTAGTTAGTACTATGCTTGAAGAAGGTATAATACAACATAGCAATAGTCTTTACAGTTCACCTGTCCTACTAATAAAGAAGAGGGATGGAAGTTAGAGGTTTTGTGCGGACTATAGAGTCTTAAATGCCTTAATTGAAAAGGAAAAATTCTCTATCCGTATTGTTGATGAGCTAATAGGTATATGGTGTTATCCTTTTTTCAAAACTGGATCTCAGAGCTGGATACCATTATATTAGAATGATAGAAGAAGACATTGCCAAGATTGCTTTCTGAACTCACCAAGGCCATTATGAGTTCTTTGTAATGCCCTTTGGTTTAACAAATTCCCCTACAACCTTCCAGACCACAATGAATTAGATCTTCACACCTTTCTTGAGAAGATTTGTCATCATTTTCTTTGATGATATTATGATCTATAGCAAGATCCTAAAGGATCATGTTAACCACCTGATAATGGTACTCCAATGCCTCTTGCAACATACATTGTATGCTATGCTCAGCAAATGTCACTTTACCAAGAATTCAATAGAATACTTGGGCCCCATCATTACTGCAAAAGGACTGGAACTTGATAAATCCAAAATCAATCCAATTTTTGAATGGCTTGAACCTACCTCAGTAAAGCAGCTAAGAGGTTTTTTGTGATTGATGGGCTATTAGAAAAGATTTGTAAAAGGATATACAAGCCTTACTAGTCCTTTAACAGACTCGTTGAAGAAAAGATTCTTTCCAGTTACACATTGAAGCTCAACAAGCCTTCTTGATGTTAAAACAAGCTATGACTTCCACTCATGTTCTCAGCCTTCCTAACTTCTCTAAACCATTTACCTTGGAGACAGATGCTAGTGGCTCTAGAATAGGAGTAGTTCTCCTATAGCCTCTTCATTATATTGACTTTTTTAGCAAGAAGATGGGTATAAGAATGCAATCTCAATCAGCATGTATCAGAGAACTATATGTTATCACTACAGCTGTAAAGAAATGAAAACAATACCTCCTTGGTGCAAAGTTTTTTTTTCTTTAATCAAAACAGATCATAGAAGCCTTAAACACTTGATGGACCAGACTATTCAAACTCCTAAGAATCAGCATTAACCGACCAAATTATTTGGATTTAACTACAAAATCTTATACAACCCAAAGAGAAATAACACAATAGTTGATGCTCTAACAAGGCTACCTAGTGACAACGAAGTGGCAACTTGCTTAGCATTCTCAATGCCTATCTTTACATTCCTATATTATCTCATAAAGGAACACCAAGAGGACACTGACATTGTAGCCTTATAACAGGCCTGCACCAAAGATTCTCAATACCATAAAGACTGGACTTTAAAGGATGGCATTCTTTACTATCAAGGTAAATTTTTTGTAGGAAAGAACTCCAACTTGAAACAATTTTTCATTATTAAGTGCCATGCTACTCTAGTGGGTAAACCTGCTGGCATATTGAGAACATATATCAAGCTATCTGTTAACTCCCATTGGAAGGGTATGAAAAAGGATGTAGCTCAGTTTGTCTCTCATTGCCTCACATGTCAACAAGTAAAAACACTCAATGTCAAACCATATGGCTTCCTATAACCTCTCTTAGTTCCTGAGCAAATATGGGAAGATATCTCAATGGACTTCATCACTCATCTACTATGCTGTCATGGGTTCACTACAATATATGTGGTAGTGGATAGGCTCTGTAAGTTTACACACTCTACACCTCTTAGTCTTAATTATACAGCAAGTAAGGATTCAAAAGTCTTTATGAATACCATCTATAAACTCCATGAACTTCCAAAGTCTATTGTCAGTGACAAAGATCCCCTCTTCACCAATCGGTTTTTGAGTGAATTATTCAGGCTACAAAGAACCCAGTTAAGGATGAGCACTTCTTATCATCCTAAAAATGATGGTCAAACTGAAGCTATCAACAGATGTTTGCAACATTTTTTAAGTTCCTTTGTTGTAGATCAACCATATCAATGGTCCACTTACTTAGCCTGTGTAGAATTCCATTACAACACAATCTTCCATTCCTTCTTAGACATGAATTCTTTCAAGTTGTCTATGGTAGAATGCCACTAACCATAACCACATACTGCAAAGGCTCTTCTTCCATTGAAGTTGTGGATAAATTAAGTACTAGAGAAGACATTCTACAATAAGTCAGAACTCACTTGTTGAAAGCTCAAGATATAATGAAGCAGCAAGTTGACCACTATAGAACTGATATGCACTTTCAGATTGGTGATTTAATCATCCTCAAATTGCAAACTTATAGAAAACATTCAGTAGCTATAAGAGCGTCCCTGAAGTTAGGAAAAAATATACTTTGGTCCTTTTACTATTATGGAAAAAATAGGCCAAGTTGCATACAAACTGCAACTACCAGAAGGCTACAAGCTACATATGTCTTTCACATCTCGCTTTTTAAACCTTTTAAAGGTTCATCCATAACACCAACTACCCTTCCTAAGGACTGCTTCATTTCTTACCCCATCTACCATCTAAGTGCACTGCTTGGTGAAAGAGAAGTACTACAACATGGTAAATGGGTACACCAATACCTAGTCTAATGGGATCAATTACCTTCAGAAGAAGCCTCATAAGAAAATGCTTAAATAGTTCAAAACTTCTTGCCTCATCTTCAACTTAAGGACAAGGTGGTTGCTCATGAGGGCATATAAGAAGAAGATTAAGGGATAAAACTACCTTGAAGAAACCAGTGAGGTTTAGGGTAAAGAAGAGAACCATTAAGACAAGAACCAAGAAGAGTTATCAAGGAAGATAAGGATAACAAAGGAGCACCAAAAACAAAAACAAGAAAGAAGCAAAGATGATGCCAATGAGAAGAGAAGTTAGATAAGAAAGTAGTTAACTACTTAGCTAGAAGTTAGTTACAAGAGTTATTAGTTAGTTAGCATATTTGACTCCTTATGATCAGTTGTAACCAACTTGTTTGGGAGCTATATAAATAACACAATTATAAGATTGCAAAGTAAGAAATAAGAGAACTCTTTTAGGAGCTTATCATTTGCTCGAGACAAGATCCCTTCCTCCTTCACATTCTGTCCAGATCTTCCCTAAACACTTTTCAAAATTCCTTTTCATCCTAAACTCACCTCCATCAATGCTCCTCCAAATCATTATTTTATTATTATTATTATTTTTCTTTTTACAACATGCATGGATTTTTCTCTATTTCTATACCAAAGTAATTATTGCATCCACATGTCAAAAAGGCTTGTACACTAGCGGATTTCTCCATAAAAAAAAACACCTTCTTCATTTTCTTATCATTTTTTTTCTGCAAATAATCTAAGTTTAGAATTATTAAATTGAATAGAAATAGATAGGTCAAACTTAAGATTAGAAATCTTTCTATTCTTATAACCTAATCCTTAAATCCCAATACATAAATAAACATCCAACAAACGAGCTTAAAGCCCAACATCAAAAATCAAATAAAACCATGGGCTGGCTTGGGTATCATATATGTCTCATCTTTAACCATTTACACTTATATTTATCTCCATAACATTTGAATTTTTATCAATATTCATTTATTCTTTGCATTTATACTCTCCCAAAATAAAATAATAAAATATTTTAAAAGTAAAACTTATAACACAAAATTTTATATTTGTCACGATAAATAAATTTACTTAAATACCCTATAAGTAGGAAATTTGGGTATTACATATACTCAATTGGTTGAACCACTTGAATGCCATAACAACAATGTTTGCATGCTCTCAACATCCCAACTACAATGCATTAGTGAAAGATGTACAATTGAAAATCAACTATAATGTACCCACATGTAATGTTGCACTTTAGAAAGACTAAGGGATTAAAACTGAATGAAAATAGGTTGTCATCCTTGCTATCCCTTTTGTTCTTTTATGAAATTCCCTTGATGACCTTTTGTACTTGTTGAAAACCCATTGAATCATGACTATATCAACTCTTCTGATATTGAAATTTGAAAAATATGAAAATAGAACAATAGATCTAAACTTCTTTATGTACATTTATATCAAAGATTATTCTATTGAAAGTTTTAGGTACTACTCCTTTACGCCATATCCCCTAACTCCAAGCTTAATACCTAAGGTTATTCCTTTCGAGGAATGATGAATAAGTGAGGGTGTGGATCAAAGTGGGTTGGCATATGGAAGGATTAGAACCTATTAGATCTAACACAACTCTTTATGAGTAGTAAGGAGGCCCATGATAGGTGCGCTTTTAAGTGTTAGATTAGCAACTGCTTCACTATTATATGGCGTTAAGCCTTACTGAGAGATATTTTTCGAAAGGATGTGTCATCTAAACATAAAGCAGAGATGATAGGTAAACTAGAGTCGCCAATTGACCTTAAAGGAGGTCATTTGGTCTTCAAGAGAGATTCGAGAAAAGAGATGGGGTATGAGAGAATAAAGATTTAAGGCTTCCTCTCTCTCATAAGTAAAAACTTAGCCCTTGTGTTCTTAGGAAAACATTTAATTATTAACAAAAATAAATCTTTCTGATATGATCATATGTAAGAACAGTCATATAACTCAAATTGAAAAAATATTGATTTATATCAAACAAGAGATAATCATACATGGAAATTAAATTAAAATTAAAAATAATAAAAATAAATAATTAAGATGATAATTTAGATAAAAACAAAACAAATAAAATGCGTTAGTGCAGTTGGGAAATAATTATCAAAACCAAAACGGGAAGAAAAACACGAAACTGGAAAAATCAAGTTCATGTCAACCGATCGAGTCCAAACAGGACCCCACCAATCAGGGACTAGAGTCGGCTGGCCCTAGTAAGGAGTCGATCGACTCCCATTCTGCGGGTTCTCGGTAAATTCAAGTTTCAACAAAACTCTTGTTTTTCTGTTGATTTTGAAAGTGATTTTAACTACAAAAATAATGTAAAATCTTATCTAAATGACATATTCATATGCAAACAACCCTAAAATATTATCTTTAGATGACATACTATTTTAATTAATTATGCAAAAACCTAATCTGTATGCGGTGAAAATTGGATGCAACCTAAATCATATTTCTATATGACATGTGGATTAGAATTTTAACACATGCCTAAATTAATCTATAGTGGTTTAAACTAAATTATAATGATTTTTTTAATTAAAATACTATAAAAGAGATTACTAACCTTTTGATGAATATTCGGTCTCTTCGCGTTGGTGCGAATGGATTAGTTATGAGTTAATATTGAAGTGATTGATGAATTTTCACGTGTGGTGTGGATACCCTCGGAGATTGATTGTTATAATTGTAGATGAATGCACGTAGAAAACTTCGATTTTAGTCAAGTATTAGTGTAAAGAAAGTAGATTTTTTGTTTATGGAATTTTATGGTGGCTAGCGTTTATGAAAAATTTGGGATTTTGGTTTTGATTTAGGGTTATGGAAGGATTTTGGGTTTAGAAAAACCATGTTTAAAAATTTTAGAAAAAACTATAGAGAGATTAGGTGTCTCTACAGTTTTTCTTAGATGAATTCGATGTGTTTTTGCTTCTTTGTAGAGGTAACTTTGAGCTGAATGCCCCAAGCATTCTTAAGCCTCAAAACTTTTCAAAAACTCTAAGCTGAATGCCCCGAGCATTCTCAAGCCTCAAACCTTTTCAAAAACTCTGAGCTGAATGCCCTTAGCCTTCTAAAGCCTCAAACCTTTCAAAAACTTATGAGCTGAATGCCTCGAGCATTCTTAATCCTCAAACCTTTCCAAAAAATCTAAGCTAAATGCCTTGAGCATTATTAAGCCTCAGACCATTTCAAAAACTCCGAGCTGAATGTGATGAGTCTTAAATATTGCATATTTTAGACCCTTAACTTATATTTGTTATGCTCTTAGTTAGTAGTATTTTACTTTATTTTACGTATTTCTTGTGTTTTGTGTATTTTTACAGGTTTGTGGAGAAAATGAAGCATTTCAGGAGATTTGAAGCTTCTTGAGACATTGCGCTCGATCGCACGAGATATGCGATCGAGCGCACCTGCGCTTGAGCGCACCTGCCTACGAACGAGCGCAAGGTCAACATCCCACATCGAAATAGTTGTTGTTCAGTGCGTCTGCGATTGATCGTAACAGACATGCGATCGAGCGCACATGCGATCGATCGCACCATTCTGCGATCGAGTGCACTCGGGCCAGTATCCCACATCGAATCTGAAACCTGCAGTGCTCCGTGACTTCCCCTATATAAACACCATTTGGCTTCATAATTCAGTGTACAATTCCTGAGCCACTTTGGTGTTTACCGGTGGACGTCCGCCAGCATTTTGGTGGATCCCGAAGGCATTGCTACCACGAGGGGAAGCGCCGCCCGTCAGCGAGTGGAATTTCTCCCATGTAAAGTTTTTTATTTATTTCTTTATATTCAGTTGTTTTAGTTTAAATGTTTAGCACTTTTTATTATAGTTTTATAGTTATGAGTGGCTAGACTCTTCAGCTAAGGTTGAAGATGAAGTCCGCCGTTGTTTGGCGTAGTAGTTCAGATTTGCTTGTACAAATCTGACAATTTTTAGTATAAAATGTTCTGTCAATTATTTGAGTTAATCTTATAATTGATTGAGTTTAAATTGTCTATTGGATATTCTTTGTGTTTCATCTGATGGATACATTGAATGCTTTCCGATTAAATTGGATTTTCTTTGTGATTTGTTAAGAGCGGATACATTTGATGCTTTTGGTTTAGTTGGGATATTCTTTGTTTTTTGTCTTATAGTTGGATTCATGGAATGTTTTGATAGGCTATATTTTTAGAACATATATGCTTAACTTTGGTGGGGTGGATTCGGAAACCTTAGTGTTTTTAATTATTAGTTTTTAAATCAACTTAGTTTAGTTTATATTTCTTTTGCAATATCATTCACAATTCGGAACTAGGTTAAGATAGAGTTAGTTTAGATTGAAAATATACTTTCACAACGCAATTCCCTGTGGATTCGACCTCGCACTTGCACAACGCTATACTGCAAACGACTCGTGCGCTTGCGAGTAATTTAAAACTCACAACAAGTTTTTGGCACCGTTGCCGGGGAGTTGTTTGGTTTGTGAAAATTTTTGGTTTGAATTAATTTTATTTTTCTACTAGTTAGTTAGCAATTTAAAAAAAAAAAAAAATTTGAGTTTTGTGTTAGCTTTATTCTGTTGCTTCTGCTGGTTAGTATCTCATTATTTTTCTGTTGGTCTATGCTTGGTCGGAGATCCTTGAACTTAGATTTGACACATTTAGATCCCGACTTAGAAAGAACTCTTAGGAGGTAGAAAAGAGCACTAGTTGAGAGAGAGACTGTTGAGGTGGGAGAAAATTTTAATCATCCTGAACATGTAGAGCAACCTAGAGCTTGGAACGTGGACTCCACTACATCCCTTAGGGATTTGTTCGCACCCGTTGCGACTAACTCATCTTCCTGCATAGTGTTGCCACCAACCAATGCCACACACTTTGATTTGAAGCCACATGTTATCCAACTCTTACCCTCATTCCATGGCTTAGATCTTGAAAATCCTTATAGTCATGTGAAGAAGTTCAAAGACATTTGTGCTACATTCAAATTCCAGAACTTCTCTGAGGAGTCAGTCCATCTTCGACTCTTCCCTTTCTCCCTTCACGATAGAGCTAGGGCGTGGTTGGACTCCAACACGTCCGGGTCTATTACATCTTGGGAAAACCTGCTTAGCAAATTTTATCATAAGTTTTTCCCAATGTCTAGAGTGAATGAGTGCCGAAAGGAGATTAGCTCTTTCACTCAGGACGAGGATGAGAAGTTCTCTGAAAGCTGGGAGCACTTTAAAGAGTTACTGATCAGATGCCCTCCACATGGATATGAGAAGTGGAGACTCGTTCAATTCTTCTACCAAGGGTTGACTCAACCCAACCGTAGCATGATCGAGTCTATGAATGGGGGGGCATTCTTAAGTTCGACAGGAGACGAAGCATACATGGCATTGGACAAGTTGTCCGACAACTCACAGCAGTGGGATTTTTCAAGCTGTCGAGATAAGTCCATTTGTGCTCCTAAGAGGGGAGGCATCTATGAGGTCAGGGAGGACGCTGATTTAAGGATAAAGTTAGATGCCCTCACCAAGAAGATTGACGCTCTCACTGTGAGCCAATCCATCAATGCTGCCAACACATTCAATGTTGAAAGCTGTTCCATCTGTGCTAGTCCCATGCATCTAGCACAGAATTGCTCATCAATGCCGGCTTGTGCCAAGTATCCTATGGAACAAATAAATGCTTTCAATGACTTTCGAAGGCAGTCAAATGGATCATACTCCAAGACGTACAATCCAGGGTGACGGAACCACCCAAATTTTTCATGGAGGCAGAACCAACCAATGAATCAGGGAGGAGCCCCTTATCATGCTCAAAATCAATATCCTTCCGGATTTGCCCCACAAATTCCTAATCATGGTCGTTCTGCCCATCTAGCACCTTCACCTGCTTACCACGCACCCACCCAAACACCAGCACCAGTTTCACAGTCGCTTGAGGACACCCTTAAGGAGTTCATGAAGGGGACTAGCCAAAATATGAGTGATGTGAGGAGTGCAACAGTGGTAAACACCCAAGCAATTGCCAAGCTGGAGAGTCAAATAGGGCAAATTGCAAGTCACTTGGGTGAGAGAGAGAAAGGAAAGTTCCCCAGTCAGCTCGTGCAAAACCCAAAAGGACAATTTATGGTTGAGAGTTCATCAACTCCTACACATGGGGAGGAATAAGTACAGTCAATTGTCACACTGAAGTCTGGGAGACAAATGGACAATCGAGTGGAAGAGATCCCTGCTATGCAGCAAGGGCAAGGGAGTGGCAACACAGAGAAAAGAGATGCTGAGCCATCTGCAGCCACACCTACTGAGAAAGACCCTCCTAGGTCGTTTGTACCTAGAGTGCCCTACCCCGAGAGATTACAGGTGCCCAAGAAAGGAGGGAAGTATGAGGAAATTCTGGAGGTATTCAAGCAAGTCCAAATCAATATCCCATTTTTGGATGTCATCCATCAAGTGCCATCATATGCCAAGTTTTTAAAGGACTTGGTCACTATCAAGAGGAGAACGAATGTCCCAAAGAAGGAATTTTTGACAGAGCAGGTCAGTTCAATCCTTCAGTGCAAGCTACCCATCAAGTTTAAGGACCCGGGGTGTCATACCATCTCTTGCACGATAAGAGTCAGCCATATTGAGAGGGCCCTTTTGGATCTAGGGGTGAGTGTGAATCTTCTACCCTACTCAGTCTATGTGCAGTTGGGGTTAGGAGAATTGAAGCCCACATCTACAACGCTTCAATTGGCTGAAAGGTCAGTGAAAAGACCACGGGGGATAGTTGAGGACGTTTTGATAAAAGTGGATAAATTCTATTTCCCCGTGGATTTTATTGTGCTTGACACAGAGTCGGTTCAAAATGTAGGGATTCAAATACCGGTGATTCTAGGGCGGCCATTCTTAGCCACGGCTAACGCCCTAATCAATTGTAGGACAGGAGTGATGAAGATCTCCTTCGGAAATATGACAGTGGAGTTGAACATTTTTGATATCACTAGGCAACCACTGGAATATGATGAAGTGAGAGATGTATGCTTGATAGAGGAGATTCTTGAGGATACTATGGATGAATCAAGCATTGAGGATCCCATGGAGGTATGCTTTGCTCACTTTGGAGAGGACTTGGGTTTAGATAAGTTACTCGAGGAAGTAAATGACATTTTGGTGTCTGATCCTCAAGAAAGCAAGGAGGAGGAGGAGAAGGTGTCACCAGAACCTCAAAAGAAGGAACTTAAGCCTTCACCGGATAATCTTAAGTATAAGTTCCTGGGTCCAGCATACTGTTTGCCTGTGATAATAGCTTCAGATTTGGGAGAGGCTCAAGAGGAGAAATTATTAGATGTTTTAAGAGAGCACAAGGAAGCTATCGGCTGGACCATTGAGGATATTAAGGGAATCAACCCCTCGGTGGTGATGCACAAGATACATTTGGAGGAAGATGCTAAGCCATCGAGGGAGCCGCAAAGAAGGCTCAACCCTGCTATGCAAGAGGTTGTGAGGGCAGAGGTTATTAAGCTGTTAGATGCAGGGATCATTTATCCCATCTCTGATAGCAAGTGGGTGAGCCCCATTCATGTCGTGCCCAAGCGAGCTGGGTTAATGGTAGTAAAGAATAAGGACGACGAGTTGGTGCCAACTCGTGTGCAGTCTGGGTGGAGAGTGTGTATAGACTACCGTAAGCTGAACATTGCCACAAGGAAGGATCACTTTCCACTTCCATTTATTGATCAGATGGTGGAGCGTTTGGCTGGGCACGAGTATTATTGCCTTTTTGGATGGTTATTTTGGATATAACCAGGTCCCCGTGGACCCCGAAGATAAGGAGAAGACGACATTTACCTGTCCTTTTGGGACCTTTGCCTACCGTCGCATGCCCTTTGGGTTATGCAATGCACCCGTCACTTTTCAGCGGTGCATGGTCAGTATATTCTCTGACATGGTAGAGTGGTTCTTGGAGATTTTCATGGACGACTTCTCCATCTTCGGTTCAACATTTGAGGAGTGCCTGTACCATCTCTCTTTGGTTTTGGAACGGTGCAAGGAGAAGAACCTGGTGCTTAATTGGGAGAAGTGCCATTTTATGGTCAAGCAAGGAATTGTACTGGGGCATATCGTATCTCATCGAGGGATTGAGGTCGACAAATCGAAGGTGGATTTGATTTCCAGCCTTCCACCCCCACGTACGGTGAAAGAGGTTCATCTTTTCTGGGCCATGCAGGTTTCTATAGGCGATTTATCCAGAATTTCAGCAAGATCACCAGGCCCTTGTGCAAGTTGTTGCTAAAAGATGCCCCATTTCTATTTGATGAGGATTGTAAGAAAGCATTTGGGGATCTGAAGAAGATTCTGACGTCCACACCCATTATTCAGCCACCCAACTGGGATGTGCCTTTTGAGATTATTTGTGACGCATCAGACTATGCTGTTGGAGTTGTTTTGGGGCAATGTGTTGATAAACTTCCCCATGCTATCTATTATGCAAGTCGAACTCTAAACGACGCACAACTCAATTACTCTACCACTGAGAAGGAGTTGCTTGTAGTCGTTTTTGCATTAGACAAGTTCAGATCCTACTTGTTAGGATCTAAAGTCATTATCTCCTCGGACCATGCTGTATTGAAGTATCTTTTCTCTAAAAAAGATGCTAAATCTCGTCTTATCCGATGGATCTTGCTACTTCAAGAGTTCGACATTGAGATTCGGGATAAGAAAGGTTCGAAAAATGTGGTAGCGGACCATTTGTCTAGATTGATTGTGGAATTCACTGAGGCTGCCACTCCCATTTCTGAGACCTTTCCTGATGAGCAATTGATGCACATTGCTCATAGTCCCGCACTATGGTTTGCTGACATAGTGAACTATCTTGTCACCGGACACATGCCCTTGCATTGGGGGAGGCAAGATAAATCAAAATTTTTGGCCATGGTAAAACACTTTTTCTGGGACGATCCTTACCTGTTCAAGTATTGTCCTGATCAGATCATTAGACGGTGTATTCTTGAGCATAACCAATCTAATGTCATCGTCTTTTGTCATGATCATGCATGTGGAGGCCATTTTAGTGCTAAAAAGACCACTGCAAAGATTTTGCAGTGTGGATTTTATTGGCCTACCCTGTTCCAGGACTCTCACACCTACTGTATATCTTGTGAGCGTTGCCAAAAGCTAGGGAGTCTTTCTAGGAGAAATATGATGCCCCTCGACCCTATTCTGATTGTTGAGATTTTTGATGTGTGGGGTATTGATTTCATGGGACCATTCCCAAACTCCTTTGGCTACTTATACATTCTAGTTGCTGTGGACTATCTGTCCAAGTGGGTGAAGGCTATTGCGTGCAAGACCAATGACCACAGAGTTGTGGTCCAGTTCTTGAAAGACACTATTTTTGCTCGTTTTGGTACGCCTCGAGCAAGCATAAGTGATGGAGGTAAGCACTTTTGCAACAAGATCTTTGAGCAGTTGATGAAGAAGTATTGTATCACGCACAAAGTTGCCACCCCATATCACTCACAGACGAGTGGTCAAGTGGAAATTTCAAATCGCGAGATCAAACAAATTTTGGAAAAGACTGTGAACCCAAATAGAAAGGATTGGTCTCTGCGATTGACGGATGCACTGTGGGCATATCGGACAGCCTTCAAGACGCCAATTGGCATGTCTCCCTATCGCATTGTATACGGAAAGGCATGTCACCTTCCGGTTGAATTAGAGCATCGTGCGTATTGGGCTATCAAGCAACTAAATTTCAATCTTTCCAAGGCTGGCTCACAACGGAAGCTCCAACTCAATGAATTAGAGGAGCTGCGGAATGATGCATATGAGTGTGCCCGATCATACAGAGTACAAATGAAGAAGACTCATGACCAAAACATTTTGAGACGAGCTTTTGAGCCGGGTCAGAAAGTTCTTCTTTATAATTCGCGCCTACATCTTTTTCCAGGCAAGCTCAAATCCTGATGGTCAGGCCCATTCATTATTCGATCGGTGTTTTCTCATGGAGCCATCAAGATTGAGGATCCTAAGAATGGTAATACTTTCAAGGTAAATGGACAGAGGCTAAAACCATTCTTAGAGTTGAGGAGTCCGGACATTGAGACAATACTGTTGGAGGATCCTAGTTACTCAGATTGAGTGTAGTATTCTAGGGAGAGTTTGGCTGAAGACGTTAAACTTAGTGCTCATGGGAGGCACCCCACAGCTTATCTTTTCTTTTGTTTATTTATTATTTCGCATTTTTATGATTAATGTTTGTTTCCAGTATTTTTTGTTTTCCAGTTTTTATTTTTCAGGGACAACGCGTACTTCAGTTCAAGTTTGGGGGTATGCTATGAGCCATACCAGTCCAGATAGTTCTCCATATCTCAGGTCAGCTCTTTCCATATTAGTCACACATTAGGGTCAATGTATAATTTAAGTTTGGGGGTATGGGAGACACATCACACACTTTGTCCTAATTTATTGTCTTTTCGTCATAGAGATAAATGTATGCTCATGTTATCGTGAAATTTTGGTTGATCTAAGCATTTTCTGTGATGTGATGTCATTGGTGAGCTTAACATTTTGAACACATGATCTGGTGATAAATTTTAAAATTTAGTTACTTACCTTAGGCATTTGAGAATTCACATGTTTGACATAATCTAACACGAGCACATTAGCACAAATTATGTGAGGTATGACATGTGATTTTAATGTGTATTTTTCCTTATCTTAACTGAAACTGGATGACTTGTTGGATGAACTCTTGGGCATAGGAAAATATTAAAAAAAAAAAATTATCAATAAACTTTTCGCTGAGTAACTGGACCTCTTGCCTCAGTAAGCAATGAGTGTTCACGTCAAAAGGTGGAATTTTGCTTGGTAATATTAAGGTCGGTTTAATTTCGTAGCCTTTTTGACTCGAGTTAGTAAGTCCTTAGGGGTGTCTGTACACCTAATGCCCTAAAACCATCTGGTTTGGGAGTCATTGACTCAAAACTCGCTACATGGGTCAATTAGAAAGCTTAAGGGAACTAAACATAGCCGTGCCTTATTAAAAAAAAAAAATGCTATGCTTTTTTCGTTCATTTTGATGGGAAATTTGGTGAATCTTGAGACATGGAGACCTTACACATTAGAGTTACTTGGAAGCTTCATTTTTATATGCTAATTCACTTTACACAGTGTCAGACTTGTGATGCCTTATCCTGCCTTTTGTAAGTAATTAGATTTTAACATTTCTATTCATTGTGAAGATGGGTTTATCTTTTTAAGCTCGCTCATGAATGAATATCATGGTGATGTGTGCTCCTTAAATTTTTGGATACCATGAGTGATGACTTTATCTTTATGTTCTTTGTTTTTTAGTGAGTCTTTTATTTTGTTTTGCTAAGGGACTAGCAAAATATAAGTTTGGGGGTATTTGATGAGTCTTAAATATTGCATATTTTAGACCCTTAACTTATATTTGTTATGCTCTTAGTTAGTAGTATTTTACTTTATTTTACGTCTTTCTTGTGTTTTGTGTATTTTTACAGGTTTGTGGAGAAAATGAAGCATTTCAGGAGATTTGAAGCTTCTGGAGACATTGCGCTCGATCGCATGAGATATGCGATCGAGCGCACCTGCGCTCGAGCGAACCTGCCTACGAACGAGCGCAAGGTCAACATCCCACATCGAAATAGTTGTTGTTCAGTGCGTCTGCGATCGATCGTAACAGACATGCGATCGAGCGCATATGCGATCGTGCGCACGAGACATGCGATTGAGCGCACATGCGATCGATCGCACCATTCTGCGATCGAGCGCACTCGGGCCAGTATCCCACATCGAATCTGAAACCTGCAGTGCTCCGTGACTTCCCCTATATAAACACCATTTGGCTTCATAATTCAGTGTACAATTCCTGAGCTAATTTGGTGTTTACCGGTGGACGTCCACCAGCATTTTGGTGGATCCCGAAGGCATTGCTACCACGAGGGGAAGCGCCGCCCGTCAGCGAGCGGAATTTCTCCCATGTAAAGTTTTTTATTTATTTCTTTATATTCAGTTGTTTTAGTTTAAATGTTTAGCATTTTTTATTATAGTTTTATAGTTATGAGTGGCTAGACTCTTCAGCTAAGGTTGAAGATGAAGCCCCGCCGTTGTTTGGCGTAGTAGTTCAGATTTGCTTGTACAAATCTGACAATTTTTAGTATAAAATGTTCTGTAAATTATTTGAGTTAATCTTATAATTGATTGAGTTTAAATTGTCTATTGGATATTCTTTGTGTTTCATCTGATGGATACATTAAATGCTTTTCGATTAAATTGGATTTCCTTTGTGATTTGTTAAGAGCGGATACATTTGATGCTTTTGGTTTAGTTGGGATATTCTTTGTTTTTTGTCTTATAGTTGGATTCATGGAATGTTTTGATAGGCTATATTTTTAGAACATATATTCTTAACTTTGATGGGGTGGATTCGAAAACCTTAGTGTTTTTAATTATTAGTTTTTAAATCAACTTAGTTTAGTTTATATTTCTTTTGCAATATCATTCACAATTCGAAACTAGGTTAAGATAGAGTTAGTTTAGATTGAAAATATACTTTCACAACGCAATTCCTTGTGGATTCGACCTCGCACTTGCACAACGCTATACTGCAAACGACTCGTGCGCTTGCGAGTAATTTAAAACTCACAACAGAATGCCCCGAGAATTCTCAAGCCTTGGACCTTTCCAAAAAAACTCCGAGGAGATAGAGTTGACCTGCTTCGGTTAAAAAATTCCAAGAAGATAGGCCCAACCTATCTTAACCGTCACCGCAAAAACTTTAGTGAGCTCACAACTTGAATTTGTTCCATTCAAACTCCTTACTTACCTCACTTCGAGGCACTTGAGTCTATTCCATTCAGACTCCCTACTTACTTCACTTCGAGGCACTTAAGTCTATTCCATTCAAACTCATTACTTACCTCAGTTTGAGACACTTGGGTCTGTTCCATTCAAACTCCTTACATACCTCACTTCAAGGCACTTAAGTCTATTCCAATCATACTCCCTACTTACGTCACTTCGAGGCACTTGAGTCTTTTCCTTTCAAACGCTCTACTTATTTCACTTCGAGGCACTCGAGTCTATTCCATTCAGACTCCTTACTTACCTCCCTACTTACCTCGCTTCGAGGCATTTGAGTTCGTTCCATTTAGACTCCTTACTTACCTCGTTTCTAGGCATCTAACTTAAGAATGCTCTATTCAAACCCATAATCTTTCCTAGCTTCCAGGGGTCAGTTTTAAATTTTGAACTTCATGGATCCTATACATTCTTAGGAGGTAGTATCGAGCTATTAAGCCTCCCTGGGATTTACATTCCCCCCCCCCCCCCAAAAAGGTAGCACCAAGTTATTATCCCTTCTCGAAGAAGGGACACCCGAGGAGTAGCACTGAGCTATCCCTTGACATTTGTCGAATAACTTCGAGTCTCTACACGACATCTTCTTAGTACTCGAGTAACCAAATGATTTTAAGCTTGATCTGAACTGCACGACACACTCCAAACAACGTACTTCATGGGCCACATAACTGCACTTAAGGAAGTGGGGGGTATCTAATATAAAGGAAAATTCCCTATCCAATGATGTAATGACATGTGGCACCCTTTAAGGGCAAAACGATAAATTCATAGGAAAAGCTCATTATCTAATAGTTTGATGACATATGGCGACCTCCAAGGGCAAAAAAGCAATTTCATGACTTAGACAAATTAACTAATCAAACGCCGACATCTAACGAAAGAGTATAACAGTAATCACACACTAATGTCTTGATACTGCTATAACAATCTAGCTTATGGATAAATTATTATCCAGCTTATGGATAAAGTACTCCAGCGTATGGATAATGTCAATCTTATCAAATATGAATTTCATTCCTATCATAATACTTAGTGGTCATCACTCTTCTAATCGAACTTTGCTCCGAAACACTATATAAAATGGCTCTCACCATGAAAAGGTATATTCACTCATTTACTCACAACTCTTTACTTTGAATAGCTCTCCATTCTCTTAAAAGACCTATACTAACTTACACATTGGAGAATCCCATTAAAGGCACAACCTCTCTGGTCCTCCGGCGACTTTAGGGTTTTTTTCTTGTTTCGTGTGCACAATTACTACTTTCTAACCATTCAGATTCTAGGTAGATTTTCGGCATCAACACACTCAATCATCTCAAAATAGAAAAATAGCTATTTCATTTATAACCAACCGAAAGTTTAAAGATAGTTAATTTTGTAGTTTAAAATTAAATACTATGATTCCCATATTGGTGAACATTTGGTTCATATAACGAGTCTTCTAAAATTATAAATACTAAGGCAAGAAGGAAAAAGAAGAATATATAAAAATTAGTTATATATAGGAATGGTGTGGTAGTTATATATGGTCGCCTTTGTGAGTGTACAAGACCATATACATATTGACCTAATAGGATAAACTATAAATAATCCCTGCTAAAAAATCGAGAGTATTAAACTAAAGATAAGAGTATTGAATAAACATATTCAAACTCAACATGCATGCCATCACACATTGTCTTTACCATTTCGAAATCATGAAAAGTTTAGAGTGAGAGAGAGAGAGATAGATTTGAAGGAAAAATGAGCTAGAAGGAGAATTAAAAATGATATATTAAATGATCAAGAATGATGATGAGAGAATTATTAAAGGTTTTGAAGGGTAAGGAATTATCAAAAGAGTATACTTATATTATGAAGATCAACCCCGGTTCAAATCGTATATGATTCCCATAATATTGACTATTTCTTTCTATTTGCCAGTTGCATCCATCCAGCTCCACCAGACGACACCCCTTGATCATCACATATTATTTTTCCTTGTCCTTTTTCTTTTTTGTTAATTCATGTATAGAATGTGAAGTTTTTGGAATTTTATGTACTTATTACAATTTACAAAGAGGAAATTTCTTAGTCTTGATTGGATTTCTTTGAGATAAGTACTATACTCTCTACCTTTTTATATATTAAGACATAATTAAGTTATTAATTATCTCAAAAGTTTAAACTAACAGAAAAAAGCTAACTAATTCTTTATGCTTTAACATTGCCTATCAAGATTCGTTTAGCTATCTCTTTTACTATTATTTTTTTACAAATTAAATTTGATCTAATGATCTAGAATGGGTGAATTAAATACTTTCTAAATTAGGATTGGCCTCTTTATTGTATAAAGGAGATCAACTGGAAACGTGACTAGGGGTAAACAAAGAGAAATTGAGAAAGGAAGAGAAAAGAGATAGAATAGAGGAAACTTACTATTGTTGCCTATCGGTGTCATAGTGGTCAATCTACTATCATGCCATCAATGTCATAATTTTGTTGAGAGAGAGAACAAAGAAGAAAAGATTATGTAGAACAAAAGATTAGAAGAGAGTTTCAATTATTTAAAACTTGCATTGGGACTTAGGAAGTTGAGCTCACTCTGAGATTGAGGTTAGGCTTGAATTTATATGCTAACTAGTTTTTTTTTTTTTAGGAAAAATTAAGTTCGAGCTTTAGTGTAGACTTACCCAGAGTGTACATCTGCTCCTGGTAAACATCGTTAGGAGAGTATCCAAACCAACTTACCTAACCTTAGTACGGTAGCTCATTCAGTTGACTAACTCTCTAAGGGGAAAAGAAGAACAAAAAATGATTAATAAATTTTTTTATCTAGTACATATCTTTATTAATAATGACTAATAACAAAAGAGTTTCTATTTCTTTTGAAGAAGAAGAAGATTTATTGTTAATACTCAAAATCTGACGTGGCCAAAATTGGAAACTCGCTATTGGATCCCGCTTGGTTGAGTCGTGTGAAGGGTAGGTTGACCCTTTGTCTTAGAAAGTAAGACCGTAAAAGACACTAAGTGAGCTAGAGTTGGGTTCTCTAAGTTAACCCTCTAATGCTTAAGTAAGTCACCATAAGAAAAAAACTGAATGACTTTAAGTAGTAAAAGTGTTTAGAAGGGAGAAAATGTCATAGCAAAAATGGTTTATGAGTTGCATATTTTTAATGAAAAGAGTTTGATCATAATTAGAAAATTATTAATGATAAACAATCTGAATCATTGATTTGGATGATTGAGAATGAATCATATATTTTACTGTAGTAATTGCATTTTCATCTTTAGATGAAGAATTATCGTTTTACCCTTGATGAAAAAATTACTATTTTGCCCTTGATCAAGTAACGTGCTGTCCTCTAATTATAAGGTGGGTTTTTGCCCATATCACATATCAAATTGGTAATTACGTAAAAAAATATTTGATTTTTACTATTACTCATTAGGATTTACTAGAGATATGAGTTTAATAGTGATCCACAACAAATTAAGTTTGAGAAGACAATTTTATGTTCTATCTCATTCATTTTGATTGAAAAAAATTGTATGTTTACATTAATTTGCCATGGATTCAATGATACAAGCTGACATATAGAGCCACCCTTACTCATTTTGGCATTAAGACAACTTTCCCTTCTAATTGGATAATATTATTCTATTTTCTATGTTTGTATTGGTTCTATCTATTAAGAGCAAGCCGACATATAGTACTACCAATACTCATTTTGGTATTAAGACAAATTTCTCTTATCCTCACAAATTGGACAATATTGTCTATTTCCTATGCTTGTGTTGGTTTATCAACCTATTGAATGAGGCTGATGAGGTTTTCCATTATTCTCTTCGATCCTCAACTACTGATAGATGGGTTAGCGAATTGCTCACTTAGATATTTGAAAGACTTGATTGATCTAAAAGGTAAATGTGAGAACCAAGTCCTCGTCATTTCCCAGAGCGTGATGGGAAAGGCTCTACACATCACCTCCTCAGAGTGCTCTTGGATGAACATTAGAGACTTAAAGGTCTCCAAGTGATTGATTGGATAGCTTTTCCTAGTATAGAGTTCAATGTTCGACATTTAAAGTTGTCGATGAGAACCTAGTATTTTATTTGGAATATTTAAACTTTAGAGTCGTGTTTCGACGCGTAAAAGTATGTAATTGTTCAATTTTGATAATAGAAACTTGTATTGGGAGAAATTTTAGAATTTTAAGAAACGATTGGGTAGTTGGTGAGAGAATTATAAGATGGAGGGTTAGTTTTATTAATTTATAAATTTTTGTGGTAGAAAATATAGAGAGATTTAATTTGAAGGGTGGTTTTGCAAATTTTAAAGATTTTGTCTATTAATAGGGGAGAGGGGAGAAAAGCACCAGTATTTTTTCGGGATTCTTCGAAAGAAAGAGAGAGTGTTTGGGTGAGAGGAGTGAAGAGGAGAAAAAGAAGAGAAAAATATAAGAAAATAGAGAAAAAGAGAAGATGAGAAGGAAGAGAAGAAGATGAAGGAAAAGTTGGGAGTTTTTCTTTCAAAAATCAAGGTAAAAGCTTGTTTTCCTTTTATTTTATTATCAAGTGTGTTGATTTCTCTAAGGATTTTAGTTTTTGAATTGTAAAGTTGATGATATTCTCAAGAAAAAGTTTGAAGAAAATGAGTTTGTTCAAAAAGTGGGTTTTATGCAAATTGGTTGATTTAGGAGTTTTAGGTTCAAATTTTCTCTTGGGTAATGTAAAGTTTTTGAATTCAAATCCTTAGAAAACTTGTATCTTTGAACAATTGAAAGAATCTTTTGAAATCAAGAAGAAAATTGAGGGAAAAGATGAATTTTTGGAGTGATTCTTGCTAGAATCAATTGACTCAATCGACTGGGTTGAGAGACCAGTCGACTGGATGAGGTCTTTTTATACTGTTTTTAAAAGATCGAGTGGACTGGGTCATTGTACTAGTCTACTGGATGAAGTGGGAGAAGTTTCTGAACGTTTTCCCAGTCGACTGGGCCATGTACCCAATCGATTGGATCATGCTAATTTTTGAAAAAAAATGACTTTTCTCATTAGTTTTTGAACATGAAACCTTTCCAAAATAATTTTAATGTTTATATACATTTTAAGTATGATTAAAACACCTTTAAAAAATATTAGTATTCACAAAAATTGAATTGTTTTTGAGATTCAAAATAAATGATTTGAAAAAGGGCTTAAAGACTCGATTTCTTTGACTTTTGGTTTCGCTCAAAGTGCGCTCTTGAGATTTAAAGTGTGCAAAATGCCTTGAGGTTGCTAGAAATTATTTTAAATGATTTAAAGTAATAAGATCAAGTGTTATTCATTCTTAAGTACTAATGGGAAAACCCTTGAGAGACAAGGAAGTAGTAAGATCACGTAGCGAGGTGAATACAACTTACCTTTAGTAAGTGTATATAAAATATATTTATAAATTGAGTAATAAAGAATAAAAATATGATCTAATTTGATAAGTATAAACTTTGAAAATCTTATTAAAAATAAATATGAGCTTTTGTATGAAAGTAGTAGGAATTAGTGTCATGGAAAATTAATATAGGTAGAGAAATAATTGTGTAAGATATGAGTCTTGAAATGATTCAATGTGGTTGTGTTGAGGAATTGTGATGTTTGAAATTGTAATGAATGTGTTTGGTTAAATTTTTAAGAAATGTGATGTGAATGATTGATGCTATCTTGTATGCATATCACTTCATGCATTTTGCATTATAACCTTGTTTAACGATATGTTATTGAGGGGCGAGTGATAGATAAGGTCGGTAGGTCCTTGTCCAAAAGGGGTGTAAGGGTACCGAACGAATATTGGACAAGTAGGACCCAGCCCAGATTAAGAGGGTTCCAAAGATTTAATATTATGATATGATGATTTGACGTACCAATACGTGGGGAAACATCGTCGTGATGATGATATAGCCTAGTGAGTGGCAGTGATTGATTGTGCATATATTGCATTGCATCATATAGCATGGCATTACATTTCATGGACAAATTGAGATGAATGGCCCATGAGGGCTATGTTTTATGAATGGCTCATGAGGGGCATATTTTATGAATGACCTATGAGGAGTGTGTGGTATGATTGGCCCATGAGGGGCATGTGGTGTACTTGGCCTGGATAAAGGGCATGATGGTTGTTATGGATATACAAGGTGTTGAAATTAGATTTTCTTAGTTACTTGTCCTTGCGATTTGTGAATGTATTATAACTTGTATATAGTCTATGAGTTAAGAAGTTTGTGAACCCTAGTGCAATGGTTATATAATTGTATAGGAAGTAAAGAGAAATACTTAGAGAAACTTAAAGAAATAATTGAAGGATAATTAAGAAAGATATTACTTGCACCTAGAAGCTTTTTAAATAATATTTTGTAGTTAAAATTTAAAAGGTAATTCCTCCAATACGATTACTTCTCGTAAGGTGTGTTTCATTGAGTTTTTTAGCTCACTCTTTCATTGTTGCTAACATTTCAAGATTTACTAGAGACCTGTTAGTCAGGTTGAAGAAGCCCAATTTAACGCTCTCGTTGGCTGCATCCTCACCCTTAAGAGTTTTTTTTAGAAGATTTAAGTTGGGTTTAGGAATAGTCATTGAAAAAGGACAATTGTAGTGGGGGAGGTTTTCTATTATTTATGTTTAGTTAAAAATTGATGTATTATAAAGATTCTTAGTTATGAAGTTGTAATGGTATGAACTTGTGATGTTTTAAGTAAATGTTTGTATTCTTAGTAAATTATGTGTGATTGTATGTAGGTCGGGGTGCTTGGGACTGAAAGGTAATGATACCTCATCGGGTAGGGCCCACTTAGGGATGGGTTGTTACAGTCGAGTACCCTCATTTCCATGATTTCTTTTGAGAATAGGTTTCTTGAAGGTCTAATCTCATCAAAGATGTTCAGTCAGTTAGGCTTTAGAACGAGATATATACGTTCGTTCATCTGTTTTAACTGTTGGGAGACTTCAAGATGCTCTTGCTCTTTGTGCCTTCTCTGAGGTCGAAAGTCAAACAAAGAAACTTTTTCGTTCTCATCGAGGGTTGTTCTCTAGGTGCTAGGCCTACGGATTTCAATGTGTCGATTTCAACATTAGCCACCTTCTTTATCGGCTTTGTGTCGATCATCATGCTAACTAGAAATCTTTGTTCTCTCTATTTCTTCCCTATTTAAGGATGCCCTGGCTTTTTGATGGCACACTTGGTCAAGTTGAAGACAAATCATGTCTGGTACCATTAAGGACACTAGTGTGGTCATGTTGTCATATCAGTGATGAAGTTCTTCATATTTAGTTTGGTTAATTAGGGCTAAAGGATTATCTGCTAAGTCGATCTCTATCGAGCTAGACTGGGCCCATTTACCATGCACTTTGGAGTTTTTGTTGGCTCTCAGAAGCTTCATGAAGTTTACACCCATCAGTATGCTCTAGGATTTACATCTTGAATCTTTCTTCTTCGATGGGTAAGTGTACAGAACTTCGCAAAGTTAGATGGGAAGGTGGAGGAGACAGAGGTAGATTCTTTAGCGGCATCTCTTCTGATGAATTTTGTCATTCCCACGGATAGCACCAATCTATTGATACCTAAAAGAAGATAAGGGATAATTCCATCAAATTGTGTCTAGATGAGATAAGATAGATGTCTGGTATTGACCTCGGTCTTGAATCCATGTCAGGCAACTTTCTCTTATCCTCAAAAATCGGACAAAACTATCATATTTCCTATGTTTGTATTGGTTCTACTTATTAAGAGCATTAATAAGTCCTCTTTAAAAATTATTTGGCATGCATACTTATGAAATAATTTATTCAGTATCATAAGTAGAATCTTTTCACATGCCATTCTCATATCTAATGGTGAGCGTAGAACCCAATTGACTCGCGGACTCGACCCAAATCGATATAATAGGTTAGGTTGGGTTGGGTTGAAAATTTTTGAACTCGATGGATTAGGTTAGGTTATGGGTTCAAAATTTTCAACCCGACCCAAACCAGTAACCCGATCAAATATATAATTTTATATTTTATATTTATTGAATATAAAATAGTGTATAATTAATTATAGTATTATTGTAAAATATATGATTATAAAATGCACATTCTAGTTACAAGTGTGTAAAATTATATGTAACAAATACTCCAAAGTCCAAACAGGTCATACTGATACTATAATGGGCATTTAGGGAAAAAAAAGAGATGTTATAATTCTAAAAAGTAAGAATTGCTCACTTGAAACTGTAAGCTATCTCTCATTCACGATCTCTATAGTCCCTTCTAGCTTCTTCTCTCTAGTTGTGGATAACTTTGACAGAGCTCATTGTTTCGATAAAGCAAGGTATTTCCCTTTCTTTTTATCTATTTCTTGAGGTTTGAAAATACAATATATTTGTGGTCTTCCCATTCTCTTTGTGGATTGTTTGTGAGGGGTGATTACGTGGTTTTGAGTTTGGGTTGTTGTTTTGATGTTTATAGGTGTTGAGATTTATATGATCCGTTGCAGCTGATGTTTTGGGAGAGTTTTCAATAGTTTTTTGGTTGGGTTTTGGAGAGGATTTTCAACAATTATTTAGCTAGTGTTCTTCTTTCCTATATTTAAAGTTGTGCTTATTTCTGTTAAGATGGTTATATCTTTGATATAATAAATAAAAATTATCTTTTTACCTTTAAAAAAAATCCTATAATCTGGATCAGGGCATTATGTTTCTCTTGTAAATAAAAATTTCCTATAAATGGGTATTTTAATTTCTCATATATTGCAATCAAACATGTATTGTAGTCCTTCAATTTCTCATATTTTGCAATCAAACATGATTACAATCAAACATGGATTTGGTTTTGGATTTAGTAGAATATTTTCTTGTTATGTAATATGTATGATTTAATTTTTTAGTAAACAATATATATTAACCCAGTGACCCAAACCGATTAGAATGGGTTGGGTTAAGTTGAAGTTGGATGGGTTCATGGGTTGGGTTTGGTTGAGATTTTTTCAACTAGATATGATTGAGTTGGGTTGAATTTTTAGACTAACCCAACCCAAATCGACCCATACTCACCCTTACTTATATCTCATGATTTGATATAAAAATTGGCTTATATTCCTTCGCAAGCATGACAGCAGAACTTGCGAGTTTTAGAAATTGTAAGTTGTTTTTTTTCCTCTATTCCATTACCGTTGTCATCTTCATTATCTTTTTTATGTTGCTCATGCATATGGATTTATAAGTTTTTTTTCTCATTTGGTTAAATTTTATACGGATATCAATTTGGGTTTCATCCACTTTATTTTTTTTTTATTTATAACTATGATTTAATTTATCTTCAATCTCAATCATCCTTATTTATAATAGCATATTTGGTAATTGAAATTGCCAATTTCTTTCCTAATGAATTCCGAGTGTTTTCAAACTTTTATGTTAGGTTTACTTTAAAATTAGAAATTAACTATTATGAAAAATGATCAGTTCCTTAATATTCAAGAATATCTATTCCTCTCATCTTCTAGAATTTGTGGATTTTGGGCATGTTGGAGTTGGACTTAAATTTACGTGGAGGTTATGCCGTTGTTTGGGAACCGCTTTAAGTAAAGTGATTTAAGCTTATTTAAAATGGTTCCCAAACAACATCTATATATCATAACCTAAAATTTTATATTCCAAAGGACATTTGATAAATTTTTTTTAACATTTGACATTGCTTTGTCTTTTTTTTCTTCAAGCTTTGAGACCATCTGTGCTAGACACGGCAAACAATACTGTAGTTAAATAGATGAATCGTGAATATCTGATATGGTTTTTTTTTTTTAATGTAGTTTTCTTAGTTCTTAAATCTTAGATTTTGATTTTGATTTTCTATTTATTCTTTTGGCAGTCATTCAAAATTGCTATAATGTTTTGATATTTCCAGTTTTTATTATCTCTATTTTCTTATAAAGATATATAAATTCATCTTGATTGAATTTGAGAAAGATTCAAGTATTTTTTTAGGTTTAATTAGGAAACTAAGTATTCTTGAAGCTCAATATATTATTATATAGATACTCGAGTATTTCCGTTTGATTTTTTTTTGTAATTTATTTTTTTTTCATTTGAATTGTGTCATAATAAAAAGGAAGAAAAAATAAAGATAAAGTATTCAATTGTGCCAAAAAAGGAAGAAGCAAAAGGCTTATTGGCTTAAGAATTCATCTTGTTTTGAATATATTCAAGGATATTTTTGTCATTTGACATGCATTTTACCTTTATTCTTGAATTTAAGATATCTAACCATACTTTGTAATTGGAAAGAAATTAATTATTCTTAATGTGCAACTGATGCATTTCCTAACTCAGTAAGGATTGACTTGATTCGAGACAAGCCTAAACTCCAAGAAAGTAACTAAAGAGAAGAAGAGAAAAATCTTAGTATTTGAGTATTGAGTCTGATTACACATTACAAGTCCTATTTATACCAGCTTAGAACTAATGAGTGAGCTGAGTTGTTAGTTAGTTATGATTCTGTTTTAGTCATAATAGTTTTGTAAATAACTCTAACTAATTCTTCTTCTTCTTAGGTCTTCTCTTAGATATCCAAATTGTTGAGGTTGTAACCCTTGAAGCCTCAATGATCTTCAAGGCTCTAGGACTTCTTCTATGTCATTTCCTTCTCCTGTTGTCTTACTACCTTCAACCTTCTTTTGCCTTTCTTTTTTTGTAGTTACATCAATACTTCCCCCCATTTAAAAACACATTATCCTCAAGGTGGAATTGTGGAAAGCTTTTCTAGAAATCTAAAACAGTTTCTCAAGTAGCTTCTTTTGCTGGCAAACCCTCCCACTGAATCAACCATTGTGGTGTCCAATGATCTTTCCTCCAAACTCATCTTATCCGATGGATCTTGCTACTTCAAGAGTTCGACATAGAGATTCGGGATAAGAAAGGTTCTGAAAATGTGGTGGCGGACCATTTGTCTAGATTGATTGTGGATTTCACTGAGGCCACCACTCCCATTTCTGATACCTTTCTTGATGAGTAATTGATGCACATTGCTCACAATCCCGTGCCATGGTTTGCTGATATAGTGAACTATCTTGTCACTGGTCAAATGACTTTACATTGGGGGCGACAAGATAAATCAAAGTTTTTGGCCATGGTAAAACATTTTTTCTGGGATGATCCTTACCTGTTCAAGTATTATCCCGATCAGATCATCAGAAGATGTATTCCTGAGCATGACCAATCTAATATCATTGCCTTTGGTCATGATCATGCTTGTGGAGGCCATTTCAGTGCTAAAAAAATCGTTGCGAAGATTTTGCAGTGTGGATTCTATTGGCCTACCCTGTTCCAAGACTCTCACACCTACTGTGTATCTTGTGAGCGTTGCCAAAAGCTAGGGAGTCTTTCTTGGAGGAATATGATGCCCTTCAACCCTATCCTGATTGTTGAGATTTTTGACTTGTGGGGTATTGATTTTATGGGACCGTTCCCAAACTCCTTTGGCTACCTGTACATTCTGGTTGCTGTGGACTATCTATCCAAATGGGTGGAGGATGTTGCATGCAAGACCAATGACCACAGAGTTGTGGTCCAGTTTTTAAAGGACACTATCTTTGCTCGTTTTGGTACGCCTCAAGCAATCATAAGTGATGGAGGTAAGCACTTTTGCAACCGGATTTTTGAGCAATTGATGAAGAAGTATTTCATCACACACAAGGTTGCCACCCCGTATCACCCTCAGACGAGTGGCCAAGTGGAAATTTCCAATCGCGAGATCAAGCAAATTTTGGAGAAAACTGTGAACCCTAGTAGAAAAGATTGGTCTCTGCGATTGACTGATGCACTATGGGCATATCAGACAGCCTTCAAGACACCAATTGGCATGTCTCCCTATTGTATTGTGTACGGAAAGGCATGTCACCTTCAGATAGAATTAGAGCATCGTGCGTATTGAGCTATTAAGCAGCTGAACTTCAATCTTTCCAAGGCCGACTCACAAAGAAAGCTCCAACTCAATGAATTAGAGGAGCTGCGGAATGATGCATATGAGTGTGCATGGTCATACAAGGCACAAATGAAGAAGACTCATGACCAACACATTTTAAGACGAGCTTTTGAGCCGGGTCAAAAAGTTCTTCTGTATAATTCATGGCTGCATCTTTTTCCAGGCAAACTCAAATCTCGATGGACAAGCCTATTTATTATTCGGTCGGTTTTTCCTCATGGGGCTATCGAGATTGAGGATCCAAAGAATGGTAACACTTTCAAGGTAAATGGACAGAGGCTAAAACCATTCTTGGAGTTGAGGAGTCCGGACATTGAGACGATATTGTTGGAAAATCCTAGTTACTCAGATTGAGTATCATCTACTATGTTGGGTCTGGCTGAAGACGTTAAACTTAGCACTCATGGGAGGCACCCCACAGCATATCCTTTTTGTTTACTTATTATTTTACATATTTATGATTAATGTTTGTTTCCAGTATTTTTGTTTTCCAGTCTTTATTTTTCAGGGACAACGCGTACTTCAGTTCAAGTTTAGGGGTATGCTATGAGCCATACCAAGTCCAGATAGTTCTTCATATCCCAGGTCAGCTCTTTCCATATTATTCACACATTGGGGTCAATGTGTAATTTAAGTTTAGGGGTCTGGGAGACAATTTCACACACTTTGTCCTAATTTTTTGTTGTTTTTTTAGTGAAGATAAATGCATGTTCATGTTCATCTGAAAATTTTGGTTGATCTGAAAAATTGTATGTGATTTCATTGGTGAGTTTAAAACTTTGAACACATGATCTGATGATAGAGTTTAAACTTTAGTTACTTACCTTAAGTATTCGAAAATTCACATGTTTGATCTAATCTAACACATGCACATTAGCACATATTTGTGTGAGGTATGACATGTGATTTTAATGTGCATGTTTCCATGACTTAACTAAAACTGGATGATTTGTGGGATTAACATTTAGGCATAGAAAAAAAAATGAAAGAAAAATAATGATCATCATCAATAAACTTTCCACTAAGTAACTAGACCTCTTGCCTCAGTAAGCAGTGAGTGTTCACATCAAAAGGTGGGAATTTTATTCATAATGATCATTGCGAAATTTTTCGCTGAGTAACTGGACCTCTTGCCTCAGTAAGCAGTGAGTGCTCATGTCAAAAGGTGGAAATTTTGTTTGGTAGCATTAAGGTCAGTTTAGTTTCGTAGCCCTTTTTACTCGAGTTAGTAAGTCCTTAGGGGTGTCTTTACACCTAATGCCCTAAAACCATCTGGTTTGGGAGTCGTTGACTCAACACTCGTTACATGGGTCAATTAGAAAGCTTAAGGGAACTAAACATAGCAGAACCTTATTAAAAAATAAAAAAAATAAAACTATGCCGCCGTTGTTCATTCTGATGAGAAATTCTGTGAATCTTGAGACGTGGAAACATTGTACATTGAACTTATTTGGAAACCTCATCAGTATATGCTAATTCACTTTACACTGATTCAAGCTTGTGATATCTTAGCATGCCTCTTGTAAGTAATTAGGTTTTAAATTCTTATTCACTGTGAAGATGGGTTAGATTTTTTAAGCTTGCTCATGAATGAATTTCACGATTTTGAGTGCTCCTTAAATTTTTGGATACCATGAGTAATGAACTTATCTTTGTGTTCTTTGTTTTTCATTTAGTTTTTTTTTAATTTTTTTTTTGCTAAGGGACTAGCAAAATATAAGTTTGGGAGTATTTGATGAGTCTTAAATATTGCATATTTAAGCCCTTAAATTATATTTGTTAAGCTCTTAGTTTGTATTATTTCACTTTATTTTATGTTTTTTCTGTGTTTTGTGTATTTTTATAGGTTTGTGGAGAAAATGAAGCATTTCGGGAGATGTCAAGCTTTAAGAGCAAAAGCTGAGGATGCCTGGTGCGATCGAGCCCACAAGACATGCGATCGAGCGCACCTACGCTCGAGTGCACCTGCTTACGAACGAGTGCATGGTCAACATCCCACATCGAAATCTTTGCAGTGTAGTGTACCTACGAAAAATAACATAATAACAATGGCCTTCAATTGAGAAGATTTGCGTAGGACCCCAAACATTGGAATAAATATACTTAAGCGGTGATGTGCTATTAATAGTGCTAGTACCAAAAGGAAGTTTATGGCTTTTACTAGTATGAATAGAAAAACAAACCGAAAGAGTACTTGGGGTGGAAACAGACAAATAAAACTTGAAAAATAACATGGGAAACAGTTTTTATTGCTAGGATGACCGAGACGACTGTGCCAAATGGATCCAGAGGTACGCTCACCAACATTGGCAACAATGGGTCGGGAGGTAGTGGATGGTGAAAGAAGAGGATAGACCCCGTTCTCACATCGGCCGCAAAGAAGTATCGCCCCCGTTGTCCGATCCTTCACAAGATAAAAATCTGGGTGAAATTCAAGTAACACATTATTTTGCTTTGTAAAGTGATGCATAAAGACCAGATTTTTATGTATAGCAGGAACACATAGTGTAACATGCAGTCTAAAAATGCGATGAGGCTTGTGAAAAGTTAATGAACCAATGTGAGTAACCGGTAAACCTGTACCATCGCCGATGACCACTGCATCAGTACTATTATACTTAGAGTTGATGTTCAAATTGGAAAAATCTGAGGTGATGTGATGAGAAGCCCCATAATCAACGAGCCGTTGGGAAGACTGAGTTGGGTTCGTACCAACATAATTGGCGGTAGTAGTTTTCGGTTGAACAGAATGTTTGGGACAGAAACGTGCTAAATGGCCAACTTCACTACACAACTGGCATTTTCCCTTGTATTTGAAGCGAGGACTAGTGGGTCTGGTTTATTGCACAGGCTGGGAGGAGTTAGGACGGTGGCAATTGGAGAAGGGCCTATTCTAAGTGCTGCAATTGGTAGGATTGGTAGTTGCAACAAGTTGGTGAGTGGCATGGTTGAGCCGCTGAAGGTAAGCTTCATGAGAAGTCATGAGATCATGCAATTCCTTAAAAGTGAGAGGAGTTTCACGAGTGCAGATAGAGACAACCAGATCACGGTAGTCAGGACCAAGGCCATAAGAACATAAAGAGTAATGTCATTAGAGGATAGGGGGTATCGATGATGGCTAGTTCATCAATGGTGCTCTTGACCTCTTGGAGATAGGCAGCAATCAGCTTGACACCTCGTTGAAGGAGGGTCAAATGCTCCTTGAGTTGCATCACGCGAGATCAGGACTTGTTTGCATAGTGCATCAGATATGTGATCGAGCGCACATGCGATCATGCGCACAAGACATGCGATCGAGCGCACATGCAATTGATCGCACCATTCTGCAATCGAGCACACTCGGGCAGTATCCCACATCGAATCTGCAACCCATTGTGCTCCGGAACTCCCCCTATAAAAGCACCATCTCACTTCGTCATTCGGTGTGCAATTCCTGGTGCCATTTGGTGCAATCTGGTGGACGTCTACAAGCATTCTGGTGGATCCCGAAGGCTTTGCTACCACGAGGAGAAGCACCGCCCAATAACGAGTAAAATTTCTCCCATATATAGTCAGTTTTAATTTATTGTTTTTTTTAGTTTAATATTTAGTACCGTTATTGTGAACTTTAGTTTCATGATTATGAGTGGCTAAAATCTTCAACTAAGATTGAAGATGAAGCCTTGCCATTGTTTGGCATAAGATTTTCAGATTTGTTTATACAATTCAGATGTTTTTTTAAGTATAAATGTTCTGGTCAGTTGTTTGAGTAAATTTTTACGATTGATAGTTTTTAAATTGTTATGTTGGATATTCTGTGTGTTTCGTCTGATGGATACATCGAATCGTTTTTGATTAAATTGGATATCCTCTGTGATTTGTTAAAAGCATATATATTGGATTGTTTTGGTTTAATTGGGATATTTGTTGTGATTTGTTTAAAGTTGGATTCATTAAATGTTTTGATAGATTATTTTTATAGAACATGAAAATATATGTTTTACTTTGGTGGGGTGGATTCAGAAACCTTAGTGTTTTTATCATTAGTTTTTTAATCAATTTAGTTTAGTTTATATTTGTTTTGCAAAATACAATTCAAAACTTGGATCTAGGTTAAAATAGGCTTAGTTTAGATAAAAATATTTTCACAATGCAATTCCCTGTGGATTCGACCTCGCACTTGCACAACACTATATTGCAAACGACTCGTGCTCTTGCGAGTAATTTAAAACTCACATTACTTAGTTTATTTTGTTACACATTAAGGTACATACGATATGATAATGAAGTTCATAGCAGTGTGTCTTTTATCCTTTATTTATTTATTTATTTATTTTATCATCTAGCTTTTCTTGACAAGTTAATTAACAATATAAATTACGAGAGCTTTATGGATGAGTAGTATTGGTCGTCTTATCCACTGCCACTGTTGGTCGTGGCACACACAACTAAGAAGTCTCAAAACTCTGATCCAGCCTTATGGCTCATGCTTACAGGGATTGTAGGACTTCTACTCTTCTTCCTCATATACTCACTATATCATGGGTACCAGATGCGAAAATGGGAGGCAACACCAACACCATCACATACTTCAACCACCTCTGTCGCTTGAAAGCTTTACGGAACTACAAAAAAGACATCACTAGAGCGATTGTTCTGCTTCTATAAAGCATGTTTAATGTTTTAGTATCAAGAGATTTTTTTTTATCTTTATTTAATAAAACAATATCACAACATATTTAATATTTTAATATCAAAGGATTTTTTTTTGTCCTCAATAAAATAACATCACAACATACTTCAAATACCCATTTGTCCTTTCTTCTTAGGTTAGGACTTAGGAGTTAGGATGATCTTCTTTAGGATTTGAATTATCTCAATTTGAGAATTGAAATATAGTCAATTTTATAATGAGATTGAAGATTATATCATCAAATATAGAATATTCAAATCCAAATTTGTTATGGTGTCACATGTCTTCCTTTTTATTTGACCAGCCCTGCATTTTCCCTCAACATCCTCCTTGTCTCATTTTCATCACACAAATATTTCTTTGATGCTTGGAGTAATCTGAATTAAATTTGAATTCACTTTTAATGTAATATATCCTCTCAATATTATCATTGCAGCGTTTATGATATTTAATTGATACACATTTTATCCCATTCATAATACAATCTCTTTGATTATATTAAGGTTTTCGTACTGATCTTTCCTCCATATTTTTTCTATTCTCTAAGAAATCCGAGACACATTTTGGTTGGATTGAAAATTTTATATAATGAAATGCTAAATTTAACAATGATATAATATAATAATTGATTATTTCTTATGGAACTAATTACTTTGTGAGAAGCAAATACTCTATAATAATAACATCAGTTAAGATGACACAATAAAATTCTAAAGGTCAAGTGGAAATTGCTCATAACTATTTGAAGAAATGCTAGCATGAAACCAAAAAGTGGATAAATGAGCAATAATTTTCAATGGTAACTTTTGGTCTTTTACTGTTGTTGTCAAAGGAAGAAATCTTAATCAAGTTTCAATCTCAAAATCTTTTGGTGCGGGAATGAGAGTAGAAGTGGAGGACAAAGGCCATGTTGTTGGCATCGAGTCAAAACATTCTTGTATCATGACAACTACTATTTTTTTCAGTTACAAGAGAAAAGGCCGAATGACGAAAGCAAAAGTATGAATAAAGAAGCAAGCAAACTGTTGTAACAGTATCGATAAAAATAACTGTCGAGAGTCCTATTAGGTTTTATATGTATTAGGTTTTTGTTTAGAGTCTTATTAAGTTTTCTATTATGCGTCCTAATAGATTTCTTAATTTTACTTATTTTATGTCTTCTATTCCTATTAGGTTTGATATTCATAAGTGTATATATAGGACTATTGAATTGTATTCAGATTATTAACAATAATACAGATAATTTTTTTCAATTCTTCTTATCAACATGAAATTAGAGCTCATGGTTTGGATCTTGGTGGTGATGTAAGATAAACACTATGTATATTTGTTTTTTTAGTTTCTATTTTGTTTTTTTCTAGAAATTATTTTGGCATTTCTCTGGTGTGTATTTTTTTCCAGCAGGTTATGTTTTTTTAAACAAGTTGTTTTTCTCTTTTTCTGGCGAGATTCTGTCAGATTCGTTTGTGCTTTTGTTTCTCTGTTTTTGTCGAAAAAAGAACAAAAAAAGTGAAGCAAAGACAAAATAAAAAAATAGTTGTCATGTGTTCTTGTGTTTCCTTTTCAAGAAGAGTTCTTGACCGTTCCTGAAGAAGAGTTCATCACCCCGATGTTGATGTTGATATTGTTAACCCATGCATGTTGATGTTGTTAGCTCGATCCAACCTGTGTTGATGTTGTATCCTCTGACTCATTGATTGCAACCCATTTAAATCAAAATCAATGTTAGTAAAAAAATAAAATGATTAAAAGTCAAAATCTTGTTGATCCTGTGTTCTCGGATCTTGTCTCTTTAGGTGGTACCAATATGATGACCTAACTGTTTGTCATAGGTGTAGAGCCCCAACTTGTTCTCATGAGTTATTGTAATTTATAGGTTTGAGTTTATTTATTTCAGATTGGATTAGGTTTGTTATTGGTATGAGTTTCTTTGTAACAAGTTGGTGCATATGTATACTCCAACTTGAGGGGGAGTGTTGAGAAATATTAGGAAGTTTTCTAATTACACATGTATTAGGTTTATGTTGAGAGTCCTACTAGTTTTTATATATATTAGGTTTATTTTGAGAGTCCTACTAGATTTCCTACTGTGTGTCCTAGTAGGTTTCTTAGTTTTACGTATTTTATATCTTTTAGTCCTATTAGGTTTGATATTTATAAATCTATATATAGGACTATTGAATTGTATTCAGATTATTAACAATAATACAAAGAATTTTTTTTCAATTTTTCTTATTAGTAGTAACCATATAGAAATAGCGAAACAATAATCAAAATGATCACAAAAAATAAAAGATATAAGATTTACGTGATTCGGTTGATTAGGCTTACGTCCACTTGCGAGAGCAAAGAAATTAACTATCAAAGATGAAAAGTAAAAAATTGGTCTAAGCACTCTATCTTCCAAAACCTAACAAACACATTTATACAATAGGCTACAATATGGATAAAAAAAAATCACCAAGCCCTATGCTTTATGAACTAAATCCCACTCTTCTTTCCCTTCAAAATATCTCCAAAACAGTTTTGGTCTTAGTGGGTCTTCATAACAAACTGGAATGCAAGATATCTCAACAAATCTCAACCTTGGCTTGTATTCTCAAGCTGCACAACCAAAATGAATCCTCTCTGCTACTCTATCCACAAATGCCTCTCAATGCCATAAATCAAATACTATAAATACCAACTATGTCCAAGAAATACTTGAACTTATTAACCAAAACAGGCTTAGTCAACATATCAACTAGATTGCCTACAATAACAACTTTCTTTATTGTGATGACTCCATGAGAAACAACATCTTGATGAAAATGATACCTAACATCAATGTATTTGGTTCTGTCATGATACATATGATTTTTAGTCAAATGTATAGCACTCTAGTTGTCACAGAACACATCAAAAACCTTATTCTGCAAGACAAGATCACCAACCATTTAAATTCCTTCACTTCCTCTGTTGTTGCTATATATTATGCCTCAATTGTAGACAAAGCAACTATCAACTATAAAGCCTTTCTCTAACTAATAGCACAACCTAAGAGAGTGAAGACATAGCTTGTCAAGGATCTTCTTCTATCTAATTGAGTTTGCTTATAGAGTTTTCATTTTCAAAATAATTGACCACTCAATTCACCCCTTTTTTGGATATTTTTGCAAACCCACCTCTCTCTCTCTCGCGCACACACACACACATGAACATGAGTTTTAAAATTATAAGATATAATTGCAACATCAATCTCTAAACCATGAATGTCTAGCACTTAGGTTTTTAAACTATAAATTTGGTGTTGAAGATTCTTAACTTTCAGTTGATTGCAATGTAATTTTTTTGGACAATCTTTTCATAGGATTTGGTAATGCTTTTTTATTCATTAATCATGCATGAATTTTTCTTTGAAAAATTAAAACTTTAAGAATTTTGTTGGGAAACCACCCTCAAGATGCCCATGAGATGATCTTCCAAACACCCAAGTCTAGAGTGACTTGTATAAAGAAAAGAGACAGCAACCAATCAAAGCAAGAAAGAAAAGAACACAAAAAATTTGTTGATGAGGTTCGGCAATATGCCTACGTCCCCGTGAGCTCCTCCGAGCTCTCTGCACTATCTTATCAATGGATTTCTTTACAATCAACAACACCCTTCCAAGAACTCACAGGTTCTTGAAGAACAAAAGAAAAAGAAGTACAAGAAAGTGATAAGAACTAAAATTCCCCTTACAAGCCCTTGAATCCCCTTTCCATTCTACTCTCTCTTTCTAAACAACCAGTCTTTATAATGAGTCTCTCTTGTTTTGTTTCTTTGCACTCTTACAATTGGTCTCACTTTCAATCACAAGTTTTTCACAAGTTATGTCTCTTTGAAGCTAGGTGCCCTTTATTTAGTGCACCAACTTCTTGACCACTCTTGAGAATCAATCTCCACCCTTAGATCTTGAGGACCAATCAACCATAGCCCTCAATCAATTCTAAGTGATCCAGTGTGTTTTCATCATGCTTCATGCATCATTTAAAATGCTGAAACAAAAGTATCAGGTGTGCCTCGTGCTGAGGCTTGGTGCTTCATGGTGAGGCTTGGATCAGGCTAGGCCGCGGCGCAGACCAGGGCACCCTCTTCATCCTTTCTGGGCACCGCGGCATGGGGGAGGCTGAGCCATGGCACACACCTCCTCCAGGATTCCTCCTTTGCTGGGCGCCGTACCTTGGAATGAGCTGGACCGCGGCGCACACTGGTGTGCACTTGATGCTGATCTTTCCTTGTTTAAACCTTAGACAAACACCAACAATCTCTACCTTTGTCTAGGCGTTTAAACTCGAACCCATTGTGCAAAGAACTCAGTATCCAAACTCATCTTGAGTCACCATATAAACCAACTCCAATCTTAAGAAGTCTAAGGCAATGATTGAACTTGCTTATAGGTAGAACTTTGGGGCCTAAATCAGCGGGATTTTCTTTTGTGGCTATCTTGTCCACATGGATGCATCCTTTTGTAACATTTTCCTGAATGAAATGGTACCGAACATCCATATGCTTTTTCCTCTCATGGAACACCAGATTCTTACACATATGTAATGCACTTTGGCTATCCAAATACACCACAACCTGCTCCTCTAGTACCTTTAACTCTTCTAGCAACCTTTTGCACCATATAGCCTCATTGTTGGCTTCCGTAGCCGCTATGTACTCAGCCTTGGTTGTTGCGAGTGCTACCACCAGCTGCAACTGAGTCTTCCAACTTATACAACATCTGTTTAAGTTAAGGAAGTAGGAAGTAATAGATCTTCTCTTATCCCGGTCAGCTCTATAGTCCGAATCCGCATAACCTTCAAGACAGATGGACTTACCCCTCTTCTCATAAACTAGTCCTACTTCTAGGCTTCCCTTTAAGTACCTCAGCAACCACTTCATCCCAAGCTAATGCTCTTTTTCGAGATTACTCATAAACCTACTGAGGACACTCATTGCATAAGCAATGTCAGGTCTAGTGCTTACCATCATGAACATGATTAAACCAACCGCACTAGAGTAGGGGACCTTTTCCATTTCCTTCTTCTCCTCATCCGATCTTAGACATTGATCACTGGAGAACTTGAAATGACCAGCAAAGGGAACCTTCACTGGTTTGCTATATTCCATAGAGAATTTAGATATCATCTTCTCTATATAGGAAGTTTGAGAGATCAATCTGTTTCTCTCCCTTTTCCGGATGATGCACATCCCAAGGATCTTTTGTGCATGGCCAAGATCTTTTATCTCAAATCCTCACTGAGTTGAGCCTTCAATTTTCTTATTCTCTCCATGCTGCTCCCCACCAGCAACATATCATCAACATAAATGAGGATGATCACCTCTTCGTCCACCTTGTGCCCCTTGTAATATAAGCATGAATCATAGTAGCTCCTTATAAAACCCAGGCTGGTTACAAAGGAATCAAACCTCTTATTCCATTGCTGAAGTGATTGCTTCAAGCCATAAAGAGATTTCTTCAATTGGCACACCAAACCTCCCTACCTTTATTCCTCATAACCTTCGGGTTGCCTCATATAGATGATCTCATCAAGCTCTCCATGTAAGAACACTGTCTTCACATCCATTTGTTGGATTTCCCAATTGAATTGGACCACCAATGCTAACACTATCTTTATTGTCTTGTATTTCACAACCGCTAAGAAGATTTCGGTGAAATCTATGCCTTCTCTTTGTGTGAACCCCTTCGCCACCAGCCTAGCTTTATATCGGACTTCATCCCCTGGAGTGTTCCCTTATTTGATCTTGTAGATCCATCTACAATCCACAACTCTCTGTTTTTCTGGTTTGGGCACCAATTCCCAAGAGTCGTTCTTCCTCAAAGAATCCATTTCTTCCTCCATAGCTAGCTGCCACTTTGACGACTCCTTAGATTCTATGGCATCCATGTAAGTTTCTGGTTCAACCTCTCTTTCTGTCCAATGAGCTGCTACATGAGCATCCACAAACCCATATCTTAAATGTGGTCTAACCACCCTCCTTCCCAGTCCCTTGTGAGCTGGTAGTCATTCAGACTTGCTGCACCATCCTCTTCCAATTCAGCCTCCTCTTGAGAGTCCTGAGCTTGGCCTTCTTCAATGGGCTCTATCTAGTCTGAACCCTCTTGTCTTCCTTGCTCTACTTGAATTGAATTCTCATTGATGCTATGCTTCATAAATTTCGAACTGGTTTGCTCACTATCCCCTACAGGGTTAGTTTTCTCCAAGTAGGGAAATAACAATTAATTAAAAATAACATCCCTACTGATGCGATGAAATTGACACTAGCAAGTGCACTAATCGTTCAAGTAATAAAATGATGAGTAAATATCGTTCCCAACGAGGATTGAGCAAATACTACAGAAATTATAATTCGACTCTTACTGTTATTTGAGCAAACGAATAATTGTCGAAGAAAAAGTTACTAACAATTAACTAAAAGGGAAAAACAGAAAGCAATAGTAAATAACGGAAAATTTGCAATCTTTGGAATGAAGAATCTTATGAACTAACGTGCTAAGGACTCGACTTCACCTAAACCATAATTGACAAGAGCTTCGAATGGACAAGTTTTGTTTAATACGTTTTTCAAGATGGTAGAATCCCCAATAAATTGGTTATCCATATTCCAGGTCTAACCACAATCTTAAGAATCATTAACTTCGAATATCCGTATTCCAAGTCTATTCTAGATTAATTCAAATTAAGAAGCATTAAGTGTTTTTGGATTCCTTTCAGTTAAATCTCCCTATTCGGTTACGATTTAAGCGGAACACATGAACTTCCTAGGATCCCTATTCGGTTACTCCTATTTCATTCATGGCATGTTTTACCCTGGCCTTTGCATAGATAACAATTCAAAATCATATTTATTAGTTCAATCATTCATAAAAACATGGCTTCTCTATTCGACACATCACCATGCCCCAAGAAGGAATCAAAATAATAAAAAGCATTAAGAACAATAAAACACACTCTTTGAAAAACAAATTATATTCTACTTGTCCAAACAACAACTCAAGATAAAGGTCTAGGATCCATCTATCCTTAACACAAAAATATCTACTCCATAATCATATTCAAACAACCCATGTTCATATGGTAAAACATCAACATAGATAGAATAGAAAAATACAAAACCGGAGAAGAATGATTAAAAGCTTGATGTGTAGCCCCCCGGAGTGTCTCCAAGCCTCCTTTCGCGTCTCCTCTCCTCCAAATTCTGTTTTCTTTCATCTCTTTTCCGCCCTTTCTTGTTCAGCTAGGGTTTTAATTTATAGATTCAAAATTCGCGGGCTGGCGCTGCAGCGCCAAGACACACAACAAACCCTAATTTTGGCGCTGCAACTCCAGCTTTCTGGCGCTGCAGCACCAACTTTCTGTCCAATTCCTTCTTTGGAGAGGACTTGGGCTTAGATAAGTTACTCGATGAAGTAAATGTCATTTTGGAGTCTGATCCTCGAGAAAGCAATGAGACGGAGGAGACTGCCGCACCTGAAACCCCCAAGAAGGAACTTAAGCCTTTACCAGATAATCTTAAGTATAAGTTCCTAGGTTCAGTCGATAGTTTGCCTGTGATTATACCTTCAGATCTGGGAGAGGCTCAAGAGGAGAAATTGATAGAGGTTTTAAGAGAGCACAAGGAAGCTATCGGCTGGACCATTGAGGATATTAAGGGAATCAGCCCCTCGGTGGTGACGTACAGGATACATTTGGAGGAGGATGCCAAGCCATCGAGGGAGCCACAAAGAAGGCTCAACCCTGCTTTGCAAGAAGTTGTGAGGGCGAAAGATATTAAGCTGTTAGAGGCAGGGATCATTTATCCCATCTCTGATAGCAAATGGGTGAGCCAGATTCCAGTCGTGCCCAAACGTGCTGAATTTACGGTAGTAAATAAAGACAACAAGTTGGTTCCAACTCGAGTGCAGTCAAGATGGAGAAAGTGTCTAAACTACTGTAAATTGAATGCTGCCATTAGGCCTGATCATTTTCCATTCCCATTTATTGATCAGATGGTGGAGCACTTAGTTGGGCCTGTTTACTAATGTTGGGTCTGGCTGAAAACGTTAAACTTAGCGCTCATGGGAGGCACCCCACAGCTTATCTTTTCTTTTGTTTATTTATTATTTCGCATTTTTATGATTAATGTTTGTTTCCAGTATTTTTTGTTTTTCAGTTTTTATTTTTCAGGGACAAAGCGTACTTCAGTTCAAGTTTGGGGGTATGCTATGAGCCATACCAGTCCAGATAGTTCTCCATATCTCAGGTCAGCTCTTTCCATATTAGTCATACATTGGGGTCAATGTGTAATTTAAGTTTGGGGGTATGGGAGACACATCACACACTTTTTCCTAATTTGTTGTCTTTTCGTCATAGAGATAAATGCATGCTCATGTTATCGTGAAATTTTAGTTGTTCTAAACATTTTCTGTGATGTGATGTCATTAGTGAGCTTAACATTTTGAACACATGATCTGGTGATAAATTTTTAAAATTTAGTTACTTACTTTAGGCATTTTGAGAATTCACATGTTTGATCTGATCTAACACGAGTACATTAGCACAAATTATGTGAGGTATGACATGTGATTTTAATGTGTATTTTTCCTTATCTTAACTGAAACTGGATGACTTGTTGGATGAACTCTTGGGCATAGGAAAATATAAAAAAAAAATTATTATTATCAATATACTTTTTGCTGAGTAACTGGACCTCTTGCCTCAGTAAACAGTGAGTGTTCACGTCAAAAGGTGGAATTTTGCTTGGTAATATTAAGGTCGGTTTAATTTCGTAGCCTTTTTGACTCGAGTTAGTAAGTCCTTAGGGGTGTCCTTACACCTAATGCCCTAAAACCACCTGGTTTGGGAGTCATTGACTTAACACTCGCTACATGGGTCAATTAGAAAGCTCAAGGGAACTAAATATAGTCGTGCCTTAATAATAAAAAATAAAAAAAAGAGAATAAAATAAAAACTATGCCTTTTCGTTCATTTTTTATTGGAAATTCGGTGAATCTTGAGACATGGAGACCTTACACATTAGAGTTACTTGGAAGCTTCATTTTTATGTACTAATTCACCTTACACTGATTCAAGCTTGTGATGCCTTATCCTGCCTTTTGTAAGTAATTAGATTTTAACATTTCTATTCATTGCGAAGATGGGTTTACCTTTTTAAGCTTGCTTATGAATGAATATCATGGTGATGTGTGCTCCTTAAATTTTTGGATACCATGAGTGATGACTTTATCTTTATGTTCTTTGTTTTTCATTGAGTCTTTTATTTTGTTTTGCTAAGGGACTAGCAAAATATAAGTTTGGGGGTATTTGATGAGTCTTAAATATTGCATATTTTAGACCCTTAACTTACATTTGTTATGCTCTTAGTTCGTAGTATTTTACTTCATTTTACGTTTTTCTTGTGTTTTGTGTGTTTTTACAGCTTTGTGGAGAAAATGATGCATTTCAGGGGATTTGAAGCTTCTGGAGACATTGCGATCGATCGCACGAGATATGCGATCGAGCACACATGCGCTCGAGCGCACCTGCCTATGATCGAGCGCAAGGTCATCAATCCCACATCGAAATATTTGAAGTTCAGTGCATGCGCGATCGAGCGCACCAGACACGCGATCGAGCGCACCAGACACGCGATCGAGCGCACATGCGATCGATCGCACCATTCTACGATCGAGCGCACTCGGGCCAGTATCCCACATCGTTTCTGCAAGCCACATTAGTCCGGGTCTTCCCCTATATAAACACCATCTGACTTCATAATTCAACGTACAATTCCTGAGCCACTTTGGTGTTTACCGGTGGACGTCCGCTAGCATTCTGGTGGATCCCGAAGGCATTGCTACCACAAGGGGAAGCGCCGCCCGTCAGCGAGTGGAATTTCTCCCATGTAAAGTTGTTTATTTATTTCTTTATATTCAGTTGTTTTAGTTTAAATGTTTAGCACCTTTTATTATAGTTTTATAGTTATGAGTGGCTAGACTCTTCAGCTAAGGTTGAAGATGAAGGCCCGCCGTTGTTTGGCGTAGTAGTTCAGATTTGCTTGTACAAATCTGACAATTTTTAGTATAAATATTCTGTCAATTATTTGAGTTAATCTTATAATTGATTGAGTTTAAATTGTCTGTTGGATTTTCTTTGTGTTTCATCTGATGGATACATTGAATGCTTTTCGATTAAATTGGATTCCCTTTGTGATTTGTTAAGAGCGGATACATCGGGTGCTTTTGGTTTAGTTGGGATATTCTTTGTTTTTTGTCTTGTAGTTGGATTCATTGAATGTTTTGATAGGCTATATTTTTAGAACATGTATGCTTAACTTCGGTGGGGTGGATTTGGAAACCTTAGTGCTTTTTATTAGTTTTTAAATCAATTTAATTTAGTTTTAATTTGTTTTGCAACTTATCATTCACAATTCGGAACTAGGTTAAGATAGAGTTAATTTAGATTTAAAATTATATTTTCACAATGCAATTCCCTGTGGATTCGACCTCGCACTTGCACAACGCTATACTGCAAACGACTCGTGCGCTTGCGAGTAATTTAAAACTCACAACATTACACATATCCTAATCATTGATCTGATGCATCACTATACACTACAAATTCTTCATCAGCAGAAGGAAACACCAATATTGGAGTTGTAGTCAATTTCTCCTTTAGTAATTGGAAATTTTTCTCATGCTTCCCTTACCATATAAATCTCACCTCTTTCTTGGTCAGTCTATTTAACAGTGTTACAATAATAGAAAACAAATTTCCTAAAGAATCTTCTATAATAACCAGCTAACCCCAAGAAGATTCTAATCTCAGTCACACTAGTTGGTTTCTCCCAACTTAACATTTGTCTCTACCTTTTGTGGATCAACTATTATTCCATTTCCAGATATTACATGTTCCAAGAAAGTTATTTCATTCAGCCAACACTCACACTTAGAGAACTTTGCATATAATTTATCTCTCCAAAGAATCTCCAACGCATTGTCTAATGTTTCACATGTTATTCTTCCTTCTTAGATTATATCAGAAAGTCAAATACAACCATAAACTTGTTAAGATATAGTTTAAACACTCTATTCATCTAGTCTATGAATGTCTTTGTAACATTAGTTAATCCAAATGACATCACAAAAAGCTTATGACCATAATATGTCCCCAAAAACAGTCTTAGGCATGTCTCCCTTCTCTATCCTTAATTGGTGATAACCTAATCTCCGGTTTATCTTAGAAAACACTATCACTCCTTGGACTGCTAAAAAAATTCATTTATCCTAAATAAAAGGTATTTGTTCTTATTCAACTATTTGTAGTCTATACACAATCTCATCGTTCCATCTTCTCTTTCACGAACAACACATGGGCTCCCCAAATACATTAAGTCCGATAAATTGTTTATCAAAAAAAATCTTAAAATGGTACGTTCAACTCTCTTAATTCAGCTGACATTATTCTATTGGGTGTTATAGATATGTGTGTTGAACTCAAAATCACATCTACAGGAAACTAAATCTCCTTATTGGGAGACAATCTCAACAACTCTTCATGAAACACATCATGAAAATCTTTCACTACCAAGATTTCTTTTAACTTCCTATTTTCCTTTTTAGAATCCATTATGTATGCCAAATACTTATCATAACCCTTCTTTAACCATCTCCTAGTGGTCAAAGCAAAATAAGATAGTTCGAGAGTATCTTATGTTCTCCTTGAAAGTTAAACTCCTCGTGTCCATATCTTGAACACTATCTTCTTTCTGGAATAATCAACCCAAGCGTAATACGTCGACAACCAATTCATTCTCAAAATTAAATAAAATTATATCATGTTCAAAGATAATAAATCAGCTTCAGATTCTCTGTCACTGATACGAATCACACAACCTTTGTAAACATTTATGATTATCACTCTATCTTTAGTAGGAACTTCAACAAAAATATTTTGCATCCAAGGACTAATACAAACTTCAATAGACTTCATATGAATATTAGATGCAAAAGAATGGGTTGCACCAAGATCAACCAATATTGATATGTCCACCTTCTCTATATACCAAGCACCTCAAATTAAAACAATTATGGGATAAATATCTTATCGTATTACATCTATAACACATTCTAATATTTTTATCACGTTATCACATCCTCTAAGTAGTACAGCCCCACATTTACCATAACTTTCAGTTCCCATAACCTATCTCTCAAATCTAGGGATCCCACCAATATTACTCTGAGCTACAAAAGCAACAGATTCTACTTACCTCTGACTCTATACTAAAGTTCTCTGTGACAAGGAACGCCTCATCTGGGTGGTCTCCCACCCTGCACATTCATACTGGTACCATCTCTGGGTTCTTCAAATCTAGACCTCTTCTGCCGATTCCTCCTACCTCTGATTTCCATCAAATCCTTCTCAATTTGAAGTGCTATATCCACCAATCTGACATAATCCAAATGCCTCATATAAGATAGTTTTGATCAAATCTTAAAACATAGTTCATCTATGAACCTCTTACACTTCTTCTCTTCTAGGTTTACCATTTTTGGTACAACTATTGATAAGACCACAAATTCGCTATCATACTGAGCCACAGTCAATCCATTTGTCTCAAATAAATAAAATCTCTATCTTGTTAGGCTCTAAAGGTCTAAGGAAAGTATTTATCAAGAAAATCTTCCTTAAACCTATTCCAGGTTAAGGGTCTATCAACATATGCAACTTAATCTGGGAAGAGTACCTCTCATCATTCTAAAGCTTCTCCTTCTAACTCGAATGAAGCAAAAGTGACCCTCTGCCTGTCAGTCACTAGTAAAGTACCAAATAATCTCTCTACATGTTTCTCCCAAAACTCCGGCTTAAAAGGGTTCATAGATCCTTTAAATAATAAAGCATTCAACGTAAAAATCTCCATGCATCTTATGCATAAACTCATTTTTCCCCTTTTTAACATTTATCATTACCGGATTTACAACATCCTCAGGCACTACTCTAGCCTGTTCATCAAGTCTATACTATAGGTTACCAACTCTATCATCTATTACATTCATTTTCTCAAGAGCATGTGTAAGAGCTTATCAGCTCATCTCTTTCAACTTCAGATTCTCTCATACCTTTACAAATATCAATTATATTACTAATGTCAATCATACTATCAACATGTTCCCTTCTAAGAACCACAGATTCAAACTTAACCTCGACTTGTCAAAAATATTGGGGGCCTACCACTCCTTCTCAAATCAATAACTCTAACTCTAGCTCTAGCGCGTCCACGTGTCATCCTGAGACTATTAAAATATAATTTATTTTAATCTTCCACTTTCTTACTTTTTATGCAGTCTATAGAATCATAAAACCTAATGCTCTGATGCCAAAATTGTTACGACCCATCCTAGGTTGGCCACCTCCGAGACGGTGTCATCACATTTTGAAAATCCCAACATGACACATATATGCAACAATAATACTAACAGAAATTTTTACATCAATCCTCAACCCTCAACAAGGGAGGTACATCAACATGATATTAAGTTAAACATGACATATATATGCAACAATAATACTAACAGAAATTTTTACATCAATCTTCAACCCTCAACAGGGGAGGTACATCAATATGATATTAAGTTAAACATATTATACAACGTAAAATGCATGAATATTTACAAATAAAATTTTTAAATTTCATTTTCTCATTTGTCTGAGGATGTTGACACATACATGACTTACATCAAATGATTTCATTTAACTCTCAACCCACCAGACTAATTGTCCTGTTTGCTACCTGAAAACATTGTACAATAAGGGGTGAGCTTCACAAGCTCAGTGAATTAAATTTACTAGAAGTATTCAATTTGTATAAATAGCCCTTAAATATTTAATCATTTATCTTTCATATGACTAGATAATAGCATATAGTCCAACATTTAAACAATTCCTATCATATCATATTTCTTTGTCTTTTTCTCATTGTAACTGTCTCTATGTGATACTCATTTATCTACAAATAAATGCACAATATCAACAACATTTTAGTAAAAACATGTAAAATATATGCAATGCATGAAATATTATTATTATTAGGGAACGTCTTCTCACATGTCGACATGTTTTTATTATCTTAGGCTGGCCCCCTCCCGGTTCTTTTCTTTCCAGCATATACCGGTTGTCACGGTATTTATTTCCAGTATATACCGTCTATCACAGTTTTTCCGTTTTTCCAGCATATACCGGCTTCCACGATTTTCTTTATTTCCAGCATATACCAATTGTCATAGTTTTTCAATTAGACCGGCGCTCTCCCGGTTCTTTCTTTTATTTATTACACATGCAGATGATTAATGATATGAAATATGCATATGAACAAAAACAACATGAATTCAAATATTAAATTTAGCTATCCTGTCTTTCCTCAAATTATTATAAAAAAATTTCCACTAAATTCCTCTCATCATAAATCACATTATATCATCCATCATAGCTTGTCAAGATCCACTAAATTTCATCTCCTCATAATTCGTATCAAAACATCAACCATAGTTCATCAAGAATTTCACTTATCTCTTTTGTTATTAAATCAACTTATTACTCCAAAAATATTATTTCTCACCTAATAAATTTCTACATGTCCAAAATTCATATTATAACTATCAATCAAATTTTTATCTACCACTAAAGCATAAACTAATAATTTATTTAATATTATCACTAGATATTTCATTTTTATTTAGATTACTTAAAGTAAATCTAACTCACCATGTAGCACTTAAAGCTACCCGTGGATAACCTCCTCGCCTTTCCCGATCCTCTCAACAATTTTCCCCGGTTGCTGATCGTCAACACCTTAATTAATATTTATATTAAATTTCTGATTTATTTTTCAATTCTTCATAAACCACACCCTTTGAAAATTCCCACTTTGAATTCCAGAAAATTTCATGTATGCTAAAAATTCAAAAATAAACATTATGTTATTACCTTATATTTTTTTGATAGCTTCTCGTGACTCTGTATAAAATTCCTCCGTAAACTCCTTCAAAATTTTGCTCTTTCAACATTCCTTTTGGTCCCCAAGTGTTTATAGAAATAGAGTAATTGAAGGAAAACTAAACGAAATTTGGTAAGTATATATATATATATATACATATATATGAAACAGTTGAAATTACAGCCCAATCTCAGCACTTTAACTTCCCTACAATGCCTCCACATTTTGGCCATATGTAGACATGCATGGCTTTATTTGATCTTTTAGTAGCATGTGGCAACACCTGCTGCCACGTTTTTTGTTCTTTTTTTTTCTTCTTTTCCAAACTGGAAAGTCCAATTTTATTTTTTTTAGAATTGTTTTGTTCAAATAATAATAAACCTTTCACACATATTTTATTTTAATTCCATGTCACATTTATTAAATTACTTCTTTACCCTTGCTTTACAATTACAGGTATTACACAAGTAAATAATGAGTCTCTCCTAAGTCCTTCACTTCAAAATTAGAGGACAACCATTTTTTAATGGTAATTAATAACTCCTTATCATTCCCAACTAATAGGATGTCATCTATATAGAGGGAAAAATTACAAATTTATCCTCAAAATGTTTAATGTACACACAATGATCTTCTTCAATCGTCATAAATTCATAAAATTTTATAGCTTGATGAAATCTCATATTCCACTACTTAGAAGATTGTTTTAGGCCATATATAGAACGTTGAAGCTTACACACCTTGCGCTTCTGGCCTTTAGCTATGAAACCAACAGGTTGTTCCATATAGATTTCTTCATCTTGTTCTCCTTTGAGAAAAGTTTTTTAACGTCCATCTGATGTAATTCTAAATCTATACTTACAACTAGAGATAAGCTTTCCTCATAATATATACCCTCCTTTTCTGTATAACCCTTCGTCACTAGACGAGCCTTGTACCTCTCAATAGTTCTATCTGCCTTGCGTTTGACCTTGAGAATCTACTTGTTCCCAATTACCTTTCACCGAAACAGAAGATCAATTAGGTCCCAGACATAGTTTACCATGATAGACTCTATTTCTTCTTCCATTCTTCCTTTGCAAAAGATGAGAGAGCTTCTTGAACCATTTTTGGTTTAGTGTTATCATGTGAACTGATCATAAAAGCTTCTCCCTCAATCTCAAAACTACAATGTGGGAAATTTCTATGGAATTGTAGCTCTCATAATTTTGATTGTATAAAATCAAAAACCAATGCATTTCTCCCACTAGATTGAGAAGGTTCTAATAAAACCTTATCAAGCTCCACTGTTTGGTTGGGTGCACCAACAATGTCAAGATCTTCCATCTCATTAAGCTGAAAATCCTTACCATCTCACCTCGTTTAGGAAAATTGTTCTTAAAGAATGTGCAATCTCATGATTATAATTTAGTCACACCTCCATCAGAGTGTTCTCCCATGAACATGTATCCTTTAAAATGTTCAGAGTACCTTATAAAGATACACTTTTTACCCCTCGAACCTAACTTCCCATATTTATGAGAAATATCATGAACACAAGTTGCTGACCCCCATGGATGCAAAGAACTTAAGTCAAGCTTTATACTTGTCCATAGTTCATATGGAGTGGAAGTGATTGAGTTAGAAGGGACTCGGTTAAGCACGTAGGCAGTAGTTAACAAAGCACCCCCCCAATATGATATATGAAGATTAGCCTACGTCATCGTAGATCTAACCATTTCCAACAGAGTCCTATTCCTTCTCTCTGAAATACCATTTTCTTGCAAAACACCAGGTATAGTCAACTGTCTATTCATCATAGAGCCCTTTAAATTACTCAGACAGATATTCACGCCCTCAATCTATTCTTAAAGTTTTAATCGTTTTATTTAACTGATTTTCAACCAAATTAATGTAACGTCTAAAGCAATCTAATGCTTCAAACTTATATGAGTAATCAAATTGACATGGCCAAAATGCGTGAAATATTCAATAAAAATGATAAATATGAGGCTTTATGCCTTGCTCTCACATTCATTGGTCCACAAATATCTGAATTAATTAATTGCAATGGAGTTTCAGTCCTGGTTCCCTTTCCAAATGGTTTTTTGGCTATTTTCTCAGCCAAACAATTTTCACATAAATGAAAATTTATTTTAGCGAGCAAGCTTAATAGGCCTGCTCTAGCTAGTCTATTCATTCTTTCTTGCCCTATATGACATAGTCTAGCATGCCAAATATTTGCATCATTATTACCACTACTAGTAGATGCAATTAATGAATAACAACCATAATTGTTATATAAATTATATAATGTGTCAAGTATCATAAAACTATCTGAAATAAGATCAATACCATAAAAATTTGTATATAAATAGATAGCCACCTTATCATCATGAAAATTTAATCTAAAGCCTAAGTTAAGTAATACTAAAACAGAAACCAAGATTCATCGAATATCATTAGCATAAAGTACATCATGTAGGATCAAGGTTTGACCACCACACAACTTTAATTGACAAGTTTCAATTCCTTTGACTTTAATCCTTGAATTGTTTCCTACGTATATCCACTTCAATCTTGTACTAATCAACAGTACCCCACAAATGCTCACTGATCTCTAGCTACATGGTTTGTGGCTCTTGAGTCTGAAATCCAAAAAGGATGAGATCAGTGAGTATTACATAGCTGGAAATGAAAGCATAACTAAAAGGAGTAGAAACGAAAAAATACATTTTTTGGCTCAGTGCACTCACGAGTGAAGTGATCTAGCTTGCCATAGTTGTAGCAATTTGGTATCTCACATGTGTTCGTTAGTTTTTTTTCACGACATCATAATTCAAGGATCTAATTATTCTGCATTTGATAAATTAAGGATCTGATTGTTCAAATTGAAACATTAAGGACCCAATTATTATTTGGTCCAAACGTTAAGGATCAAATTTATAATTTACCCAAAAATCTATTAGCACAAAATGGGGTCCTTTTCATGTAAGTGTGTGAATCTTGGGCCACATAGCCATCCATAACACTTTTATACCCATTATCTCTCCTCTGATACTAGGCATCATATCTCCTCCACTTTTTGTCATTTCTCATCACTCCCTTACATGTCTAAATACTTTTTTTCTTTCTTTAATTATATTTTTAACTCTCTCTCCTACAACATCTCTCTTATTGTCTCTTTTAAAATATTTTTTCCTTTCACTCTCTTTCCTCCCTCATCTCTTTCACAATGTCTCAATGGAAAGTGTTCTTTCTTTTGCTTCTTTTTCTTCTTTCCAGATTTCTTATTTTTGTTCTTTCTCTCTTATCTCTTGCTCTTTCTAAAAAAATTGGACATACATATTGACCCTCAGTCTTTTATTCTCTCTTTCATATCATGATCGAGATGGTTGAATATTTTCATATTCAATCAGGATTTGAGATGGATCCATTGAGGATATAGGACACTCCCCTCCTTCCCCCACCCCGAAACAAAAAGATTTTCTTTTAAAAAAATTAAGCTTAATTTGGTTCCTGAATAGTGATAACTTTGAATATAACACAATTTGATTTCTCTGTAAGAAACTTTTCTCATTCTTTGATTATTACTTATTCCATTATGTAAAGAGGAAGGTCTATGGGTTGTAGCTCATGGCACCTCATGGGTTATCAAAAATTGCTAAGGGACTAACGACTTCCTAGTTTGGATTGAGGGAGTCCTAGTTGAGCTTGAGTCTTTAATTTTGTTTGATGTATGTGATGAACTTTACTTCGGTTCAAAGACTTTTAGTACGAGTATATTATCTGCACTTATACGAGAAAGATAAAAAAGAGAAATAATCAAACAATTTAAATTGTGTAGCTCCAAACCCTACCGTTAACTAGATCTATCGGTTGAATTGCAAGATGGAGATGGTAAAAATCCACTTTTCTTCTATGAAGGAACAGATTTCTGCTGAGATCTAAAAAAAAAAGGAAAGAAAACTTTGTACCCAGTTACAAAAAAGAAGGAAAAAGAGCTTGCTAAAAAATTAGAAAATAAAATTGGTTCAAAATTACAATGAGTAACATTGGTGGATTTATGCAACTGTTACTTTGGGCATCTTTTTCCTTGCAACATCCAAAATGGTATATGTATCACTTGCCCAATCACACTTCAATAACTATACATAATGTTTTTTTTTCGTAAATAAGGGAAATTATATTTATTATTATTCAATATTTACAAGTAGATAACTTCAACATATTTACAACAAAACACAAAGGTCGGGGTATACACAAATTGAAGTCTTCAAATGTCTGTAAAACCCATATACAAAGGATCCATCAGATAAGTAGAAGCATATAATGATTCATCCTGAAAATTGCCTTCAAGTCTCCAGACTAAGACCACCATCATCTTTAGAATTCTTAGGTAAGGTTGCCTCTGGAAAAAAAATTCATAACTGGGAAATATTTGCTAAAATGGTTGTGCCATTAAGTCTATTAGGCCTTTCTCATCACATACTAAAGACTTAGGATACTTAGAATAAGGCATCATATCATTTAAAAACTTATTTGGGTAGGAGGCATGGACATCATTCCCCTGCTTGCCTTTTGAAACAAAGAAAAGACTTAGACTTTTGACATAGATTGACCCCTAGCAAAAACAATGATAGAGTTTAGGTTTACCACTGAAACTGCTTTCACTTCCTCTTTAATCATAATCTTCATGGCCAACCCATCTAGATTCAAAAACTCTTCAACTCAAGCTATAAGTCCCTAAAACTCACCATTATTCATCTCCCACAAAGGTAGGTTTGGAAGAGTTTGGGTGAAGGTGGGGTTCAACATTTGCGGCATAGAAAGTGTTTAGTGAACTAACTTGCTGAGAGGTTATGAGAACGGATGGATAGAATATAGGAGAGGTTTTGATCATGTTAAGAAAGTTTAGTGAGAGATTGAAGTCTTTATTAATGAGGTCTTGGATCTCATTGTAGATTCTAATGCACTCCTCAATGTCATAGCCGAGTTGTTGGTGGTAGGTGCAATGTTTATTGAGGTCAAATTGGGTGGGGACAGGATTAGGTAAAGGCTTCGTGGCTAAAAGGGTAAGCTTACCATTTTTTATATAGTTGGTTAAGGCTTAGGAAAAGCTCATCCCTAAAGGGGTGTAGTCATTCATGCAACTCTCTGTCTATTTCTTCATTTCATTAGGGCGATTGGTGCTTATATAGCTCACCTGTTCTGAACTACTATTGAACCCTTGGGTTATCCTTGGCAACTTTTCATAATTCTTATCTATCTTCACTTCGAGGTACCAGCATCCTCTATTTGAGAACCAAAATCTATCAATTTTTCAAAGGTAGCATTTGGTATAGTGAACATCTTTTTATAATAGATCCGCTGCAAATTTCTCATCACAATCCAAACTTGGTATTTCTTCCCAAGTATTGAGGAAATTTTTTTATGCTTTGTGATAAGTGCTTAAATATTCATATTTAAGCCCCTTAATTTATATTTGTTAAGCTCTTAGTTTGTGTTTTTTCATCCTATTTTATCTCCTTTTTGTGTTTACTATGTTTTTCTAGGTTTTTGGAGCATTATGGAATTATCCGGTTTAAAGAGCAAAATGTGAAGGCTTAAATCCCACATCCCACATCGGTTGGAAACACATTGCACTCATGGAGTTTCCCTATAAAAGCCCTATTTCACTTCATCTTCATGGTGTGTGGATCTCGAAGGCTTTACTATCAAAGGGGGAGAGCACTGCACAGCAAATACAAAAAGAAGAAAAAACAAAGAGAGGAGCTGCAAGTGTAATTCCTCTCTCAATATATTTTCAGCTTTAATTTATTTCTTTCGTGTTTTAAAGTTTAATATTTAGCACTTTAATTTTGAAATTTATTTTCATAATCATGAGAGGCTAAAAGCTTCATCTAAGGTTAAAGATGAATCCTCGCCATTGATTAGCATTATATTTTCATATATGTTTGTACGATTCCGACATTTTTGTATTGATGTTCTATTTCAGTTCAATTGTTTGAGTAAATTCTTATGATTGATTATTTTTTTTATAAACTGTTCAAATTGGATATTCGATATGTTTCATCTGACGGATACATCGAATCATTCAAATTAAATCGGATATCCACTGTGATTTGTAAATTAAACGGATACATTGGATGATTTGATTTAATTATGGTATTCGTTGTGATTTGTATATCGATGGATTCATGAAATTATTTGATAAATTACTTTTATATAGAACATATATAGGATGTAATTGCTTGTCGGTTATAGGAACAAAAATCACGAAAATATATGCTTTAATTTAGTGGGGTGGATTCAGAAACCTTAGTGCTTTTATCATTTGTTTTAAATCAATTTAGTTTAGTTTATATTCTTTGCACAACACAGTTCGAAATTCGAAACTAGGTTTAGTTTAGATAAAAATCTATTTTCATGACGCAATTCCCTGTGGATTCGACCTCGCACTTGCACACACTATATTGCAAACAACCCGTGCACCTGCGAGTAATTTAAAACTCACAACAAGTTTTTGGTGCCGTAGCCGGGGATTTGTTTTGTTTATGAAAATTAAATTTTTGTCTAAATTGATTTTATTTTTCTACAAGTTTAGTTAGCATTTTTTTTATTTTTCTTTTTGCAATTTTATTTTAGATTATTTTTTTCTTTTTGCAATTGCCTATAAAAAATAAAAATATATGAAAAAAAACAAAATAACTCTTAGGAGAAATAAGAGAGCACCTGTTGAGTGAGAGACGATTGAGATGGGGGACAATTTAAGGAATGTAAATCAACAGGAGAATGTAGAGCAACCTAGAGCTTGGAACATGGACTTCACTACATCTCTTAGGGATTTGTTCGCACTGTTTGCGACTAACTCCATTTCTTGTATAGTGTTGCCACCAACCAATGCTACCCATTTTGATCTAAAGCCACATGTCATCCAACTCCTACCCTCATTTCATGGCTTGGATCTTGAAAATCCTTACAGCCATGTGAAGAAGTTCAAAGATATTTGTGCCATATTCAAGTTCCATAACTTCTCTGATGAGTCGGACCATCTTAGACTTTCCCTTTTTCTCTTCACGATAGAGCTAGGGCATGGTTGGATTCCAACACGCCCGGGTCTATTACATCATGGGAAAGCTTGTTGAGAAAATTCTATAATAAGTTTTTCCCAATGTCTAAAGTGAATAAGTGTCGAAAAAAGATTAGTTCTTTCACTTAGGAGGAGGATGAGAAGTTTTCTGAGAGTTGGGAGCATTTCAAAGAGTTACTAATTAGATGCCCTCCACATGGATATGAGAAGTGGAGACTCATTCAGTTTTTCTACCAAGGGTTGATTCAACCCAACTGTAGCATGATCGAGTCTATGAATGGGGGGCATTCTTATGTCTGACGAGGGATGAAGCATACAAGGCATTGGACAAGTTGTCCAACAACTCGCAGCAGTGAGATTTTTCAAGCTGTAGGGACAAGTTCTTTTGTGCCCCTAAGAAAGGAGGAATCTATGAGATTAAGGATGACACTAACTTGAGGATAAAGATAGATGCTCTCACTAAGAAGGTTGACACTCTCCCTGTGGGCCAATCTATCAATGCTGCCAATACATTCAATGTTGATAGTTGTTCCATCTGTGCTAGTCCTATGCATTTAGCATAGAATTGTCCATCTATGCCGAATTTTTTCGAGTATCCCATGGAACAAGTGAATGCTTTCAATGACTATCGGAAGCAATCAAATGGATCTTACTCCGAGACTTACAATCCAGGGTGGCGGAACCACCCTAATTTTTCATGGAAGCATAACCAACTGATGAATCAGGGAGGAGCCCTTCATCATGCTCATAATCAATACCCTCTCGGATTTCCTCCACCAGTTCTAAGTCATGGTCACTCAGCCCACCCAGCACCATCACCCGCTTACTAAGCTCTCATTCAAGCGCCAGCGTCGGTTTTACAGTTATTAGAGGACATCCTCAAGGATTTCGTGAAAATGACCAGCCAATCCATCAGTGAAGTGAGGAGTGCAAAAATAGTAAACACCCAGTGATTGCCAAGGTAGAGAGTCAAATGGGTCAAATAGCAAGTCAATAGGGTGAAAAAGAGAAGGGAAATTTCCCCAGTCAACCCGTGCCCAACCCGAAAGGACAGTTTGAGGTTTAAATTTAATCAACTCCTACGCAGGGTAGGAACAAGTGGACAATTAAGTGGACAATTAAGTGGAAGAGAACCCTGCTATGTAGCAATGGCAAGAAAATGGCAACAAGGAGAAGAAAGATGTTGAGCCATCTACAACCACACTTACTGTTAAGGATCTTCCTAGGTCGTTTGTACCTAAAGCGCCTTACCCTGAGAGATTACAAGTGCCCAAGAAATAAGGAAAGTTTGAGGACATTCTGGAGGTGTTCAAGTAGGTCCAAATCAATATCCCATTTTTGGACACCATCCAGTAAGAGCTGTCATATGCCAAGTTCTTAAAGGACTTGATCACTGTCAAGAGGAGGACGAGTATCCCAAAAAAAGGTGTTTTTGACGATCAAGTTAGCTCAATCTTTCAGTGTAAGCTGTCCATCAAGTATAAAGACTTGGGGTGTCCTACCATCTCTTGCATGATAGGAGTCAGCTGGATTGAGAGGGCTCTTTTGGATCTAGGAACGAGTGTGAATCTTCTACCCTACTCAATCTATTTGCAGTTGGGGTTAGGAGAATTGAAGCCTACATCCATGATGCTTCAATTAGCTGACAGGTCAGTGAAGATACCACGGGGAATAATTGAGGACGTTTTGATAAAGGTGGATAAGTTTTATTTCCCTATGGATTTTATTGTGCTTAACACAGAACCAGTTCAGAATGTGGGGATTCCGATACCAGTGATTCTAGGGTGACTATTCTTAGCCATGGCTAATGCCTTGATAAATTGTAAGACAGGTGTGATGAAGATTTCCTTCGGAAATATGACAGTGGAGCTGAATATCTTTGATATCAGTAAGCAATCACTAGAATATGATGAAGTGAGAAATGTATGCTTGATAGAGGAGATTATTGAGGAGACTATGGATGAATCAAGCATTGAGAACCCCTTGGAGGCATGCTTTGCTCAGTTTGGAGAGGATTTGGATTTGGATAAGTTACTTGAGCAAGCGAATGCCATTTTGGAGTCTGCTCCTCAGGAGAGCAGTGAGACGGAAGAAACCGCAGCACCTGAGCCCCCCAATAAGGAACTTAAGCCTTTAGTGGACAAACTTAAGTATAAGTTCCTAGGTCCAGCAGATTCTTTGCCTGTGATTATAGCTTTAGATTTGGTTGATGCTCAAGAGGAGAAATTATTGGATGTTTTAAGAGAGCATAAAGAAGCTATCAGCTGGTGTTGTGCATTTATCTACCTAAATTAATAAGCAAATAATCATACAGTTTTACTTGCAAGTGCACAAGGTCTACAGTAGCATAGTGTGCAAGTGCGAGATCATTTCCACAGGGATTGGTGAATTTCAATTTAGAATTAATTTCATAAAATAAAAATAGATAGAAATAAATATTGAGTCTAGATTAATAATAATGATAAAGACGTAGGGACTTGATATCCACCACTAATCATGATACCCCAACAAAACAATATGTCAATGCTCTACTCATGCTATGAATACCTGCTGGTTGTCAACCTAAGGGCTTGGTCCACACCTTAGGCTATTTATTTCCCTAAGCAACAAGTTAGGCATGGTGTATACTCTAACTCTTTTCTCTCTTAAGGGATTCAGCATGGTGTATACTGAGTTGTTCCTTAAGAGAGCATAGGATCTGTGGAAATCGATAACCATATGAGATCTAGGGCTTGGTCCACTCCCGGTTTCCCATGTTGATTGACCCTAGAATCTGGATAAGATATCTTTTGTTACTATTGTTGAACCCAGGACTCGGTCATCCAAATTGATTCAACTAACTAATCCATACCACATGCATACGTTGATCAGACACACACATATGAGGAATTTAAATAAAAACAAGCATTAATCAAATCAAGAATCACAGCATAAATATTGCAAAGGCACCAATACTGAATTATTGGTTAGACATAATTAGGGCTTCAACCAAGCCCTTACTAAAAGTTTAGTTACACATAATAAAATAAAGGAAAGAAGAAACCCGAGAGAGCTCCATTGAAGAGTCGTCAATTCTTCGTAGAATCCCCTCTGGCCTCCAGCCTCCCAACCTAAAACTAAAACTAAAAAAAATAGATATTGTTTCTGTGTTTTAAAAGTCTATTTATAGGGTTCTAAAGGTGCCTCGAAACCTTAATTTCCAAAATAGGATCCGCAGGCTTCTTTCCAAAACTGGCTCTGCTGCCTCTCTGTGCGTGTGTGCTCAATCGCATAATTTTGTGCTCGAGCCTTCTATGTGTGCGCACGATTGCTTTTGCGCTTGATCGCAGTCATGTTGCACTCGATCACACTAGCTCTTTCCAAATCTTCAGTTTTCTTCCTTTAAAGCTTCAAAATGCTTTCATTTCTTCACAAGCCTATAAAAAACACAGAAAACACAAAAATGAAGTAAAACATAATAAAATATGTAAACAAAGAGCTTAACAAATATAAATTAAGGGGCTTAAATATGAATATTTAAGCTCCTATCAGCTGGACTATTGAGGATATCAAGAGGATCAGCCCCTCGGTGGTGATGCATAAGATACACTTGGAGAAGAATGCCAAGCCATCGAGGGAGCCACAGAGAAGGCCCAGCCCAACTATGCAGGAGGTTGTGAGGACTAAAATGGTAAAGTTATTGGATGCAGAGATCATTTCTCCAATCTCTAATAGCAAGTGGGTGAGCCCGATTCACGTCTTGCCCAAGCGGGCTGGATTGATGGTAGTGAAGAATAAGAACGATGACTTGGTGCCAACTCGTGTTCAGTCAGGATGGAGAGTCTGGCTGAAGACATAAAACTTAGAGCTCCTTTATGTTTATATTATTTTTCATATTTCTTGTTACTATTTATTTCTAGTATTTTTTGTTTTCCAGTATTACTTTAGTATTTATTTCTCAGGGACAACACGCACTTCAGTTCAAGTATGGGGGTATACTATGAGCCATGCCAGTCTAACTAGTTCTCCATCTCCCAGTTCAGCTCTTTCCATATTATTCACACATTGATGACATGTGTAATTTAAGTTTGGTGGTATGGGAGACACATTACACACACTTTGTCCCAGTTTGTTGTTGTTTTTCTTTTCTTCATTTTAAAGAGAAGATAAATGCATTCTCATGTTGTTTTGAAATTTTGGGTGATCTAAACAAATATTGTGATATGATTTCATTGGAAAGCTTAAAATCTTGAACACATGATCTGATGATAGAGTTTTAAAGTTTAGTTACTTACTTTGGGCATTTGAGAATTCACATGTTTGATCTAATCTGACACGAGCACATTAGCATATAATTGTGTGAGGTATGACATGTGATTTTAATGCGTATGTTTCTATGGCTTAGCTGATTCTGGATGACTTTTTGGATGGATACTTTGGCATAAAAAAATTGCACAAAAAGAGAAAAACGCTCATCATTGATAAACTTTCCACTGAGTAACTGGACCTCTTGCCTCAGTAAGTAGTAAGTGTTCACGTCAAAGGGTGGGAATTTTGATTGGTTGTATTAAAGCCAGTTTAGTTTTGTAGCCTTTTTTACTCGAGTTAGTAAGTCTTTAGGGGTGTCTTTACACCTAATGCCCTAAAACCATCTGGTTTGGGAGTCATTGACTCAACACTCGCTACATGGGTCAATAAGAAAGCTTAAGGGAACTAAACATGGCAGAGCCTCACAATAAAAAAAGAAAGAAGAAAATAAAACTATGCTATTGATTGTTAATTCTGATGAGAAATTCTGTGAATCTTGAAACATGGAGACATTGTACATTGGAATTATTTGAAAGCTTCATATTTACGTGCTAGTTCACTTTACACTGATTTGAGCTTGTGATACCTTAGCCAACCTTTTGTAAGTAATTAGATTTTAATATTTCTATTCATTGCGAAGATGGGTTTATTTTTTTAAAGCTTGCTCATGAATGAATATCATGGTTTTGTATGATACTTAAATTTTTGGATACCATGAAAGATGGATTTATCTTTGTGTTCTTTGTTTTTCATATAGTTTTTATTTTCGTATTGCTAAGGGACTAGCAATATGTAAGTTTGGGGGTGTGATAAGTGCTTAAATATTCATATTTAAGCCCCTTAATTTATATTTGTTAAGCTCTTAGTTTGTGTTATTTCATCCTATTTTATCTCCTTTCTGTGTTTTTCTACGTTTTTGGAGCATTATGGAATTATTCGGCTTAAAGAGCAAAATATGAAGGCTTAAATCCCACATCCCACATCCCACATCAGTTGGAAACACATTCTACATCCCACATCCCACATCGATTGGAAACACATTGCACTCATGGAGTTTCTCTATAAAAGCCCCATTTCACTTCATCTTCATGGTGTGTGGATCTCGAAGGCTTTGCTATCAAGGGGGGAGAGCGCCGCACAACAAACACAAAAAGAAGAAAAAACAAAGAGATGAGTTGCAAGCGTAATTTCTCTCTCAATGTATTTTCAGCTTTAATTTATTTATTTTGTGTTTTAAAGTTCAATGTTTAGCACTTTAATTGTGAAATTTATTTTCATAATCATGAGAGGCTAAAACCTTCATCTAAGGTTGAAGATGAAGCCTCGCCATTGATTAGCATTATATTTTCATATATGTTCATACGATTCCAACATTTTTGTATTGATGTTCTATTTTGGTTCAATTGTTTGAGTAAATTCTTATGATTGATTGTTTTGTTTATAAACTGTTCAAATTGGATAATCGATGTGTTTCATCCAACGGATACATCAAATCATTCAAATTAAATCGGATATCCACTGTGATTTGTAAATTAAACGGATACATTGGATGATTTGATTTAATTAGGGTATTTATTATGATTTGTATATTGATGTATTCATGGAATTATTTGATAAATTACTTTTATATAGAACATACATAGGATGTAATTGCTTGTCGGTTGTAGGAACAAAAATCATGAAAATATATGCTTTAATTTGGTGGGATGGATTCAGAAACCTTAGTGCTTTTATCATTTGTTTTAAATCAATTTAGTTTAGTTTATATTCTTTGCATGACACAGTTCGAAATTCGAAACTAGGTTAAAATAGGTTTAGTTTAGATAAAAATCTATTTTCACGACGCAATTCCTTGTTGATTCGACCTCGCACTTGCACACAATATATTGAAATGACTCATGCGCTTGCGAGTAATTTAAAACTCACAACACTTTGCCTCATTAATGAGAGATGAACTCAGAGAAGGTCTTGTTAGGTTTTTTATTGGTAGTCTCAAAGTCTCGAATCATAATGTCCAATTAGGTGTTGTAGGCATATTAGGTGATAAAAGCTTGAGCCATAGCTTACCAACTCCTTATTGTGTTCGGCTATTGAGAATAATACCATTTCAATGTGGCACTAGTGAGATAATTTTGAAAGAAAGTGACCAACTATTCTTGGTCCACGCCAAACAGCTTCAACAGGCCCATGTATTGCCTCAGGTAAGTCTTAAGGTCTAGTATCTTGAACTTGGGTGGTAAGCTCACTTTGGGATAGTGCAAAGCCCATCGATATCCAAAAAATACCCATAAAAGCCTTTAGGATTTCTTCAAAGCATTTTGCATCTTCTCAAATTTCTCACTGGTGCTCTTAACTTCTTGACGGATCTTCTTTTTTTCTTTCTCTCAGTAATACTCTTCCTCATCCTAAAAAAAAAATCTTCTTTGTCACTGCTAAACTCTATTGATTCCTTCTTAGCTTCATCATCTTCTAGAGTAGTGATTCTTTTACTCATATTCTCTATTAGAATGGTCAGATAATCCTTCATGTTGTCACTATTGCAATTGTTATCACCCTCAGCCATTGATCTTACTGAACTAGAGCTTGACTTTGTTTCCTCTTCCAAAATTGAACTAACCACTAACATTGGACCTTCCTCTAAACTTGTGATTTCAAAGAGTTTTTTCTCCAATCTATTGTTTGGAGTTTGGTACTAAGTAGGACGAGAATGATGCAACTTAGGACCTATGTTTTGACTATAAATGCAAAAACATGAAAGAGAAAGCCTAATTTTTATATTGTCTTCTAAGTCTTAGAACCCTTGCCATGCTCTTATTACCCATAATATTACTTTGGACTTATCAATGGGTTTTGGATTTCACCAAAGGCTCATTGAATGTACCATGTCCAGTTTTGGATAAGTTCTCTTAGTCCAAAAAAAATAGAAAAACAATCATGGAAATACTTCCTTTTTGACCAAATTATGATCAACTTTTTAAGTAATTCCAATGTCTCGATATTTTCCAATCCATAACCGGTTCTCTCATATTTAAGTGTTTTAGGTTTGAAATCAATAAGCTTCCCAAGAAGTTTGAAGCTCAATTATAATTTGAGCTAAATCCAATAAGCCCAAATGAATTAGAATGGCTATGGTGAAGATTACCTCTTGGTATAGATCCTTTCACTTGTTCCTTGGGCTTTCTTTCATGTCTATTAACTTTGATTTTAGATTTCTTGGATTAAGTTCCAATTACTATTGATCTTTCTTTCTTCATAGGCTTCTTAATGAGGTCAAGCTAACATGGCTTAACTAAGAGAGGGTCTCTTCTTATAGATTAAATCATATTCCGACCTAAAGTTTGGTTCTAACTCAGTAAAAAGGAATTCATTAATAAAATTAACCAAACAAGCAAAAAAAACATGTTATCAAACAATTTGGCTCATTTTATATTTTATATGTGAGGTGAGATCAACCAAATACAATTAAGCACACAAATGGATAGAAAAGGTCCTTATCCTAAACGGAAGGTTCTAGGGTCTTTTTGTAGGTTGGCTCTACCTTATATCTTCGGTTGGCTAAAGGGAACACCATAACTAGAAGGATACCTTTATGATCCTTGAATGGCCTAATAAGTGGACCACAATAGTACAAATGTGGCAACAAACCTTTGTTACATTGATAAGAACCAAGAGGAACTAGTCTCATGCCAAGGGCTGACATAAGTAGATTAAGGTCACACTAAGCTATCTAGGTTGATATCGGGCCCCAAACCTATTCCATCATGAGCAAGGGTAAGCGCAAGTGTGAAAGAAAAGTGTGGTAAAAATCATTTACCTTAAAATTTAAAAACTTTTCAAATAACAATTAAGGTTAAATCTCCCCAACAAAATCGCCAGGTGTGGGTATCATGCCTTTCACCGTCCATTGTCAATTAATAAGAGGGCTTCCATAAAAGGGGCTCTTTTAGGTCTAGGGATATTTTCACACTGGAATTCTTTTTGTCATCCAAGCATAAAACATGGATTATGGGTAAGGAGTCTCCATTTAACCTTGAAGGGGATTAAAATCCCTTTTTTAATGGTGTTGTGAGAGAGATGATAGGAAAGGATATTTTGGTACAAGAGAAAAAAGAATTAGAGGTCCTTCTCTTGTCTAGGCATTGTACTTTTCTACCATTCTATCTTCATTTGTTTTCTTCTTGAAAACCTATTTGCACTTAATTGTCTTCTTATCCCTTGGCAATTTCACAAGTCTCCATGTTTCATTCCTATCCAGTGCCTGCATCTCCTTTTTCATAGCATCCTCCAAGGTCCTCACCTCTTTCACTATGCTATGATCATCACCAGTAATATTTAAAGCATATAATGCACTGCAAGCACTAGAGGAATACTTGATGGGTGGCCTACTACCTGTGTGGATCTCCTCATGTCTAGACCGATACCTAACCCTTTATATTAATGAAAAAGTGTTTAAAAGTTTAGTAAAATTAAAGTGGACCACACACTAATATTCAACACATGTAAATACAATTTTAAATCAACCAAAGACGATAATTTAACAAACATCACAATTTGAAGGAAAGCATGTATACATAGGAGATCAGTGACCCAACATTCATTTGTTGGACAAGCTTGTCCTCCGAAGAACGATTTGGTTCTTCAACCAAATGCTTTTCAAGAAATAATTTATTAATTAAAGTACATTAGAAGAGCGAATATGTCAAAAAAATAAAGAAAAAAATATTTTAGTACATAAGGAAAGGCGAATTAAAAATAATTGTTGTAATGTCAGATGCAATGAACCAGCCTAAAACTAAATTCCATTTTTAGCACATGACATATATAATGTAATCTGGATGGTAAATATGGAAAATGCTACGGAAAGCAAACTAAGGCTATGATTTATCATAACGTGGTTTGAGTGGAAATATGCAAGGGGGAATTTCTTTATTAAAATACAATGTGAATATTCTTTTAAATCACGGCAAGACAAATAAATTAGGGGACAATACAAAAATGGTATAAGATGAATTTTAAGCATTAGATGGCATGTTAGAAAATAAACATGAAATTAAAATATGATAGGAAATAAGTTTGACATCATATAGCTGTAGGATTGCATGGTCTAAATCCTCCAATAAGCATAAAAGACGGTTAACATGCTTTATGTCAGTAAAATAGGTTGCAAGCATCACGACCCAAACTCATAAGACTACTCTTACAAGTTTAAGACATATAGTCAAATTAAATAATATATTTTAATATGAATCTTAACATATCGTTTTCATCTTCTTCATTATATCTCAATAATAACTTTAAGTTCTCACTTCCCATCCATAGATGAAAACTTAAAGTTATATTACAAACCATATTAAATTATCCAATCTCTTAACAATATAACCAAAATAATTATTTTTTATTACAACAAAATGTAGCTTGAGGAGAGGATGCCATAGGATACCACCTAAACAAGATAATACTCTTGATAACAAAAATGATGTCTAAATTTCCTCCAAACCTAAACATTTCACCAAAGAAACGAATATTCAACTTTTTAAAGCCGGTGTGAGTTTAAAGGACCAAAATTTAAATTCTTATAAAATGAGAAATAACATTTTTTACATAAAACACATAAATACGATGATAAATCATTTAAAATATGACTCTGAACTTAAACCAAACACATATAATTCTTCATATTTAAAAACAAATCAATATAAATCATCAATTGATCATGACATTAAAAATCATCATATAACCTCTTTTCATCTTATCATTTTCATCTATTTTTAAAACAAAACTCATGATTAATTTAATCATTTGTTATTGTGGGCTGGTTTCGAAATAGCAAGCACACACAAAATATATATATATATATATATATATATATATATATGTCATCATTGTTGCATATCCCCATATCTAGTAGGATATGAATATAATATAATAAATGTCCCTATATCCAGCAGGACACATATCCGGATATTATAACAGACTATAGTTGATGGCGGAGTAATCTCTAGGGCACACCTTTATCATCGTCGTGAATCCTTATACATTAAGATATGTCCATAATATAATAAATGTCTCCATCCAGCAAGACTCTTCGGTGTATTATTACAACATTAGTATCAATCTCATTCTTATTATATCAATAATAATTTTTTCCTCAATTCTTTTTCATACTCAAAACACTGTATAAGCATTTTACTTCAACAAAGATAAATCTTCTTAATAATTTATTCAAAAATGACCAATCATTTCAAATCAGACATAAAAGTTCACATTTCTTCTCAAATATCTCAATCGAAACGTACAAGTTCATCTTTTTCTTATTATTGAAAGATTAAATAGTTCATAATTTCAAAACACACAACACATTTTACCACATAAAACAAAAATAAAATTTATATAGTTTAGTAGTAAAAAGTCACCTCAACTACACCCAACCTAGATAGTTTTCACAAAATAGGGTTACTTGGACTTGCTTCTCCCATTGTACCTGATATGTGCTTAAATAGTCATATTTAAGCCCCTTAATTTACGCTTGTTAGGTTCTTTATTTATCTATTTCAGTAGATTCTACTTCATTTTCGTGTTTTATGTGTTTTTCACAGGACTTGAACAAAAAGATAATAATTTGGAGCTTTTAGGAGCAAAAATCAAGTTCTGCCATCCAGTAAGGTGCGCTCGAGCGCACCTCCCTTGTAATCGAGCGCACAAGCACACGAGCGCACTTGAAGAAGGCTCGAGCACACACTTGCGCTCGAGTGCATCCTGCATACAGTCGAGCACAATCACTACAGAGGCGGCAAAGCCAGATATGGAAAGAAGTCTCCGGATTCCAAATAGGAAATTAGGGTTTCGGGACACCATGAGGACCCTATAAATAGCCCTGTAAAACACATAAATCATACTTTTTGTTTTAGTTTCGAAGTAGTAAGCTTAGGAGAGGAATTGACGACTCGTCTCCCGAGTCTTCTTCGATTTTATTTTTCCGTTTTATTTCATTATATTTAGAATGTTTAGTTTAACTAGCATGTGTAACTAAACTCTTATAGGGCTTGATTGAAGCCCTAGTTATGCTTTTCCACATGTTTATTCATTGATTATCTTTGCTATAGCCTTGTTAGAATGTTTAACTTGATTAATTCCTGTTTGTATTTAAATTCTTCATATGTGTGTGTCTGATCAACGTATGCATGTGATATGGATAAGTTAGTCGAATCAATTTGGATGACCGAGTCCTGTGGTCGACATTAGTAACAAGAGATATCCACATCGGATTCTCGGGTTAATCAACATGGAAAACCGGGAGCGGACCAAGCCCTAGGTCCCGTGTGGTTGCCGATCTCCACAGCCCTCAAGCTCTCTTAAGGAACAACTCAATATACACCCATGCTGAATCCCTTAAGAGAGAAAAGAGTTAGAGTATACACCATGCCTAACTCGTTGCATAGGGAGACCAATAGCCTAAGGTGTGGGCCAAGCCCTTAGGTTGGCAACCATTAAATATTCATGATAAGGCTAGAGCATTAACACCTTACTTAGTGGGAAAGTATAATTAGTGGTGGATATCGTAGTCCTATGTTCTCATTATTATTCACTCACAATCAACAGCTATTTCTCTTTTTACTTTGAAGAAACTAATTCTAAATTGAAATTCACCAATCCCTGTGGAAATGATCTCGCACTTCCACACTATGCTACTATTGACCTTGCGCACTTGCAAGTAAAACTAGTACGGTTATTTGCGTATTTATTTAGGTAGATAATCGTCCACAACAAGTTTTTGGCGCCGTAGCCGGGGATTGCACTAAATTTCTTTTTAGAATTAATTTTTTATTTAGTTTAATTATTGTTATTTCCTTTTTATTCTATTCCATTCTTAATTATTGTGTTTATCTTATTTTTCGTTTCGTTAAAACCCTAATCAATTTCCTTTTTCTCTATTTCAAGTACTCCAAGAGAGCTTTCTGTGCCACTTGCGATCGAGCGCACCCTCTTGTGCGATCGAACGCAATTGAGGCAGAGAGTCATCCGAGCAGTAGTGTTTGACTGCTGCACTTACGTAACTACCACCAATTCATGCACGAACATCGATCCAAGCATCTGACATTCCTTCCCCTTGATACCGAGCTTGAGCGGACTATCAGACAAAGGCTTAGAGATAACTTGGAAGAGGTAGAAGAAGGAATTGAGGAAGAAATACCAATGGCTGAACAGATAGCCGAACAACAACCACCTGAACGGAGGCCGATGAAGCAATCCTTTATCCCATAGAACCTCAATCAACCTTCGTGCATTGCGTATCAACCTGAGGCGGAAGGAAACTACTACATATCTCCGCAGATACTCAGTGCACTGACTCACTTTAGGGGTACACCTAGTGAGGATCCACATTTGCACCTTTGAGAGTTCTTCGACCTCTACAATTTCCAACACATCCGAGGCTTAGACCAAGAAGGAATAAGGTTAATTCTTTTCCCTTTTTCCTTGAAAGATAATGCTAAATTATGGTATAATTCTTTGCCTGCAGTTTCCATCCACACTTGGGAGGAGTTGGCTAGGAAATTCCTAAGGAAGTTCTTCCCAGCCCAAAAGACGAGGCAAATGAGGAAGGAAATTCAATCCTTCCAACAAAAGGATGGAGATCTATTCTTCGAGGCCTGGGGACACTTCAACGAGCTGCTACTCAAATGCCCCCACCACAACCTACCTCAAGAAGAACTAGTACAAGCTTTCTATGAAGGTTTGAGTGACTCTAACAAAAATATTGTGGATTCAGGTTGTGGAGGAGTACTGATGGAGAAGAGCAGCGAAGAAGCGATGGAACTCTTCGAAACCCTAAGTGAGCACACACAGCAGTTCTCCTCTCGAGGTAGACATATAACCAAGAGTAAGGGTATGTATGAGGTAAGCTTGAATGGAGGATCATCTCCTCAAATAGCTCATGTGGAGAGAAAACTAGACCTATTGGTTAAAGCCATGGCTGCTCAGAACACCTCAACTAACCCACCAGCTACACCACTCCAGGTATGTGCCATTTGCTCACAATTTGATCATAATACTGATACGTGTCCTTTATATTCATCTGTAGATCATGAGCAAGCTAAATTTGTGGGATCAAATAATTATCCACCAAAGAACAACCCTTATGCAAACACATACAACCCTGGATGGTGTAATCACCCAAAGTTCTCGTGGAGCAACAATCAAAATAGTTAAGGGCAATAAAGAAACTTCCAACCAGTAGCCCAATCTGTTCCTAAACCAAAGACGAATGACTTTGAAAGTCTTGTGAGGCAACTAGCATCTCAGCAGCAACAAATCCTGAATACACATGAACAATTCATGGAAGAGATAAGGCAATTTCGGATTGAAATGAGGAAAATCACCACAAAACATGATCAAGCCATCCAAAGACTTGAGGTACAAATGGGACAATTGGCCAAGGAATTGAGTACCAGAAAGCAAGGAGAGCTTCCAGACCCAGCCACTACCTAATCCAAGAGGACATCAGCAACTGAATGTTGTAACAACCTTAAGAAGTGGTAAGATCATCGGCACCAATGAGCCTACATGAGCATCTCCAGACTAAGCCTCCACATCTAAGGTAAGTGAGACGGAAAAGATAAATACACCTCCACCCTTCCCTCAAAGGTTAGTAAAGTCTAAAAAGGAAACTAAAATGATTGACATTTTTGAAACCTTGAAAAAGATGGAAATAAATATTCCTTTATTAGATGCAATAAAACAACTTCCTGCTTATGCTAAGTTTTTAAAAGACTGTTACACTAACAAAATGAAGTTTCAAGAGCATGAGACGGTAGCCTTAACCGAAGAGGTGAGTGCTGTGTTATTAAGAAAATTACCACCTAAACTAAAAGATCCGGGTAGTTTTACTATTCCTTACAGGCTAGGTGACCAGCTTTTCGAGCATGCATTATTGGATCTAGGAGCGAGTGTCAACTTGTTACCATACAGTGTGTTCGAGACACTAGGTTTGGGGGGACTCCAACCAACCTCCATTACTTTGCAATTGGCTGACAGAAGCATCAAACAACCGAGAGGTATCCTCAAGGATGTTTTGATAAGAGTAAGTAAATTTATTTTACCTGCTGATTTTATTGTGTTAGACATTGAGGAATGCCATATGCCTGTACCACTCCCTATCATCTTAGGGAGACTATTTATGATCATTGCTGACATGAATATTAATGTAAAAATGGGCATTGTCACTATGAGAGTAAATGATGAAGAAATGGAATTCAAAATATTTAATACACTAGAATCCATTAAAACTAATGAGAAGTGTCATAATGTGAGTTTCATGCAAGGTATTGGTGAGAAAATTTCTAAGGTCCATTACACTGTTCCATTGGAGACCATCCCCAACCATGCTGACATAAGATTGAATATTGGGCCAGAGGATAACGTGATTAAAGATATTAATGGAGTTGTGCACGCTATCAAGAGCACACCTAAGCCTTCAAGTAAGTATAATCCTCGAGTTAAAAATCTTGCACTTACTAATACTACTTTTCCTTATTTTATTGACCAGGCACCAAAGTTGGAGACAAAGCAGCTGTCGACAACACTGAAACCACCTGATGGGGGCCCTAAGTGCCTCCTTCAAAGGATATAGCCTTGAAGCTACCATAGAGAACGCTTGAGCAATTCCACTTGCATAACATATAGTTCAAGTGCCTCTATCGAGGTTAGTGGTACTGAGGCCACTACAAGTTGGTATGACTGTATCGTTCCTATTTTTACCTTTATTCATTTCTTTATTTAAATTCTTTTTACTCTTAACAAAACTCTGTCGTGCGATCGAGCGCACACCACATGCGCTCGAGCGCCCTCTTGCCCTGCACACCAGTGCGCGCGAGCACATCACATTAAGTAGTTGCGCACACGTGCGATCGAGCGCACTTCACATAATGCACTCGAGTGCACTCGGGGCAGAAAGGCCATATAATGGTTTTTAAAACATTTCGCCCTCAATCTAACCCTTTAAACTTAATCGCACTATCTCGCTCCATCTCTCACACTCTCGCCTCTCAAACTTCGCAAGTCACTCTACACACCCAAGCCCTCTCAACCTCTTATTCCATTTCTCTTTTCCATCAAGCCACAACTCCTCATCCCACATTACATACAACCATCATCAGTCTACACCCACTACCACACACATTTTCTCTCCCGTACCCACAAAGAGGTTGGGGTCGTCTTTGGGTACTGCGCACAAGCTTCGCATATTTGGCGCATAGCAACTATTTGATAAATTGCCTCAGCGAGAGTTCTCGAGTATCTAACATCTGCGATCGAGCGCACTATCTCTCGTGCGATCGAGCGCACATCATCTGTGATCGAGTGCATTTTTGACAGTAACAACAATTTTAGGTTTCAGAACATGGCTTCCACATCCCGAGCTTCTAACAGCCGCCACCAGGCATCCTGACCCAGTTTCAAACAACGTGAAATACTGTTTGAGACAACATTTAACGTGGAAGAGGACTTCAAGAGTTTGGACACCACAAGATGGGAAATCCAAGAGTTCAAGAACCGGGGTCTCAAGTGGCTATTCAAGCCGGTCTATTCGACGGTATATACTCGATTCGTGGTCAGTTTCTACGAGAACCTGACCTATAACTGCACCAGGCCAGAGATCTTATCTTCCTCAGTCCAGGGCAGATTCATAGAGCTGACCACCACCGATATAGCCGGCTCTTTACATTGTTGTGATGAGTCTCCACCAGAGGACAGCCACATAGAGGAGCAGCCTGACCCGTTTCCTCTACTACACATCATAGAGGATATGTGTGCGGGCCAGTATACAGACCGCCACAACAATGCGGGGAGCCGGTCGAGGTTGCCTCCCCGTTTATGGTTCGTTGACTCAGTCCTGCAGCATAATGTGTGTCCTTTGGGGCACAAGACACAGAGGCAGGATCAGTTTCTACAGACTCTCTAAGCCTTTCACCGAGGTCATTGGTACTCCATCCCAGCGGTTATATGGAGTCAGATGCATAAGTTCTGGCACGGGGTACATAACCGGCAGACGACCACAGCTAATGCCTAGGGACTTCCTTTCCCCTTCTTGCTCAGTCATATCTTCAAAAAGAAGGGAATTAGAGGCTCCTCTATAGATGGCCCGGTTAGTGACCATCCTCTCTTTGGGAGAGCCGAATGGAGCCTTAGCCAGTCTTACATGCCCCGAGGACCCCGAGCACAGATTCCAACTACAGAGCCTATGGTAGATGATCCGATGGAGGCCGAGCATCCACCAGTGAGCCCTACATGGGAGGAAGACTAGCCAGACATAGGATCCATAGAGTATCAGCACCTTCTAGATGAGTTGTCTTCATTCCACTGTGAGTTATCCGACATCTGCTGAGAGGATCGTGAGGCAGCCCGTTTGATCCATTAGTGGATCGATAGGTTAGAGGCGCAGTTCACACGACATGAGGCAATGCTACAGGCCATCCTTGACTGCCTACCTCCTGCACCCAGTACCTCTTCGACTGCACCCACAAATGATCAGTAGTGAGAGGATACCCCGTCTGGCTGAAGACGTAAAACTTAGCGCTCATAAGAGGCACCCCAGACATATCCTTTTCATTTTAGTACTTTTATTTTGTTTATATGTATATTTACATATCTATTATTTATATTTCTTGTTTTTCATAACAACATTTATTTTTCTTTGTCAGGTACTTAGTTCGTGCATCCAGTTCAAGTTTGGGGGCGTGTTACAAGCAAAGCAAGCAACCTAGTTCTCCATCTCCCAGGTCAGATCTTTCCATGCCACACACACATTGGGGACAATGTGTATTTTAAGTTTTGGGTAGTGGGAGATACTGTTACAAGCACACTTGAAACACATGCACACACTAGGTCCCAGTTTTTTTTTATAGAAAAGATAAATGCATGTTCACTGGGTAAACAAAAATTTTGGTTGATTTAAAAATTTGATAACACTTCATTAGTAAGCTTAAAATCTAGAACACATAGTCTTGTAATAAGAATTTTACAAAGTTTAGTTACCTACCTCAAGGCACCTAAGAATTCACGAGTTTGATCCAAATTTGCATGAGCACATTTAGCACGCATTTGTGTGGGGTATGACACATAATTATTTTATATATGTTTCCATAACCTAACTGTACTCTGATAACTTGTTAAAAAGAACACTTTGGCATAAGAAAAATAAAGAAAAATTGTTCATCATGCAAAAATAAAATCGAAAGCTTCTAATGATCATTAAAATCTTTCCACTGAGTAACTAGGCCTCTTGCCTCAGTAAGCATTAAGTGTTCACGTAAAAAGGTGGGAAGTAAGCCTTTAATGATCATAATAAAAATTTTCACTGAGTAACTGGGCCTCTTGCTTCAGTAAGCATTGAGTGTTCACGTCAAAAGGTGGGAATTTCATTTAGAAGCATTAAAACCTGTTAGTTCCGTAGCCTTTTTGACTTGAGTTAGTAAGTCCTTAAGGGTGTCTTTACACCTAATGTCCTAAAACCATCTGGTTTGGGAGTCATTGGCCAAACACTCGTTACAAAGGTCAAATAGAAAGCTCGATGGAACTCAACATGGTAAAGATCGCATGACAAAAGAAAAAGATAAAGAAGCAAGTATTATGCCATATTTGCTCTCTTTGATAAGGAATTCGATAAAGGTTTGGGTACCGAAACACTATACACTAAAATTATGTGGAAGCCCCATCTTATATGCACTAATTCACCACACACAAATCAAACTTGCGATGCCTTAAGCCAACCTTAGGTATGTAACATGAGCTTTTGAAAATCCTTTTTCAATACAAAAATGAGTTTTTATTATAAGCTTACTTGTGAACAGTTATCATAAGTTTTATGCACAACCCAAATCTTTGAGTATCATGGAAATGAATTTATCTTTAATTTTGTTTTAACATAATCTTTAGTTTTGTATTGCTAAGGGACTAGCAATATGTAAGTTTGGGGGTGTGATAAGTGCTTAAATAGTCATATTTAAGCCCCTTAATTTACGCTTGTTAGGTTCTTTATTTATCTATTTTAGTAGATTCTACTTCATTTTCATGTTTTATCTGTTTTTCACAGGACTTGAACAAAAAGATAATAATTTGGAGCTTTTAGGAGCAAAAGTCAAGTTCTGCCATCCAGCAAGGTGTGCTCGAGCGCACGTCCCTTGTGATCCAGTGCACAAGCACATGAGCGCACTTGCGCTCGAACGCATCCCGCATATGATCGAGCGCAATCACTGCAGAGGCGGCAAAGCTAGATATGGAAAGAAGTCTCCAGATTCCAAATAGGAAATTAGGGTTTCGGGACACCATGAGAACCTTATAAATAGCCCTGTAAAACACATAAATCATACTTTTTGTTTTAGTTTCGAAGTAGCAAGCTTAGGAGAGGAATTGACGACTCGTCTCCCGAGTCTTCTTTGGTTTTATTTTTCCATTTTATTTCATTATGTTTAGAATTTTAGTTTAAAAAGCATGTGTCACTAAACTCTTATAGGGCTCGATTGAAGCCCTAGTTATGCTTTTCCACATGTTTATTCATTGATTATCTTTGCTATAGCCTTGTTAGAATGTTTAACTTGATTAATGCATGTTTGTATTTAAATTCCTCATATGTGTGTGTCTGATCAATGTATGCATGTGGTATGGATAAGTTAGTCGAATCAATTTGGATGACCGAGTCCTGGGTTCGACATTAGTAACAAGAGATATCCACATCGAATTCTCGGGTTAATCAACATGGAAAACCAGGAACGGACCAAGCCCTAGGTCCTGTGTGGTTGCCGATCTCCACAGCTCTCAAGTTCTCTTAAGGAACAACTCAGTATACACCCATGTTGAATCCCTTAAGAGAGAAAAGAGTTAGAGTATACACCATGCCTAACTCGTTGCATAGGGAGATCAATAGCCTAAGGTGTGGGCCAAGCCCTTAGGTTGGCAACCATTAAATATTCATGATAAGGCTAGAGCATTAACACCTTACTTAGTGGGAAAGTATAATCAGTGGTGGATATCGTAGTCTTATGTTCTCATTATTATTCACTCACAATCAACAACTATTTCTCTTTTTACTTTGAAGAAACTAATTCTAAATCGAAATTCACCAATCCCTGTGGAAATGATCTCACACTTGCACACTATGCAACCATTGACCTTGTGCACTTGCAAGTAAAACTAGTACGATTATTTGCGTATTTATTTAGGTAGATAATCGTCACAACAGTACCACCTATAAAAAAATATGCTAACTAATATTACTATCTCATAACTTGATCTAAACCCATATAATGGATTAAATGCATGTATGCATTTTCCAACCTATTTTCAAATTCAAAATTTTAATTATTTGAACATTTTTTCATTCATCTTTAACTTGAATCATATCCAAACAAATTCAAGAAAAATGAGTTTTTAAACTCTTAAAATCATGATTTCTGTATGAAGAAAAAAAAATACAAGAGAGGAGGAGATTGCCTCCACAAAGATTTTATCAGAAACTTCTTGAAATTCAATTTTGAACGATCAAATTTGATAGATGTTTATGGAAAACCTCAAGTTTCTTTTGAATATTCAAGAGTTTAGAGCGAATTTGAAAGAGCAATGAAGCTCCAGATGAGAAAAATGAAATTACAAATGAGAAATGAAGTTTTCAAAGCTTATATATATATATATATATATATATATATATATATATATATATATATATATATATATATATATATATAACCAACCCCTAGCTAGGCGTCTGCCCAGGGGTCTGGGGCTTCTCAGGAGCCTACTTAGGCATTTGAGACTGCCTTAGGCCACTACTCAAGCATCTAGGACAGGTCTAGGTGCCTGCTTAGGCGCCTGGTGCACTTTGATGCCTTCCAAACCTCTTTTCTTTAGTAAATTTTTAATTTCTTGTTTCAATAGCGCCTCAAATTTGAAATTTTAAATTAAATCAATATTACATGTATGCAAGATGATCATAAAATAAAATAGGAGATTACCAAATCACCCTTACCCCTATGGTGAGAATAAAAAAGATTCTGATATTGAGCACGCATAGCTGATTCATGCCTTCTTCATACGCGTGATTATGCCAAAGTACATTCACTAACGGAATAGTCTTATTACACAATACTTGATCTCACCTATCCAAAATCTCAATTGGTTTCTCATCATAAGAGAGATCTTCATTTAATACAACTGGATCAAAATAAAGCATGAGTGAATGGTCAGGCATGTACTTTCTAAAAAAAGATACGTGAAATACATCATGAATCGGAGATACTTCTGGTGGTAAGGCTAAACGGTAAGTAACCATACCAATTCTCTCAAATTATCTCATATGGACCAATATAACATGGACTAATTTTACCCTTACGTCCAAACCTAAGTATGCATTTCAAAGGTGCTACCCTAAAGAATACCTAATCACCTAATGAAACTCTAACTCACGTCTCTTATTGTCTGCATAACTCTTTTGGTGACCTTGTGCTGTTTTTAGTTGCTCTAGAATAATCTTTACTTTCTCAGTGGTAATTTAGACCAATTCATGAGATAACAACTGTATCTCACCAACCTCATCCCAACATACTGGAGATCTACATCGTCTACCATAAAGTACTTCATATGGTTCCATACCAATACTGGATTGATAGCTATTATTATAAGCAAATTCAATTAAAGGGAAGTGAATGTCCCGACTACCACAAAAATTCAAAATGCAAGTTCTTAGGATATTCTCCAAAGTTTGAACAGTACATTCAGACTGTCCATCAGTTTGAGGATGATAGGAAGTACTAAAATTAAGCTTAGTTCCCATAGCTAATTGAAGACTAGGTCAAAACCATGAATTGAATCTCATATCTCGGTTTGATACTATAGATACTATAGCTCCTTGAAGTTTTACAATTTCATAAACATATAATTATGTCAACCATTCAAGAGAAAATGTGATCTTAACAGCTAAGAAATAAGTAGACTTAGTTAATCTATCAATAATTACCCATATAGCACTATGATCAGCCTGAGTCTATAGTAGACCTGACACAAAGTCCATAGTCATATGTTCTCACTTTTACTCAGGGATGGTAAGGGGTTAAAGTAAACCGATTAGCCTCTGATGTTGTGCCTTAACTTCCTGGCAAGTCAAACATTATGAAACAAATTTTGTGATTTCAAGCTTCATACCAAGCCACCAATAAGTTTCTTGAAGGTTCTAATACATTTTGGTACTACCTGGATGTATTGGGTATGCGGTACTATAGGCTTCATCCATAATCTCTTGCTTCAGTTCACTATCATTCGGTATGCAAAAGTGAATCCTGAAAAGAAGTATACCATCACATCGAATTACAAAATCTGATCTAACTCAATTTTGTACTTCTATTTGGACTCCTAGTATCTTTGAATCTTTACTATGAGCCTCTAAGATACGATCAATCAAAACTGGTTTAACTCAAATAGTTGCTAACAATATTCCACACCTATGACTTAACTCAACTCCCAAAGATCTCAAGTTAGAATACAATTCTCCTTTCACATCTCTCAAAATACACAACTTCCTTGACTTCTGAGTAAAGGCATCTGCTACTACATTAGCTTTTTCCTGGATGATAATTAATTGTACAATCATAGTTCTTAATTAATTCAATCCATCTCCTTTACACCATATTCAAATCCTTCCGAATAAATGGATACTTCAAACTCTTATGACCAGTAAAGATTTCACAAGTCTCTCAAATCATGTAAATGATGTCTCCAAATTTTAAGAGAAAAAATAATTGCAGCTAACTCCAAATCATGAATGTGATAATTACACTCATGGTTCTTTAATTGTTGAGATGTAAAAGTAATAACTTTACTATTTTTAATTAACACACATCCAAGGCCACAATGAGATGCATCACTAAAATCTAAAAATCCTTTACCACTAACAAGAAGAGCAAGTACTTGAGCTGGTGTCAGTTTCAGAAAACTCTCCTCACATTCATCAATCTATTCAAATTTAACATCTTTTTGGGTCATATGAGTTAATGGTGCATCTATCAAAGAAAAACCCTAAATCAATCTCTTGTAATACCTAGCCAAATCAAGAAAACTTCGAACCTCCATCACATTTATTGGTCTATTCCAATTATCCACTGCTTTTACTTTCTAAGGATCTACATAAATTCATTCTCTAGAAATCACATAGCCTAAAAGGACTACTCTATCAATCCAAAATTCACATTTGCTTAACTTAGAATACAATTATTTCCTCCTCAAGGTTTACAAAACAATCCTTAATGCTGCCTATGCTCTTCTTTACTTCGAGAATACCCAAATATATCATCAATAAATACTACTACAAAACAGTCAAAGAAACTTTTAAACATCCTATTCATCATATCTATAAATATTGTAGGTGCATTGGTTAATCCAAATGACATAACCAGAAATTCATTATGAAAAGCAGTATTTGATGCATCTGTTTCCTTAACTTTCAACTGGTGATAACCTGATCTCAAATCAATCTTAAAAAACACACAAGAACCTTGTAATTGATTAGACAAATCATTAATCCTAGGTAAAGGATACTTATTCTTCACAGTCACTTAATTTTGTTGTCTATAATTAATATATAACTACATAGTTCCATCTTTCATCTTCACAAATAAAACAGGAGCACCGCAAGGTGATACACTCAATCTAATGAATCCCTTATCTAACAACTCTTGTAATTGATTTTTAAGTTCCTTAAGTTCAGATAGGGCTATACGATATGGTGCAATGGAAATGGGAGTAGTATTAGGAACTAGATCTACTACAAACTCAATTTCTCTATCCGATGGCAACCCTAGCAACTCCTTAAGAAAACAGATTAGGAAATTCACGAACTACTGGAATATCTTCTAACTTCAGCACTTCTTTTTTTGCAATCAATCACAAAAACTAAATAACCACTACAACTCTTTTTAAGCATCCTCCGTGCTTTTAAAGCTGATATGGTGCTCGTAGAAATTATTTTTCGATCTCTATAAAATTAAAATTCATCATTTCCAAGGATCCGAAAAATAATTGTTTTCATTCCACACAAGCATAATGTGTTGCTAACCACACCATGCCCAAAATTACATTAAAACCCATCATATCTAAAGGAATTAAATCCACACTGAACTTACACCCAACCAGTTGCAACACACAATCCCTATATACATTAACTACTTCCACACTATTCCCAATTGGAGATTGTATAGATAAAGTACAACCTAGAGATGATATAGGCCTATCAGCATGCATGGAAAAAGATACTGAAGCAAAAGAATGTGTAGATCCAGAATCAACTAAAAATCGAACATCTAAACCAAATAATAAAACCACACCTGTAACCACGTTCAGAGAAGCCTGGACATTCTATTGAGTAAGTGAATAGACTCTACCCTTAGGTCTAGATTCACCGGCTGATGCACCCATCTTACTAGACTATCCATGTCCTTTTCCTTGTCTTTTCCCAAACCCTTGATAACTATTGTCTCTACCATGACTCTGTTATCCTCTACTACTACTCCTAGCTCAAAAAGATCTTGGATCTTGCTGACTACCCCTAGTACCTCCTGTGCTCATTGTGCTCGAAATAGGTGTCACATGTTGAGTGCAATTATGTGCTATATGACCTCTAGCACCACGGTATAACATGTTAAATCATTAAATACACGCTCCGTAACTATATGTCCAAATTGCCCACACCAAAAACAAACTATAATCTTATGTTAAGGAGTCATCCTATTAGGTCTTCCCTGTATTTGTGACATGGTACCTAGAAATTATGACCCATATCTAGAAGAATGACTAACACTAAGTACACTATAGGGACAAAATCTAGAATCTAATTTTTTAGACTAAAATACTCCAAATAGTTGTCTCTGTCATCCAAACTACCTTATTTGATTTCTTAAGTTTTCAAATTCTAACTAATCCCTTTCAGTAATTAAAGTTTTATCTACCAACTAAGCAAACGAGGCAAACTCCAAGATAGAAACTCTAAAACAAATCTCTCAACAAATTTTATCTAGGAATTCAAGAATCCTATCATTCTCAATACTCACCAAAGATGAGGCATATCATGACAAAGCCATAACCGAGCTTTAAAATCAAATAATCTCATTTGAGGAGTCTAACAAAACTCAACAAATTCTCGATGCTTATGAGCTCTATAATTGTCAGAAAAATGTTCCCTAAAGAAAATCTCCATAAAACTATCCCAAGTTTGAGGCCTTGAAATCATACGAACTGCAACCCACCAATAACGTGCCTCCTCTACGAACAAAAATACTGGAAAGGTAATCTCTTACTCATTGGTATTGTCCATAATTGAATAAAGATTATCCATGTGATTTATCCGTTCTTCACAAACGGTTGGATCAATGGAACAAGGAACAAAGGTGGGTTCATCTTTCAAATCTGTTCAAAGGCTGTACTATGGACTTCTGGGCGCAATACTAATTGCTCAAGTCTCTCCTCTAACTAAACTAAAGGTCTTCCCTTAGATCCACTAGCTACCTCTCTCTGGTGTTGAGCATTTAAATGTTGCTCCTTAGGCATACGAGCAAAAACCTCAAATACCCGTGTCGTAAGAGCATGATCAACTTATCTAGTCTGAGTAGAAGTTACAGGAACATCAACCACAAGATGATGACTAGATGAATTATTCTCTCTAAAAGGAGCATCCTCTACAGGTGACTTATGATCAGAAACAAAAACACTAACATGAGCTTTAACTAGAATATTACGAAGAGTCCTACCTCGACCTCTACCTCTACCTCTTTCACGACCACATCCTTTAGGTGGCATCCTCAAAAATCCTACAAGCATAAGAAAATATTTATTATTATTTTTAAAATGAGTCTACAAAATCTTAAATCCAATAGCTTTGATACCAAAAATTGTCACGACCCAACACCATAAGACTACCCTTACGAGTCTAAGACGTGTATCAAATTAAATAATATATTTAATATGAACCCCAATATGCCATTTTAATCTTCTTCATCTTATCTCAACAATAACTTTAAGTTCTCACTTCCCATCTATAGATGAAAACAAAAAGTTATATTACAAACCATATTAAATTATCCAATCTCTTAACAATATAACCAAAATAACTATTATTTTAAATACAGTAAAATGTAGCCTGAGGAAATGATGCCATAGGATACTACCTAAACAAGATGATGCTTCTAATAGTGAAAAGTAAGTCTAAAATTCTTCTAAACTTGGTCATTTCACCAAAGAAACGACCAGTCAGCTTTTTAAAGCCGATATGATTTTAAAGTACCAAAATTTACATTCTCATACAACGAGAAATAACATTTGTTATACAAAGCATTCAAATACAATGATAAATCAATTAAAACATGACTCTGAACTTAAAACAAACACAAATAATTCTTCATATTTCAAAACAAATTAATATAAATCATCAACTGATTATGACATTGAAAATTATCATATAACTTCTTTCCATCTTCATCTCTTTTTAAAACAAACCTCATGATTAATTTATCATCTGTTACTGCGTGTTGGTTTCCAAAGAGCAAGTATACAATATATATATATATATATATATATATGTATATATATATATATATATATATGTAGAAGGGAATGATAAGTTGTGCCCTCTCTGCTCTGACCAGGAAGAAAACAAGGAACACCTCTTCTTCTCTTGTAGAGTCAGCAAGGAAGTCTGGGAATCCATCAACAATTGGCTTGGTTGTAGGAGGCAAATGAAAACAATTGAAAGTGCCATTAAATGGACCCTCAAAGTCAAAGGTACTGGCCCCCCTACAGTGGCTAGGAAGACAGCCCTTGCAAGCACAGTCTACAATATTTGGCTGGCTAGAAATACCAAGCTCTTTGACAAAGCCCCTATTCTGCCTGCCAGCTTAGTGAAGAAGACCCAGATTGGTATATATAGAACTGTCTATGCTGCCTGCCCTGAGTATAGGTTGCTGCTATAGGGTTCAATTTAGCTGGTTTTATGTTCTAATGTATGGAGGCTGGTTGCTCTTATGTTCCAGGGTATGCCCTGGCTTGTTTTTGTTTAGCTTTGGCTCTTCTTTGCTGTTTTGCTATATTGGCTATTCCTTGGGTATGCCCAGCTCTCTTGTAAGCTATTGTGGTTGGTTGGTATTGAGTGTGCTACCTGTCAAGGCCAGCAGGCTCCTTATCCTTGATCCCTTGTTTTGTTTTCCTTGATTAGTTATATAGGCTTTGTATAAGCCTCATGTTTAGTTTGTATATGCCTCACTTGTATATCTCCTGGGTATGCCCAATGAAATTTTTGTACATTTTGATCACTTAGTACAAGTTTATTTACAGATCCAAAAAAAAAAAAAAGAACACAAGAAATCTGTTGACGAGGTTCGACAATATACCTACGTCCCCGTGAGCTCTTCCGAGCTCTCTGCACTATCTTGTCAATGGAGTTCTTTACAATCAGCAACACCCTTCTAAGAACTCACAGGTTCTTGAAGAACAAAAGAAAAAGAAGAAGAAGAAGAAAGTGATAAGAACTAACCCTGGAATTTTCCCAAGAAAATTTCCCTTACAAGCCCTTGAATCCCTTTCTATTCTACTCTCTCTTTCTAAACAACCAACCTCTCTACAGAATCTCTCTTAAGTTTAGTGTCTTTGCACTTTTACAATTGATCTCACTTTCAATTACAAGTTATTCCTCACACTTCTTCTTGGAGATTGTAGCTAGGTGACCCTTTTATATAGTGCACCAATTTCTTGACCAATCTTGATGGTCAATATCCACCCTTAGATCTTGAGGACCAATCAACCTTAGCCCTCCAGCAATCCTAAGTGATGTTGTACATTTTGAACATGCGTCACGCACCTAACAAAAGGCTGAACCAAATGGACCATATGTGCCTTCAAGCCACGGCCTTGATCAAGGCAAGCCGCGGCCTGAAGAAGGGCTGAAGCATCTTCTCTTGTCACCTTTCTAGGTGCCGCGGCCTGGGGGAGTCTGAGCTATTGCGCACACTAGTGCTGAGCCTCCTCCATGCTGGGTGCCGCGGCCTAGAAAGAGCTGGGCCGCAGCTTGACCTGGTGTGCACACATTCTTTAACATGATGATCTTCTTCACCCGTTTAAATCTTATACAAATTCCAACAATGTATATGTATGTATATATATATATATATATATATATATATATATATATATCATCATCATCATCATGTATCCCTATGTCCAACAAGACATATCCAAATACTATAACAGGCTGCAGCTAATGCCATAGTAATCTCTAGGGCACACCCTTATCATTGTCATGAATCTCCATACAATGAGCTATATCCGTAATATAATAAAAGTTCCCATGCAGTAAGACTCTTCTGTGCATTATTAAAACATTAGTACCAAGTCCATTCTTATTATGTCAATAATGAATTTTTTCGCAATTCTTCTTCATACTCAAAACACCACATCAGCATTTTATTTCAACAAAGAAAAATCTTCTTTATAATTTATTCAAAAATGACCAATCATTTCAAATTAGATGTAAAAGTTCATACTTCTTCACAAATATCTCAATCCAAAAGTCTAAATTCATCTTTTTCTCAATATTGAAAGATTAAACAGTTCATAATTTCAAAACACAGAACACATTTTTATCACATAAAACTTAAATGAGAATTTATGTAGTTTGCTAGTAAAAACTCACCTCAACTACACCCAATCCAGATCACTTTCACAAAGTAGGGTTACTTAGACCTGCTTCTCCCACTACACCTCCTTAAAAAAGAATATACTAATCGGTATTACTATCTCATAACTTTATCTAAACCCTTATAATGGGTTAAATGCATGTATATATGTATGCATGTTCCAACCTATTTTCTATTCAAAGTTTTAATTACTTGAACATCTTTTCTCTCTCTTTAACTTGAATCAAATCCAAACTTATTCAAGAAAAATGTGAGGTTTAAACTTTTAAAATAATGATTTTTGTATTAAAAGAACAAGAGAGAATAAGATTACCTCCACAAAGCTTTTGCTAGAAATTTCCTGAAATCCAATCTTGAACGATCAAATTCAATAGGCGTTTATGGAAAACCTCAAGTTTCTTTTAATTATTCATGAGTTTAGTGATAATTTGAAAGAGAAATGAAGTTTTGGATGAGAAAAAATGAAATTACAAATGAGAAATGAAGTATTCAGAGCTTATATATATACATATATATATATATATACATATATATATATAAACCAACCCCTAGCTAGACGCCTACCTAGGAGTCCGGGATGCTTTCAAAACATCTTTTCTTTAGTAAATTTTTAAATTTTTGTTTCAGTAGTGCCTTAAATTTGAATTTTTAAATTAAATCAATATGTATATATATACATGATGATCATAAAATAAAATAAGAGGTTACCAAATCACCCATACCTCTAGCATTAGGATTTTACCTCAAGAGTTCCACGTTTGGTGTGGACGGTGTCCTCAAAGATCTGGTTGTTTTTTGTGAATCGATGAACAATAGAAGTTGTAGATTTCAATCTCGAGAGTGAAAGTTTATTACAAGAAATGAGAATTTTGGCTTATGATTTTGTGAAGGGATAAGTTTTAATGCTTGACCCATTGCAAAAATCTATCCAAAAAAATCCCAAGAACAAATTTGATCTCTCTAAAACAATATTTTTTGCGTATTCTACTCTCTTTGGGTGTTTACTGTTGTGTGTAAAAATGGTGGTGAATGGGGTATATATAGGAAAAAATGGATCTAGGGTGAATCAAAATGAACGGTGAGATCAGTTATAGTTTAGATGGATTGTTGAGGGAAGATTTGTAGAATTGACATATTCCAAGTATATTCTGAAAACATAATCGGAGTAAAATCATGAGATGATGATTAATGGTCTAGATATTTTGTAATCTTTTGGATGATCGAGATTGGGTCAAAGAGAAAGATATACATAATCATATAGAGATTTAGAAGATTAAAATTGGAACCAAGTCACAAGCCCAAAGCTAGTTGGTGGGCTTTTGTCTTTAGGTCATTTATAATTTATTTGGGTTTACTTTAAGTTCTTTTTTATAATCCATTTATTACAAGATCGGGCCACTACTTCCTTATGCACCTAATTTAGCGCTTTAGGACCGTAGTTTCATCATCGGGCTCGACACGTGGTCAATTCTAAAATTTGGAACGAAATTGGGTGTTTACTCTGTGTCTAAATTATTAACCATGGGTACACCTCCACACATAAATTTGAAAATAATTGAGCAACCAAATAACAATAAAATTCAAAATTTGAGAAGAAAAAATACTGAGTCCATATCCTAGTTTTCACTTTGCCATATGTTTTAAACTGATTTCCATGTGTCTACTTAGAAGTCCATATGAGTTACTGAAAAACAACTCCCATTTTTCTGTCATGTATGGTTTTACATAGTGAAATTATTAACCCACAAGTACACCTCCATACATGATTATCTACAAAATTTAAAAATTATTGAACAATAAAATAATTATAAAATATAAATTTGAGAAGAAAAAAAATATATTAGTCCTATGCCCTTCATGGATTAGTATCGACTGGATCAATCCTGATCATGAGATGAAAAAGATAAGAAAAATGTGAGGGTAAATTTGTATGTTCCCATTTTAGAAAGATAGAGACATGAGAGAGAAGAAAGTTGTTGAGAGTTTGAGATTTTATTTAGAGGGAGAGAGTAAGAAGATCAGAAGCTGTGAGATTTTCTTAAGAACAAAAGGAAGAAATCTAGAAAGAAGATAGAGAAAAAAAAAAAAGGAAGAAAAACAAAGAATAATGTTCATGGAGACATTGTGAAGGAGACGAGAAAGAAAAGAGAGTGAAATGAAGAAAATATTTTAAAATAGACAACAAAAGAGAGGAGGTAGGAGAGAGAGTTCAAAATAATTAAAAAAAATATATTAAGACACATGAGGGAAAGGGAAGAGAGAGAAAAAAGTGGAGGATAGATGATGCGTAATGTAAGAGGAGAGATGATGAGTATAAAAGTGTTATATATGACCATGTGGAGCAAGATTCCTACACTTGTAAGAAAAGGGTCACTTTTTGTGCTAATAGAATTTTTTTTCACACTCTACTGTTAATACTTTTAACTGTGGCACATTAGGGTGAAATTTTCCATTCCCTCGATTCTACAAATTAAGGTGTGGTGTCGCAGAGTTTACAAGAAATTTTCTAATGATGTCTTCCTAACAACTCCAGCTTTTGCTCTTTTATAGCTCTGATTAGCCCTCGTCTGGTAGAACTTGTAAAATTTATTCATGGGGTTTAAAGTACAAAATAAATTTACTTATTTTAAAATGAGTATTTGGTAAAATAAATCTAATCGAAATGGTTTTTTGACTTATATAAGTCAATCTTATGAATTAAAATGTCAATAATCTCTAAAAAAAATTGAACTTGTGAACCTTCTATGAGTCCCTACACCCTGACTTATGCAAGTTATGTTCCCCAAATCTTTTTGATCTCTTCAAATACAACGCCCACCTTTCTTCTTCTTTTTTCACTCAATATCTTCTTTTGTTTATGAGGTTTCTAGTTTAGATTTGTGCTTCAAACGTACATTTTTTTTCTTCTTTAAATTGCGCAATAATCAAGATCGGATTTGTTATTTAATGTTTGAAATTTCACCTTGTATGCAAGATCGGATTTGTCTCAGGTAATCAACTTTTCTCCCTTCCATTGGCATCAAAACTGAGCTAGGAAAAAAAACTGTTGCAGAAACAGCGCAAAGACGAAGAAAAAAACGCAGCAGAACTCAAAATTGGTGACAGAAGAAGCCCCGCTCTTTCGCTGTTTGTATTTGGATCTTGAGAATATATATGAATTAAGGAGGAGATCTTACTAATTTTACGTAATTTGAAAAAAAACAAAGAGAGAGAGAGAGAGCAATGCATAATTTGCATTATTGTCTTCTTTTTGTTTCTGTTGCTAAACGGTGGCCGCCCAGCATTATTGCCTTTCAATTTTCACTTCCTTTCTTTGTTTGACCAATTGAAAGCTCAAGAAGCATTTTTTAAGATTAAAACCCAAGAAACATTAAACATATAAAAATAATTTTAGCATTGAAAACTCAAACAACATTGATATATATATTAAATATAAATATTATATTTAAAATTCAATTTTTATTTTAATTAAAAATATGAGATCAAATAAAATTATGTACCATGTAAAAATATTTTTTAGGGATTTTATAAATTATATATGTTTATGTAATTTATAAATATTTATATGGTATTTTAATTTTATATTAATTATTTACTATCTGTCATTGGTCTATTGTTGTTATTAAATGTAAATAATGGTGTCAAATAGTTTTGAATTCAGACCAAACAAATTACAACCAAACAGTATGAAAATCAAATACTAATCACCGGGCATCACACAAATTTAACAAGTCATACAAAACAAAACCTTAATGTATTGGATCATGAAAAAGATATTGTTGAACTGGATTTTATTTTAATTTGATGGTAACACTAGACAGAAACACAATGATAATGTTAAAAATTTACTACTGTAAAATGTGAAGTAAAAACCACTTAAAAGTGGTAAAGTTGTAATTTGTCTAAATCGATTAGTAATTGCCCAATGGCAGGTTCATAAAATAATTTAAAATATATAAATAATTCTAATAATCCTATAGATAACTTTTAAAACATACATTAAACTTTGAATATGAATTTAAAGGAACTTTTCCAAATTAGTAATTTGAAACTCACTTAAAATTAATTATGATGATGACAAAAGTGATTATATAATATTTATTTTTAAATAAATAACAAAAATAATATAATAAATTTTATATAATCATTTTTTAAATAATAAAATTAACTTATAATAAATTTTCGTATAATAACATGATTATATTATATTAAGTATTTATATAAATATACAAAAAATTAATTATAAAAAAATGTTATTTATAAAAATGATTATGTTAACGTATCAATCAATAAAACGTGTTGTTTTAACACGAATAAGATTATGTATTTTTCCATTAGTGATTCATGCACCTCCCTCACATATTATTTGAATATATGTATGTCAAATGTAATTACATGTAACGGTTTACATGTCAAATGTAATTACATGTAAGTTGACTATTGAATATTGTTGAATACGTCTTTTTATTTTCATATATATATATATATATATATATATATATGTAGAGTTATTTATGTCTATAAAAATCAGTTAGTTAAAAGGAAGTGAATTAAAAACATAAAAGTTTGATAAAATTAGAAAAATAAGAAGGGAAACATTTGCATCACCACGTCAGCGAACACCACTGTCAAGTACAATATATAGATTAATGATTAAAGAATTTTGGGAAACAACAAAAAGAAAAGGACTCCATAAAAAAGTTGTTTTTGAAAAAAAAAAAAGGTTACACCAAAGAAAAAATTGTGTTGCTCTCCCCTAACATCTTGTGATATGAAAATAACGTTATGCATCCTTTTAAGAATTACTAAGATTTTTAACAATCCATAATTAGTATAAAAAAAAGCCTCTAGAAAGGCATACGTAAACAAACAATGTATGTTAGCACAGACCACTATTAGGGTTTTCTCATCACATAATAAATATCCAAAATAAACAGAATTACTATTCGTCTTATTAATTATATTAGCAATAACATCATTGAACTCTATTTGGTAAGGGATAAGGACATCATTCCCCTGCTTAACTTTTGAAATAGAAGAAAAAGAAAAAATGGACTTAAAACTCGACTCCCCACTAGACTCGTCATCATTTGGCTGTAGCGGACCTTTCTTGAAGCTTAGCGAAACCTTCTTCTCCACCTTCTTGTGACCAACACGACCATTAGTGGGCTCAATCAACATAACTAAATCCTAAAGTGGAGCAACAACCTTGTCATTTTTATTCATAAGGATCCCATGTATTCTCTATCTAGGTACTCAACCCAATCCTGAGCTTGGTTCAACTTTGAGACATGGCATTCACATTTTCTCTTCGAGAACTCGAGATCAAAGAATACTTCGAATCCTGGATACATTTTCTAGGTCTTCTTATGAATTCATGGTTATGGGAATCCACAATAAGGGAAGTCTTCCTCTTCCATCACAAAGTAATCATCTAAGGTCCTTCGAAACTTTGTTATTAGTTAACCTTCTTGCACACTTGGATCATACCCCAAGCTATATTTGGTCATTTGTTGCTTGAAGTTTGGGAAACTTGCAACACCTTATCTGAGTCTCGAATCATTGATACCTTTTTTGAGTTTTCTTATGGATCTATGGTTATGGGAATCCACAATAAGGAAACTCTTCCCCTTCCAATACAAAATTTTCATTTAATGTTCCATGAAACTTTGTTTTTGGTTGGTCTTTTTATTTGATTGGATCATACCCTAAACCAGACTTGGTTATTTTCTACTTGAAATCTGGAAAACTTGCCATGCCTTGCGCTTTTTTACCCAAACCTTCCCTAGGGAGTTAATGCACACTCTTCATGATAAAGGCCACAACTAGATTAGGCTAAGGATAAAAGTTAACTGGTATCTTCTCTATCATGACCACTTCTTCAAAGGCAAAGCTATGTAGTTCTTTGTTTTCAGTTTGAATATCAAAGATAGGGAAAATTCCAATCTCATCTTCACACAAAGTCAAGATCTCGCTACCAATCATATACTTAACTTTTTGGTGAAATGTAAATAGAATTGCCCCTTAGCCTATGAATCCACGATCTTCCAAGCAAGAGGTTGAATATTGTAGGGAAATCGATCATTAGGAGTTCTATAAGTTGTTCTTATGGTCCCACAATGCACTGCAGAGATATTACTCCTACCATAACCCTTTTAGTGTTGTCATATGCTCTCCCTTATTCGTTACAAAGACCCACATCACTAGGTCCAAATCTTGTGTGGTTTTCATAGGACATATATTCAATATGGAACCATTATCTACCATTACCAATGGTATCTTTTTCCTCTCGCACTCAATAATCAAGTATAGAGCTTTACTATGACAACCTCCCTCTAGTGAAAGACGTTGATCAGTGAACTTAATGGTCAAATCTTATTTTTTGGACACATAAATCAAGGCTAAGAGATCCTTAGGTGTAGTATTGATAAGGACTTCTATCTTTTCTAAATAATCCAACAAAATTTGTCAATGCGTAACAGAGGACACTACAACCCTCATATAGAGATGTTTGCTTGAGTCTTCTTAAGTTGCTTCACTATTAAGTATTCCTCTTATTTCTTCCCTTTCTTCTCAAGGACTTTTTCGACACTCTTTTCTGTTTCAAGATTTCTTCCTAGGTGATTAATTGTAAGGTGGGGCAGTTTATAATGACGACTAACTAAATTTAGATGGTTCATTTGCTTGTCCTTATCACTACTATTGTCCCAAAAACATTTTCCCTTCTTTGTTGGCATTGTTGGTTTCGCAGCTTTGGGTTCCACTAGTTTATTTTTCACTATCTTGGAGTTCTTTGGGGATTCATCATCATTTTCGCTCCATATACCATAGATGCATGGTTTTACCAAGGTCGTAAGTAATTCTTAACTTAATTCATGAGGCTCCAAAATTGGGTTTGATCCATGTCTCCGAAAGAAGTGTTAGGCAAAGTGTTTATGGTAAGGAAAATGTTTTAAGGTGCAAGTGTTTAGAGGATAAATGTTTATTGGGGAGTGTTTAAGATGGCTGAAGAGAGTGCACTCGTAAAGGGCAAAGTGTTGGTAGAGATAGCATAGTTTTAGAGCCACTTCCTTTGCTCCTTGTAAAACTTAACACAATCTTTGGTAGCATGGTCATAGGTCTTGTGGTACACACAGAATTGGGTGATATTAGAGTAAGGGTTGGTTATTTGATTTTGAGGTGGAATTATAGCTTTTTTAGGCTTCAAATTTCTCAAGAAGTCAAGGGTGAGAAGGGGCTGTATAATGAAGTGGTGTTTGCATGAGTGCTTAGGTAAGTGTTTGGATGCATGGTTGAAGGTGTAATGAGGGTATTAGGGTCAAAATTGGGATATGAACTTTCTATCATGTTGAGAAAATTTAGTGGTGGTGTGGCACAATAGTTGGGCATTGGATTTTTGGTAACACTAGAAACAGGGACATCATCATCAACTTCTATGCGTTTTTGGATTCCATTTGTTGACCTGTATTTGATTTTAATAATAACAAAACACTACTTAAATTACACTAACAGTTTTATTTAAGTGTTTAGGCAGTAAAAGAATTTAGTTCAAAAACAAGATGCAAGAACTCAACACGTTCAGACACCAAAATAAGATAGACAACCTAGAATAGGCACTAAGGTAATTGAATCACTTTGTAAATCTTTAAATTCAATTACTTAGCTTGATCTATGGCTCAATTTACAAAAAGCTTTGACAAAACTAAACTACAAAAAGTTTCTAATTCAAAAAACTGTTTTGAAACATAAAAACTGGGTTGAAGGACAACCTAGTTGACTGGGAAAAGGGACAGTAAGTTCCTAATCGACTGGTAATAAGACCCAATCAATTGATAACTTTACCCTATTGACTGGTCATTGACCCAATCCACTAGTACTTGCCATAAGCCAAAAAATGAATCTTTTTCACTTGACCCAGTCGACTGGTACAAAGACCCAGTCGACTGGTAATTTGAAAATATGACGGTTTGAGACGCGAGACTTGAGCATTTAATGCCCAAAACCTACTAAGTAAGTGTCAAGCGGTATGTTGGTCCAAAATATACTATGGCAATACTCAAGAGGGGGGTGTATTGGGTATTAAAAAATTAAATACCTTTTGCAATCTCAAATATCAAAATATATGCGGAATTAAATCAAATTAATCTTTCTAAATTACTAGCACAAAGATGAGAGAGTTTATTGCTTAATATAGAAATGATAATTGAATTATAAAATAATTAAGCAATCAATCTCATTTACTTGAATAATAAATAATTATAAGCAAGTACTTATGAAAATAATTAAGGAGATAGAGTTAGAGAGATGCAAACTCGATTTATAGTGGTTCGGCAATATCGGAATCCTTCCGACCCTACGTCCACTATCTTCAAGGATCCTCCTTGAAGTCTTTCACTAAACAAGCAACTTACGGGTGTTGCTCAAACCGTAACACAAGCAACTTACGGGTGTTGCTCAAACCGTACAATCCCCTTCCTCTCAGAAATAATCCCTTTATAATAAATGTCGTAAAGTAAATGGTAGAGAGATAACAATGAAAGTTTATACAACTGAATAATATCTCTTTTTCAAAGTAAAGCTTGAAGAATGGCTCAACATGAGTATTTCAAAGCTTTTAGAGTTTCAAGGAGTAAAAGACTTGACTGAATGTGTTCTCCTCTTTTTGAATGAGTTCTTCACTTTTTGAATGTCTTATCCTCCTTGTTGAATGCTCAATAGAGTGGGTTTATATAGCCATGTATTAATATGGTCTTTAGACTTTAATTTGAAATGTTTGTAGCTTTAAAAGCTCAGATTTCGAGTCCCAACGGTCATATTTTTGAACTATCAGTCGACTGGGTCTTGATACCAATCGACTGAGTCCACTTTAAAAATCACATTTTTAAGGCTACAGTGGTACCGGTCGACTGGGTTGATGTTACCAGTCAACTGGGGACTGTCTGTCCATTTTACCAGTCGACTGGTATGATTCACCCTATCAACTATCCTTTATAACTAATGTGAAAACTGCATTTTCGAGCACCCAGTCGACTGGGTCAGTATTTGTGCGCTGCTACAGTGTTTTCAGGATAAACAGTATTTTCAGCATCAATTTTCTTCATATCTCTTTATTCTTTTTGGATTTTTGAGTTCCAAAAAGTCTCCTAATTGAATCAAACTTTCTTGCACATTAAACACACGAGTTAAACACTTCATAAGTGTTTTGTTATCAACAAAATTAATCTAATCGATTTCTTGATTGAGGCATTTTTGATGATGACAAAACATATTACAAATTTAAGCATAATGTGTGTGCAAGATAAATGAAGAATGATATATTACAAATGCTCAAGTAATTTTCTATGTTAACATAAATTATTCTTAAGTTCAATTAGAGAATGTTAAGTATTGAGCCCAAAGAAATTATTTGCATTTAATAAAATCATGTGGAGATTTTATATCTTCAATTAATTAAGACTATATAATAAAATGCAATGCAAATATAGGATTCAAACCTATAATTTATCCCTATTGTCTTTGAAGTTGCATTTAAATTATTGATGAGTTCCAAATATTGCATATTTTGGCCACTTAATTTACATTTGTTAGCTTAAGAATTTGTTACTTTGAGTTATTTTCGTTGTTTTTTAGGTTTACAAGCACTGGGAAAGGAGTTTCACTAAAATTGCCAAAATTACCTGTACAGATCAGTCAATTTTGTGGATTTTATTGTATTAATTCAGAAAGAACCAAGAGATGAGCCATATATGCTTGGAAAGATCTGAAATTCTATTTTATGAGGAATTTTACGGCTCATAAAAATGATTTTTCTAGAGAAAGTTATGGCAGTTTTAGTAGACAATGGTCAAGCTGAAGATGTCTAGTGCGATCTATCGCACCAGACTTGCGATCGATCGCAAGTGCGCACTCGCACATCCCACATCGGTTAAAAATGCTTTGTAGTGCACCAGCATGCGATCAATCGCACCATGCTGCGATCAAGCGCACTCGGACAGTATCTCACATCGAATTTGCAACCCATTGTACTCCAGGAATTCCCTTATAAAAGCACCATCTCACATCATCATTCGGTGTGCAATTCCTGGGCCATTTGGTGTAATTCGGTGGACGTCTGCTAGCATTCTGGTGGACCCTGAAGGCTTTGCCTCCACGATGGTAAGCGCCGCCCAACAACGAGTGGAATTTCTCCCATGTATAGTAATTTATTTCTTGTTTAGCATTATATTTTCAGATTTGCGCATTATAATTCTGATGTTTTTAGTATAAATGTTATGTTCAATTATTTGAGTAAATCTTATGATTGATTGTTTTTAATTGTTAAATTGGATATTCCTTGTGTTTCATCGATGGATACATCGAATCGTTTTTGATTAAATTTGATTTCCTTTGTGATTTGTTAAAAGCGGATACATTGGATGCTTTTGGTTTAATTGGGATATTCGTTGTTTTTTGTTTAAAGTTGGATTCATGGAATTTTTTGATTACTTTTACATAGAACATGAAAATATATGCTTTACTTTGGTGGGGTGGATTCAGAAACCTTTGTCTTTTTATCATTTTCTTTAAACCAATTTAGTTTAAGTTTACATTTCTTTGCACAATATAATACAAAACTTGGAACTAGGTTAAAATAGGCTTAGTTTAGATAAAAATATTTTCACAACGCAATTCCCTGTGGATTCGACCTCGCACTTGCACAACACTATATTGCAAACGACTCGTGCGCTTGCGAGTAATTTAAAACTCACAACAAGTTTTTAGCGGCATTGCCGGGGAGTTGTTTGGTTTGTGAAATTTTTGTCTGAATTAATTTTATTTTTCTACTAGTTAGTTAGGATTTTTTGTTTGATTTTTCTTTTTGGTCATTTTATTTTATTTGTTTTTATTTGCATTGTGTTAAAAAAAAAATTTACAAATTTTTGTTGGCTCATTTTGTGAGTAGTGTGTTTGCTGTTTGTGCATTTATTCTATTTTATTCTGTAGTTTTTGCTGATTAGTTTATCTTGGTGCTTTTTGTGCGGTGTATGCTTGGTCGGAGATCCTTGAATTTAGATTTGATACATTTAGATCCCGACTTAGAAAAAACTCGAGGAGACAGAAAAGAGCACTAGTTGAAAGAGAGACAGTTGAGATGGGAGAAAATTTTAGGAATGCAAATCATCCGGAACATGTAGAGCAACCTAGAGCTTGGAACGTGGACTCCACTACATCCCTTAGGGATTTGTTCACACCCGTTACGACTAATTCATCTTCTTGCATAGTGTTGCCACCTACCAATGCCACCAATTTTGACTTAAAGCCACATGTTATCCAACTCCTACCCTCATTTTATGGCTTAGATCTTGAAAATCCTTATAGTCATGTAAAGAAGTTCAAAGACATTTGTGCCATATTCAAGTTTCAGAACTTCTCTGATGAGTCAGTCCATCTTCGACTTTATCTTTTTCTCTCCACGATAGAGCTAGGGCATGGTTGGATTCAAACACACCCGGGTCTATTACATCTTGGGAAAATCTGCTTAGCAAATTTTATCATAAGTTTTTCCCAATGTCTAGAGTGAATGAGTGCCGAAAAGAGATTAGTTCTTTCACTTAGGATGAGGATGAAAAGTTTTTTAAGAGCTGGGAGCGCTTCAAAGAGTTACTGATTAGATGCCCTCCACATGGATATGAAAAATGGAGACTCGTTCAGTTCTTCTACCAAGGGTTGACTCAACCCAACCGTAGCATGATCGAGTCTATGAATAGGGGGCATTCTTGAGTCTGACGGGGGAGGAAGCATACAAGGTGTTGGACAAGTTGTCCGATAACTCACAGCAGTGGGATTTTTCAAGCTATCGAGATAAGTCCATTTGTGCTCCCAAGAAAGGAGGCATCTATGAGGTCAGGGAAGACACTGATTTGAGGATAAAGTTAAATGCTCTCACTAAGAAGATTGACGCTCTCACTGTGGGCCAATCCATCAATGCTGCCTACACATTCCATGTTGATAGCTGTTCCATCTATGCTAGTCCCATGCATCTAGCACAGAATTATCCATCAATTTCGGTCTTTGCCAAGTATCTTATGGAACAAGTGAATGCTTTCAATGACTATCGGAGGCCGTCAAATGGATCTTACTCCGAGATGTACAATCTAGGGTGGCGGAACCACCCTAATTTTTCATGGAAGCAGAGCCAACCAATGAATCAGGGATGAGCCCCGCATCATGCTCAAAATCAATACCCTCCCGGATTTGCCCCACAAATTCTTAGTCATGGTCGCTCTGCCCATCCAACAACATCACTTGCTTACCAAGCTCCAACTCAAATGCCAGTGCCAGTTTCATAGTCACTAGAGGACACCCTTAAGGAGTTCATGAAGATGACTGGCCAATCTATGAGCGAAGTAAGGAGTTCAACAATGGTAAACACCCAAGCAATTTCCAAACTGGAGAGTCAAATAGGGCAAATTGTGAGTCACTTGGGTGAAAGAGAGAAGGAAAAGTTCCCTAATCAGCCCGTGCCCAACCCGAAAGGACAGTTTATAGTTGGAAATTCATCAACTCCTATGCATGGGGAGGAACAAGTGCAGTCGATTGTCACATTGAGGTCTGGGAGACAAGTGGATAATCGAGTGGAAGAGAACCATGCTATGCAGCTAGGGCAAGGAAGTGGCGACAAGGAGAAGAGAGATGCTGAGCCATCTACAGTCACACCTACTGTGAAGGACCCTCCTAGGTCGCTTGTACCTAAAGCACCTTACCCTGAGAGATTACAGGCGCCCAAGAAAGGAGGGAAGTATGAGGAAATTCTGGAGGTATTCAAACAGGTCCAAATCAATATCCCATTTTTGGATGCCATCCATCAAGTGCCGTCATATGCCAAGTTTTTAAAGGACTTGATCACTATTAAGAGGAAAACGAATGTCCCAAAGAAGGCATTTTTGACCGAGCAGGTTAGCTCAATCCTTTAGTGTAAGCTACCCATCAAGTATAAGGACCCGGGGTGTCCTACCATCTCTTGCACGATAGGAGTCAGCCAGATTGAGAGGGCTCTCTTGGATCTAGGAGTAAGTGTGAACCTTCTACCTTAGTCAGTCTATTTGCAGTTGGGGTTAGGAGAACTGAAGCCCACAAACACGACGCTTTAATTGGCTGATAGGTCAGTGAAAATACCACGGAGAATAGTTGAAGACATCTTGATAAAAGTGGATAAATTCTATTTCCTAGTGGATTTTATTGTGCTTGACACAGAGCCGGTTCAGAATGTAGGGATTCAGATATTGGTTATTCTAAGGCGACCATTCTTAGCCACGGCTAACGCCCTGATCAATTGTAGGACAAGGGTGATGAAGATTTCCTTCAGAAATATGACAGTGGAGTTGAATATCTTTGATATCACTAAGCAACCACTGGAATTTGATGAAGTGAGAAATGTGTGCTTGATAGAGGAGATTCTTAAGGAGACTGTGGATGAATCAAGCATTGAGGACCCCCTGGAGGTACGCTTCGCTCAATTTGGAGACGATTTGGATCTAGATCAGTTGCTCGAGCAAGCGAGTGCCATTTTGGAGTCTCCTCCTCAGGAGAGCAATGAAACGGAGGAGACTGCAACACCTGAACCCCCCAAGAAGGAACTTAAGCCTTTACCAGATAATCTTAAGTATAAGTTCCTAGGTCCAGCAGATTGTTTGCCTGTGATTATAGCTTCAGATTTGGGTGAGACTCAAGAGGAGAAATTATTAGATGTTTTAAGAGAGCACAAGTGTTGGAAATCACCTTGACAAGATGCCCAGGTGGTGATCTTCCAAACACCCAAGTATAGAATGACTTGTAGAAAGAATTTCAGCAATCGAACACAAGAACAGAAAATCAAAGAAAGAAAGAAGACAAGCAATTTGTTATCAAGGTTCGACAATGTGCCTACGTCCCTGTGAGTTCCTTCGAACTCTATGCACTATCTCAAATGGTTCTTACAAGTTACAACAATCCCCTTCAAGAAGCTCAAGTTCTTGAAGAAACCAAGAAGAGAAGAAAGAAGATTACAATGCTCTCTCTCTATACTACTCTCTCTTATTTACAACCAGCCTCACTACAAAGAGTCCCTCTTGTGTTTATATCTCTCACACAATTCTCTCTTGTATTTACAATTGATCTCACAATGTCACAAACTTTTCTGTTTCTCCTCCTGTAAAAATGAGGCTTGAGAACCCCTTTTATAGCCTTTCACTTCTTGTGCATTCTTGTGAATCAATTTTCACCCTTTGATCATGATCTCTACTTAATCATAGCCCTTTATCACTTTCCAAGTGGTGCTGTGCATTTTAACCTTGCACTCACGCACTTAAAAGGGTCTTAAAATAGGCTGTCCATGTGTGCAGCCCTTTGCCTAGCGCTTAGGCGCTCAACAAGGGGCGCCATGGTGCTGGGCAGGGCACCTTTGCACACCTTTTGGACGCCATAGTGCTAGCTTCTGGGTGCCATGGCACTGATCTGGTCCTTCAGCATATCATTCTGCACGCCATGCTGCAGGTTGCTGGGCGCCATGGTGCTGATGATGCTGCTGCTGTGCGCACACTTCCTTGATTGTGTGCAGACGTGCGCATACTAGTGCGCATGGCCTTCCCTTGCTCCAAATTGATGCACACATATGTGGGCAGTCTTCTAACTTACTGAACTTTGATACTATACCTTTGGTTTGGAATTTAACCATTTTTAAACCATGGTTGGACCTATTTAAACCTTAGATAAATAACAATAATCTTTACCTTTGTCTAAGTGTTCAAAAAACCTGAACCATTGTGCAGAAAGCTTCGGGATCCAAAATCATCTTGAGTCATCAATTAACCAACTCCAATCCTAAGTAATTCAAGGCAATGATTGAACTTACTTAGAGGTAGAATTTTATTACCCAAATCTGCAGGACTTTTCTCAGTGGTCTTCTTGTCAACATGAATGCATCCTTTCGTACCATTTTCCGGAATGTAATGATACCGAACATTCATATGCTTCATCCCCTCATGGAAAACTGGATTCCTTCACAAGTACCACATGCTTTGGCTATCTAAAGACACCATAACCTGCTCTTTTAGGACCTCCCACTCGTCTAGCAACCCTTTGCACCCCATAGCCTCCTTTACGGCTTCCATAGCCGCTATGTATTCTGCCCCAGTTGTTATGATTACTACCACCAGCTACCACTGAGCCTTCAAATACCTCAGCAACCTCTTCATCCCAAGCCAATGTATTTTTCTGGGATTACTCACAAATTTGCTGAGAACACCCATTGCCCAAGAAACCCTCAACCGATTTCTCTCCTTTTCTTGGATTCTAAACATCCCAAGGATCTTTTGTGTAAGGCTAAGATCCTTCCTCTCGAACTCCTCACTGAGTTAAGATGTAAACCTTTTCATCCTTTTCCTACTATTCCAAACCAACAGCCCATCAATGACATAGGTGAGGATACTCACCATCTTCTCCACCTTGTGTCCAGGTGAGAAAGTTTCTGTGACACCTATATCTTCTCTTCTTGTGAACCCATTCGCCACCATCCTAGCTTTGTTCTGGACTTCATCCCCTGGAGGGTATCATTCTTTGATCTTGTAAGTGCACTTACATTCTACAACTTTCTGCTTTCCTGGAATTTTCACCAATTCCCAGAAGTTGTTCTTCATCAAAAAGTCCACTTCTTCCTCCATAGCCAGCTGCCACTTTGATGAATCCTTACACTCCATAGCATCCGTGTAAGTTTCTAGTTCAAATCTCCTTCTATCCAAGGAGCTTCTACATTAGCATCCGCAAACCCATATCTCAAGGGTGTTCTAACTACTCTCCTTCCCCGGTCTCTTGTGAGCTGGTAGTTATTTACTTCATCAACCTCTTCTTGTTCAGCCTCTTCTTGAGTTTCTTGAGCTTCTTGGCCTTCATCCAAAGGCTCTACCTGGTCCGAACCCTCTTGCCTCCTCTGCTCTACCTGAACCGAGTTCTCCTTGATGTGATGCTCCACAACTTCCAGTTTGGTTTGCTCACTAGCCCCTGTAGGGTTAGTTTTCTCCAAGTAGGGAAATAACAATTCATTAAAAATAACATCCCTACTTATAATCAGTTTCATGCCCTTATTTTCTAAGGACCACAACCTATATCCCTTAACCTCATCACCATATCCTAGAAATAAACATTTTCTAGATCTTGGGCTAAGTTTATCCTCCTTTTGATCTGCATATGCAGCGCAACCAAAAGTCCTAAGGTTGTTTAATTCAGGGGGTTTTCCACTCCATATCTCTATTGGAGTCTTGAGCTCTAAAGCTCTAGTGGGTGATCTATTTACCAAGTATGCAGCTGTAGCTACAGCTTCTCCCTAAAAATATTTTGGTAAACTGGATCCATTTAACATACACCTAGCCTTTTCTATAAGAGTCTTATTCATCCACTCAGCAACTTCACTTTGCTGAGGGGTTTCCACAACCGTTCTATGTCTTAGAATCCCATTTAACCTACAGAATTGATCAAGTTCTTGGTTAAAAATTTCTAAGCCATTATCGGTTCTTATCCCCTTAACTACTCTACCCATTTAAGTCTCAACCAGCCCTTTCCACACCACTAACTTATTCAAGGCATCTGATTTATTTCTAAGCAAATAAACCCACACTCTTCTTGAATAATCATCAAATAAAGACAGAAAGTAAAAGTTACCTCCCTGTGTTGGTGTCCTTGCTGGTCCCCAAAGGTCCGCATGAATGTAGTCAAGAATCCTTTTAGATTTGTGCACTCCGGTGTTGAAGCTGACCCGGTGTTGCTTCCCAAGAATGCAACTCTCACAGAAATCAAGTTCCTCTACTTTGACTCCACCAAGTAGGCCATCATTGCTGAGAACTTGCAGGCCCTCTTCGCTCATATGTCCCAAGCGAGTATGCCAAAGGGCTGCCTTGTCCATCTCAGCCATCAAGCTTGCTGCTTGATCATTGATTTCTATCTCTCCGATCATCTCATAGAGTCCATCGTTTCTTGCTGCCTTGATCACTACCAAAGATCCCTTGGCCACCTTGATCTTTCCTCTCTCTATCTTGCATGTGTATCCCATGGAATCCAGCTGCCCCAATGAGATCAAATTTCTCTTCAAATCTGGAACATACCTCACATTTTCTAGTAGCCTTGTGACTCCTTCAGACATCTTTAATTGGATGTCTCCAATCCCTCTCACTTAGCAAGAATTTTCATTCCTCAAGAAGACCCTTCTATCATTGATCTCCTTGAAATTCTTGAACTATTTCTTGTGAGGGCACATATGATAAATGCACCCGGTATCCAAGATCCATTTCCTACTGCCTTCTTGCCCCTTGCTCATATCTGAGCACACAATAAGCACATCATCTTGCTGTTCTCCTTTGGCAACCGAAGCCTCTTCATTGTTGGTATGGCTTCTCCTCTCATCCCATATCATCTTCTTGTAATCTTTCTTGAAATAGCCCTCCTTATTGCAGTAGAAGCATCTCATTCCTCCTCCAAGTCTTGTTTTGGAATGAGATCTCCCATGGTTCTGCCCTCTACCTCTTGATTTCTCCCCGTAGTTGCCATGGTTGCTACTGCCATTCCGAGTTGCTGGCCTTCCTCTTACGAACAGCCCATCACCACTTGATATCTCTTTCATCTTGGCTTTGAAATCATGTGCCCTTATGGCATTAATCACAATCTCCTTTGTCAAAGTATCCCTTCCATACTCAATGGCATTAATCAAGTTATCAAAGCAATCAGGAAAAGAATTTAACAAAATGACAGCCAATTATTCATCTGGAAAAATAATGCTACAGCTATTCAAATCTTGAACTAGCTTATTAAAGACATCAAGATTATCTTGCAACTCTTTACTAGGATCCATTTTAAAAGCAAAGATTCTTTTAAGAAGATAAATCTTGTTAGGAAGAGTTTTGATAAGAAGCAACTCATCTAGTTTCTTCCATATGACAGCTGGATCCTTCGAGTCTCCGCACTCCCATGTGACACTATCCGACATGTGTAAGAAAATGTTGCTATAAGCCATATTCTTCATCTTGGTCCGCTGGTCCTCCATGACACTTGCTGGAAAAGCATCATCTTCTCCAATAGCCAAGTCCACTTTCTATTGCATTAGAACCGCATTGATCTTCTGCTTCCAAAGGGAAAGTCTCCCTTTCCATCAAACTTCTCTACACAGAAATTTGAAGCCATCTTTTGCGGACAAGATCCCAGATTTATGCACTACCCACAAATGCTTTCTTCAACCTCAAGAACACAAATTGAAGATGGATCTTAACACCGTTCTTGAATCAACCTTCAAGAACACGACCGGATCTTGATCTTTACACCATTCTGGAATCACCCAAGAAGTTGATCTTTGATTCTTGGAGTCTTAGCTCCGTCACCTTCTACTTCTTGCTCCGATAACCAGCTATGCAGCTTTGATACCACTGTTGGAAATCACCTTGACAAGATACCCAGGTGGTGATCTTCCAAACACCCAAGTCTAGAATGACTTGTAGAAAGAATTTCAACAATCGAACACAAGAACAGAAAAACAAAGAAAGAAATAAGACAAGCAATTTGTTATCGAGGTTCGACAATGTGCCTACATCCCCACGAGTTTCTCCGAACTCTATGCACTATCTCAAATGGTTCTTACAAGTTACAGCAATCCCCTTCAAGAAGCTCAAGTTCTTGAAGAAACTAAGAAGAGAAGAAAGAAGATTACAATGCTCTCTCTCTATACTACTCTCTCTTCTTTATAACCAGCCTCACTACAAAGAGTCCCTCTTGTGTTTATGTCTCTCACATAATTCTCTCTTGTATTTACAATTGATCTCACAATGTCACAAACTTGTGTGTTTCTCCTCCTATAAAAATGAGGCTTGAGAACCCCTTTTATAGCCTTTCACTTCTTGGACATTCTTGTGAATCAATTTCCACCACTTAATCATGATCTCCACTTAATCATAGACCTTCATCACTTCCCAAGTGGTGCTGTGCATTTTAACCTTGCACTCACACACTTAAAAGGGTCTTAAAATAGGCTGTCCATGTGTGCAGCCCTTTGCCTAGCGCCTAGGCACTCAACAGGGGGTGCCATGGTGCTGGGCAGGGCACCTTTGCACACCTTCTAGATGCCACGGTCCTGGCTTCTGGGTGCCATGGCACTGATTTGGTCCTTTAGAACATCATTCTGGATGCCATGGTGCTGGTTACTGGGCGCCATGGTGCTGATGATGCTGCTGCTGTGCGCACACTTCCCTGATTGTGTGCAGACATGCGCACACTAGTGCGCATGGCCTTCCCTTGCTCCAAATTGATGCACACACATGTGTGCAGTCTTATAACTTGCTGAACTTTGATAATCCACCTTTGGTTTAGACTTTAACCATTTTTAAACCATGGTTGGACCTGTTTTAACCTTAGACAAATAACAACATCAAGGAAGCTATCGGCTGGACTATAGAGGATATTAAGGGAATCAGCCCCTCGTTGGTAATGCACAAGATATATTTGGAAGAGAATTCCAAGCCATCGAGGGAGCCACAAAGAATGCTCAACCCAGCTATGCAAGAGGTTGTGAGGGCATAAGTAATTAAGCTGTTAGATGCAGGGATCATTTATCCCATCTCTGATAGCAAGTGGGTGAGCCCGATTCATGTCGTGCCCAAGCGAGCTGGATTAACGATAGTAAAGAATAAAGACGACGAGTTGGTGCTAACTCGTGTTCAGTCAGGGTGGAGAGTGTGTATAGACTACCGTAAACTGAACGCTGCCACAAGGAAAGATCATTTTCCATTCCCATTTATTGATCAGATGGTGGAGCGTTTGGCTGGGCACGAGTATTATTGCTTTTTGGATGGTTATTCTGGATATAACCAGGTCCCCGTGGACCCCAAAGATCAGGAAAAGATGATATTTACCTATCCTTTTGGGACATTCGCCTACAGTCGTATGCCCTTTGGGTTATGCAATGCACCCGCTACTTTTCAACAGTGCATGGTCAGCATATTCTCTGACATGCTAGAGCGGTTCTTAGAGATTTTCATGGACGACTTCTCCGTCTTCGGTTCAACATTTGTGGAGTGCCTGCATCGTCTCACTTTGGTTTTAGTGCGGTGCAAGGAGAAGAACCTGGTGCTTAATTCGGAGAAGTGCCATTTTATGGTTAAGCAAGGTATTGTACTGGGGCATGTCGTATCTCATCAGGGGATTGAGGTTGACAAAGCGAAGGTGGACCTGATTTCCAATCTTCCAACCCCACTTACAGTGAAGGAGGTTCGATCTTTTCTGGGCTATGCAGGCTTCTACAGGCGATTTATCTAGAATTTCAGCAAAATTACCAGGCCCTTATTTAAGTTATTACTGAAGGATGCCCCATTTGTAATTGATGAAGACTGTAAGAAAGCATTTGGGGATCTGAAGAAGATTCTGACGTCTATACCCATTATTCAACCACCCAACTAGGGTGTGCCTTTTGAGATTATGTGTGACGCATCAGACTATGCTGTTGGAGTTGTTTTGGGGCAGTGTGTTGATAAACTTCCCCATGTTATCTATTATGCAAGTCAAACTCTAAACGACACACAACTCAATTACTCTACCACTGAGAAGGAGTTGGTAGCAGTCATTTTTACATTAGACAAGTTCAGATCCTACTTGTTAGGATCTAAAGTCATTATCTACTTGGACCATGCAGCATTGAAGTATCTTTTCTCTAAAAAAGATGCTAAATCTCGTCTTATCCGATGGATCTTGCTACTTCAAGAGTTTGACATAGAGATTCGGGATAAGAAAGGTTTCGAAAATGTGGTGGCGGACCATTTATCTAGATTGATTGTGGATTTCATTGAGGCTGCCACTCCCATTTTTGAGACCTTTCCTAATCAGCAATTGATGCACATTGCTCACAATCCCGCTCCATGGTTTGCTGATATAGTGAACTATCTTATCACCGGTCAAATGCCTTTACATTGGGGGCGACAAGATAAATCAAAGTTTTTGGCCATGGTTAAACAATTTTTCTGGGATGATCCTTACCTGTTTAAGTATTGTCCCGATCAGATCATCAGAAGGTGTATTCCTGAGCATGACCAATCTAATGTCATCGTCTTTTGTCATGATCATGCTTGTGGAGGCCATTTCAGTGCTAAAAAGACCGCTGCGAAGATTTTGCAGTGTGGATTCTATTGGCCTACCCTGTTCCGAGACTCTCACACCTACTGTGTATCTTGTGAGCGTTGCCAAAAGCTAGGGAGTCTTTCTAGGAGGAATATGATGCCCCTCAACCCTATCCTGATTATTGAGATTTTTGACGTATAGGGTATTGATTTTATGGGACCTTTCCCAAACTCCTTTGGCTACCTGTACATTCTGGTTGCGGTGGACTATCTGTCCAAATGGGTGGAGTCCGTTGCATGCAAGACCAATGACCACAGAGTTATGGTCCAGTTTTTTAAGGACACTATCTTTGCTCATTTTGGTACACCTCGAGCAATCATAAGTGATGGAGGTAAGCACTTTTGCAATCAGATTTTTGAGTAGTTGATGAAGAAGTATTTCATCACACACAAGGTTTCCACCCCGTATCACCCTCAAACGAGTGGCCAAGTGGAAATTTTCAATCGCGAGATCAAGTAAATTTTGGAGAAGACTGTGAATCCTAGTAGAAAGGATTGGTCTCTACCATTGACTGATGCACTATGGGCATATTGGATAGCCTTCAAGACGCCAATTGGCATATCTCCCTATCGTATTGTGTATGGAAAGGCATATCACCTTCCGGTAGAATTAGAGCATCGTGCGTATTGGGCTATTAAACAGCTGAACTTCAATCTTTCCAAGGCCGGCTCACAAAGGAAGCTCCAACTCAATGAATTAGAGGAGCTGCGGAATGATGCATATGAGTGTGCACATTCATACAAGGCACAAATGAAGAAGACTCATGACCAAAACATTTTGAGATGAGCTTTTAAGCCGGGTCAAAAAGTTCTTCTTTACAACTCATGCCTGCATCTTTTTCCAGGCAAGCTCAAATCTCGATGGACAGGCCCATTTATTATTCGACCAGTTTTTCCTCATGGGGCCATCGAGATTGAGGATCCAAAGAATGGTAATACGTTCAAGGTAAATGGGCATAGGCTAAAACCATTCTTGGAGTTGAGGAGTCCGGACATTAAGACGATATTGTTGGAGGATCCTATTTACTCAGATTAAATATCGTCTACTATAGAGAGTTTGGTTGAAGACTTTAAACTTAACGCTCGTGGGAGGCACCCCACAGCATATTCTTTCTGTATATTTATTATTTTTTTCATATTTATGATTAATGTTTGTTTCCAGTAATTTTTGTTTTCTAGTCTTTATTTTTCAGGGACAAAGCGTACTTCAGATCAAGTTTGGGGGTATGCTATGAGCCATACCAGTCCAGATAGTTCTCCATATCCCAGGTCAGCTCTTTCCATATTATTCACACATTGGGGTCAATGTGTAATTTAAGTTTGGGTGTATGGGAGACACATTTCACACACTTTGTCCTAATTTGTTTTTTTTTAGTGAAGATAAATGCATGTTCATGTTCGTCTGAAAATTTTGGTTAATCTGAAAAAATTGTGATGTGATTTCATTGGTGAGTTTAAAACTTTGAACACATGATCTGATGATAGAGTTTAAACTTTAGTTACTTACTTTGAGCATTTGAGAATTCACATGTTTGAGCCAATCTAACACGAGCACATTAGCACATTTTTGTGTGAGGTATGACATGTGATTTTAATGTGTATGTTTCCTTATCTTAACTGAAACTGGAGGACTTGTGGGATTAACACTTGGGCATAGAAAAGCATAAAAAAAAAAAATTAATGATCATCATCAATAAACTTTCCACTGAGTAACTGGACCTCTTGCCTCAGTAAGTAGTGAGTGTTCACGTCAAAAGGTGAGAATTTTATTCATAATGATCATTGCGAAATTTTTCGTTGAGTAACTGGACCTTTTGCCTCAGTAAGCAGTGAGTGCTCACGTCAAAAGGTGAAAATTTTGTAGTATTAAGGTCAATTTAGTTTCTTAGCCTTTTTTACTCGAGTTAGTAAGTCCTTAGGGGTGTCTTTACACCTAATGCCCTAAAACCATCTGGTTTGGGAGTCATTGACTTAACATTCGTTACATGGGTCAACTAGAAAGCTTAAGGGAACTAAACATAGCAGAGCCTTATAAAAAAAAAAAAGAAAAAAATAAAACTATGCCATCGTTGTTCATTCTGATGAGAAATTCTGTGAATCTTGAGACATGGAAACATTGTACATTAAACTTATTTGGAAACCTCATCAGTATATGCTAACTCACTTTACACTGATCAAGCTTGTGATGTCTTAGCATGCCTCTTATAAGTAATTAGGTTTTAAATTCTTATTCATTGTGAAGATGGGTTAGATTTTTTAAGCTTGCTCATGAACGAATTTCATGATTTTGAGTGCTCCTTAAATTTTTGGATATCATGAGTGATGAACTTATCTTTATATTCTCTGTTTTTCATTTAGTTTTTTATTTTGTTTTGCTAAGGGAATAGAAAAATGTAAGTTTGGGGTATTTGATGAGTGCCAAATATTGCATATTTTTGCCACTTAATTTACATTTGTTAACTTAAGAATTTGTTACTTTGAGTTGTTTTCGTTGTTTTTCAAGTTTACAAGCACTGGGAAAGGAGTTTCACTAAAATTGCCAGAATTGCCTGTACAAATCAGTCATTTTCGTGGATTTTATTGTATTGATTTAGAAATAACTAGGTGATGAGCCATATATGCTTGGAAAGATCCGGAAGTCTATTTTCTGAGGAATTTTACGGCTCATAAAAATGATTTTTCTAGAGAAAGTTATGGCAGTTTTAGTAGACAAGGGTCAAGCTGAGATGTCTAGTGCGATCGATCGCACCAGACTTGCGATCAATCGCAAGTGCGCACTCGCACATCCCACATCGGTTAAAAATGCTTTGTAGTGCACCAGCATGCGATCAATCGCACCATGCTGCAATCGAGCGCACTCGGACAGTATCTCACATCGAATTTGCAACCCATTGTACTCCGGGAATTCCCTTATAAAAGCACCATCTCACATCATCATTCGGTGTGCAATTCCTGGGCCATTTGGTGTAATCCGGTGGACGTCTGCTAGCATTCTGGTGGACCCTGAAGGCTTTGCTACCACGATGGTAAGCGCCGCCCAACAACGAGTGGAATTTCTCCCATGTATAGTAATTTATTTTTTTTATTTAGTTTTAAAGTTTAATATTTAGCACTTGTATTGTGAACTTTAGTTTCATAATTATGAGAGGCTAAAATCTTCAGCTAAGGTTGAAGATGAAGCCTTTCCATTGTTTAGCATTATATTTTCAGATTTGCGCATTATAATTCTGATGTTTTTAGTATAAATGTTATGTTCAATTATTTGAGTAAATCTTATGATTGATTGCTTTTAATTGTTAAATTGGATATTCTTTGTGTTTCATCTGATGGATATATCGAATCATTTTTGATTAAATTGAATTTCCTTTGTGATTTGTTAAAAGCGGATACATTGGATGCTTTTGGTTTAATTAGGATATTCGTTGTTTTTTGTTTAAAGTTGGATTCATGGAATTTTTTGATTACTTTTACATAGAACATGAAAATATATGCTTTACTTTGGTGGGGTGGATTCAGAAACCTTAGTCTTTTTATCATTTTCTTTAAACCAATTTAGTTTAAGTTTACATTTCTTTGCACAATATAATACAAAACTTGGAACTAGGTTAAAATAGGCTTAGTTTAGATAAAAATATTTTCACAACGCAATTCCCTGTGGATTCGACCTCGCACTTGCACAACACTATATTGCAAACGACTCGTGCGCTTGCGAGTAATTTAAAACTCACAACAATTATTCTCCTTGAATTTGATCTTTTGGAGAGCTTATTGACTTTTGAGATCATCAACTTTGATTCACCAATTTCTACAATCTTGATCTCCTTTGATGTATAAGCACTATTAACAATCTGTATCACTTAAGTAATATTCATTAGTGCTTAATTAAGATTTTTGTCACTATCAAAATCATTCAGGGTCAACAATCTCCACTTTTTTTATGGTGACAAAAATCTTAAGAATAAGGTCTAACAAGATCTCTAATATTCTTATTTTTCTCCCCCTTTTTTTCATAATAAAAAAAGGTGGATTTCAAAGAAGAGCTCACCCTCAAAATATGCTATTGAAAATATTTGGATGAAATATTTTGAGAAAAGAATCATTTTACAAGATATCAAGAAATATAAAACAATTTTCAAGCATTATAAATCTTCAAAATAACCTCAATGCTTAGAGTATCTTACACTTAATCAATAAAGGACAAGAATTTGAACTCATTGCTTGATTTACCAATAGGTTTTCTCTTTTACAAATAAATTAGATTTTGTCCCCCTTTCAAAAAGTTTAAAGTAATTATTTTTAACTTTTAAGAGAAAGAAAATTGGATAAAACTTAACAAGCCTTATTGGTAATTGATTATCAATTTAATGCAAAGATAATCATTATTTTCAAACTCAAGCATATATAATGGAAAGTTTCATATTTAGCTCATGCTTGATAAATAAATAGCTCAAAAGTAATTCTCAAATCTAAATTCAAGCTCATCACTTGATTTATCCAATGCCAAATCAAAGAGAATTTATCAAAAATCAATTAATATTTGAGTATCGAATGGCTCCAAACAAAGTCTAGTCGACTGGTATAGCCTTACTAGTCAACTGACAGATTAGGCATAGACTTACCAGTCGACTGGGATAGACTTACCAGTCAACTGGACCCTTAAAAAAAATTTTGGTTTTGACTCTTAGCACGAAATTTTATTTATCTATGCCATCTTGAGTGAGGGAGTGATTAAATGAGGTTTAATACTCTTTCACCATATGTCAAATATGCAAAATGATGAAATGTAGATGCAATCAGACATTCAGTTTATCATAATCCAGCAATCCCATTAACATTCTAATCTTACAAAAACTAGCTTCACTTAGAGGTTTTGTAAGAATGTCAGCTATTTGATCTTCTGAAAGTATGAATTCTAGTCTTATATCACCTTTTTGAGCATGGTCTCTTAAGAAATGATGTCTAATTTCTATGTGTTTAGTTCTAGAGTGCTGAATAGGGTTCTTGGTTAGGTTGATAGCACTAGTATTATCACAAAATATCAGGATGCCTTTGAGGTTCATGCCATAGTCTTCTAGTTGTTGTTTCATCCATAACATTTGGGCACAACAACTTCCAGCTGCTACATATTCCGCCTCAGCGATTGATAGTGCAACAAAATTTTGTTTCTTGGAAAACCAAGAAGTTAACATTGCACCTAAGAATTGGTATGTTCCCCTTGTGCTTTTTCTATCTAACCTACTTCTAGCAAAATCAGCATCTGAATATCCTTCAAGCTCAAAAGATAAATCTCTAGAGTACCATAATCCTATGGTTTGGATTCCTTGTAGGTATCTAAGGATTCTTTTTACTGCAATTACATGTGATTACTTAGGATTAGACTGAAATCTAGCACACATGCATACACTGAACATAATATCAGGTCTACTTGCAGTTAAATAAAGTAAAGCACCTATCACGCTTCTATAATATTTAGTATCTACACATTTACCTCCTTCATCAAGATCAAGTTTTGTAGAAGTGCTCATAGGTGTACCAAGTGGCTTTGAGCTTTCCATCCCGAACCTCTTTAGTAGGTCCGTAGTGTACTTTGATTGATTGATGAAGATGCCTTCTTTTAGTTGTTTTATTTGAAGTTCAAGGATATAGGTAAGCTCTCCCATCATGCTCATTTCAAATTCACTTTGCATGCACTTTGCAAACTCTTAACACATAGATTCATTAGTAGCACCAAATATAATATCATCAACATATATTTGGATTATAAGAGTGTCATTTTTGTGAGTTTTTGTGAAGAGAGTTATGTCTATTCTACCTCTTACAAAATCATTTTTAATCAAAAATTTGCTTAGTCTTTCATACCATGCCCTTGGAGCTTGCTTCAACCCATATAGAGTCTTAGAAAGCTTGTAGACATGATTTGGAAGACTACGATTTTCAAATCCAAGAGGTTGCTCAACATAAACCTCTTCTTCTATAAAGCCTTTTAAAAATGCACTTTTTACATCCATTTGATATAACTTGAACTTATTAAAGCATGCAAAGGCTAGTAACATTCGAATAGCTTCTAATCTAGCTACGGGAGCATAGGTCTCATCAAAGTCTATTCCTTCTTCTTGATTATATCCCATAGCAATTAGTCTAGCCTTGTTTCTAGTTACTATTCCATTTTCATCCATCTTATTTCTATATACCCATTTAGTTCCAATTATTGAATGATTCTTAAGTCTTGGAACTGGATTCCAAACATTGTTTCTCTCAAATTGATTTATTTCTTCTTGCATTGCAATAATCCAATCATTATCCTTCTCTGCTTCTATAAATGTCTTAGGTTCTATTTGAGACAAATAAACTACATAATTGCAAGTGTTTCTAGTAGAGGAACGGGTTCTTACCCCTTGTGAAGGATCACCAATCACTTGATCAATCGGGTGATAATTTACATACCTCCAATCTTTGGGAAGACTATCCTCTTATTGGCTTGTAGATGGTTGGTCCAAATTGTGAGTTTCCATCTCTTCATTTGCTTGAGGTGGACTCTTCTTTGGGTAAACAATGGGAGTAGGAGTTTTTGTTCTTGGAATAAAATCTGCACCATCATTAAAGGAAACTTCTCTACTACTAATTAGGTTAGACTCATCAAGAGTTACATGTACGGATTCTTCTACCACTAGAGTTCTCTTGTTGAAAACTCTATAAGCCTTACTAGATGTTGAATATCCTAAAAATATCCCTTCATCGGTCTTAGAGTCAAATTTACCCAAGTTAGTTTTATTGTTATTTAGGATGAAGCATTTACAACCAAAAGTTTGAAAATAGGAGATATTAGGCTTTCTACCTTTCCATAGTTCATATAGAGTTTTATTAAGCATGGGCCTAATTAAAATTCTATTTAAGATATAGCAAGAGGTGTTTACCGCTTCAACCCAAAAGTATTTTGGTAAACTATTTTCACAAAGTATTGTTCTTGAAAATTCTTCTAGAACTCTGTTTTTCCTCTTGACAACTCCATTTTGTTGAGAAGTTCTAGGAGCTGAAAAGTTGTGATCAATTCCATTTTCATCACAAAATCTTGAAAAGCTTTGGTTTTCAAATTCTTTTCCATGATCACTTATAATGCTTGAAATACAAATTCCTTTTTCATTTTGAACCCTTTTGTAAAAGTTTTCGAATCCTTTGAAAGCTTCATCCTTGTAAGCAATAAAAATAACAAAGGTATATCTTGAATAGTCATCAACAATAACAAGAGCATATTGATGGCTACTTAGACTAATGGTACTAATTGGACCAAATAAGTCCATATGCAAAAGTTTCAAAGGTCTGGTAGTTGATACTACATTCTTTGATTTAAAAGAAATTATAGTTTGTTTTCCCGTTTGACAAGCATCACATACTTTGTCTTTTTCAAAATTGATTTTGGGAAATCCAATGACTAAATCTTTTTTTGAAATGATTTTCAGCAACTTCATGTTCACATGACCAAGTCTTCTATGCCATAGTCATGGATTTTCACTAATGGCAGGAAAACATTTTTCATTTTTGAAATATAAGGATTTCAAATTAACTATATAAACATTTTAATGTCTATGGCCAACAAATTTGATCTTGTTACTCTTGATGTCTATAACTAGACAATGAGAGGTCTCAAATGTGACTTTGTTTCCTTTGTCACAAAGTTGACTAGTAAATTTGGCTTAAGGCCTTGTACTAGCAATACATTATCTATGGTTGAGAAATCATTACCAACTTTTCCATGCCCGATGATCTTTATTTTTGTGTTGTCTCCAATGGTGACAAGTCCACCATTTCTTAGACTTAGCTCCTTGAATACACTTTTATCACCGGTCATGTGTTTTAAGCATCCACTATCAAGATACCAACAGTTACCTTTCTCCTTGGTGTGAAGACATATCTCATTTTCGTCGTCGATTGCCATAAGACATAGGTTGGCAATTTCCTCGTATCCGATCTCTTTATTCGAGGAGTCTTCTTCTTCTTCATCACCATCATGATTAACATCTTCAATTTTCATAAGAGGTAAGGATGTGGTGAAACCATCAATTTTGTAATCTAAGTAGCTTTCATGCTTCTTGAGGGATTCCACAAGCTCTTCTAAACTTTCACTTGTAGAATGCTTTGTCAAAATAATTTTCCATTGATTTGACAAAGACTTAAGAAATATTCTCACAAGTTCAAGGTTAGAATAAATTTTACCCATGAAAGATAAAGTTTTAACAAGTATGGTAAAACGAGTTTGCGAATAAAAAATTGATTCATTTTCATTCATTTTAAAATGCTTTAAGTCATGAACAAAGTTTTTCAATTCGAAATTCTTTTCTTGCTTATTTCCTCCATGTATGACCTCTAATAAATCTCAAATTTCTTTTGCAATCTTACATGAGGAAATTTGATCAACTTCGTTTTGATCAAGACAACTATAAAACATGTTCATAACTTTAGCATTTAGTTGAATGAATTTACATCAAAATCATTTTCATTTTCAAGAATGAAATACCAAGCATAATAATCATGAGCTTGAATAAAAATCTTCATTTGAGCTTTCCAATGGGTGAAATTTGTTCCATGGAGAAGAGGAGGACTAGAAAGATCTCTTCCTTCTAAAAATATAGTTGCCATAGGATCAACTCTATGATGTTAAGCCTAAAAAAAAGAGCTCCTTGCTCTGATACCAATTGTTGGTCCAAAATATACTATGACAATACTCAAGAGGGGGGTGAATTGGGTATTAAAAAATTAAATACTTTTTGCAATCTCAAATATCAAAATATATGCGGAATTAAATCAAATTAATCTTTCTAAATTACTAGCACAAAGATGTGAGAGTTTATTGCTTAATATAGAAATGATAATTGAATTATAAAATAATTAAGCAATCAATCTCATTTACTTGAATAATAAATAATTATAAGCAACTAATTATGAAAATAATTAAGGAGATAGAGTTAGAGAGATGCAAACTCGATTTATAGTGGTTCGGCAATATCGGAATCCTTCCGACCCTACGTCCACTCTCTTCAAGGATCCTCTTTGAAGTCTTTCCGGTGTTGCTCAAACCGTACAATCCCCTTCCTTTCGGAAGTAATCCCCTTCCTCTCGGAAATAATCCCTTTACAATAAATGCTATAAAGTAAATGGTAAAGAGATAACAATGGAAGCTTATACAACTGAATAATATCTCTCTTTCAAAGTAAAGCTTGAAGAATGGCTCAACATGAGTATTTCAAAGCTTTTTGAGTTTTAAGGAGTAAAAGACTTGATTGAATGTGTTCTCCTCTTTTTGAATGTGTTCTTCACATTTTGAATATCTTCTCCTCCTTGTTGAATGCTCAATAGAGTGAGTTTATATAGCCATGTATTAATATGGCCGTTAGACATTAATTTGAAATGTTTGTAGCTTTAAAAGCTCAAATTTCGAGTCCCAACGGTCATATTTTTGAACTACCAGTCGACTGGGTCTTGATACCAGTTGATTGGGTCCACTTTAAAAATCACATTTTTAAGGCTACAGTGGTACCAGTCGACTGGTGACTGTCTGTCCATTTTACCAGTCGACTGGTATGATTCACCCAGTCGACTGTCCTTTATAACTGATGTGAAAACTGACTTTTCGAGCACCTAGTCGATTGGGTCAGTATTTGTGTGCTGCTACAGTGTTTTCAGGATGAACAGTGTTTTCAGGATGAACAGTGTTTTCAACATCAATTTTCTTCATATCTCTTTATTCTTTTTGGATTTTTGAGTTCCAAAAAATCTCCTAATTGAATTAAAATTTCTTACACGTTAAACACACGAGTTAAACACTTCAAAAGTGCTTTGTTATCGTCAAAATTAATCTAATCAATTTCTTGATTGAGGCATTTTTTATGATGACAAAACATATTACAAATTTAAACATAATGTGTGTGCAAGATAAATGAAGAATGATATATTACAAATGCTCAAGTAATTTTCTATGTCAACATAAATTATTCTTAAGTTCAATTAGAGAATGTTAAGTATTGAGCCCATAGAATTTATTTGCATTTAATAAAATCACGTGGAGATTTTATATCTTTAATTAATTAAGACTATATAATAAAATGCAATGCAAATATAGGATTCAAACCTATAATTTATCCCTATTGTCTTTGAAGTTGCATTTAAATTATTCTCCTTGAATTTGATCTTTTGGAGAGCTTATTGACTTTTGAGATCATCAACTTTGATTCACCAATTTCTACAATCTTGATCTCCTTTGATGTATAAGCATTATTAACAATTTGTATCACTTAAGTAATATTCATTAGTGCTTAATTAAGATTTTTGTCACTATCAAAATCATTCAGGGTCAACACAATCATATTAGTTCAAGGTTATATAGACCCAGTTCAATGAGTGATTACGCTCAAACTAATACGCGGTTATTGTGTATAGCTGAGGTGTCGATCTCACGAGGAAAAGCGATCTACAAGGGAAAGTGTAAACCTTAACACGAACGATAAAATTTAAATGAGAGAATCCGAGTTTTGATAATGAAATAATGTGAAAGAGTTATGTAAATATAATGAAGAATATAATAGGGAAATAACAAGGTTCTGGGAATCCTTCCTAAGTTCGTTGCCTTATTACAATCTTGATTCAATTGTTTTTATCTCTAGTGCTAGTTTCACATCCCAAACAGTCAATCGGTAAATATTCAATCACAACACATTAACACTCTAATGTAATTGCTACAAATCACTCATTGATTTCGATTTAAGCACACATGACCTATCTTATAGATTTATCAAGAAACGAAAATATATTTCAATAATAATATCGCAGTAATGGACAAACCTAAAAGATAAATCTACCAGAATCAATCACATCTAAACAACTTGACATAAGAAGAGCTTGACTAGACTTATATGGAGGAGAAAGATGCAAACACCGGATTAAGAAAATCTAAGAGAAGAAGAACATAAATTGCAGCTGTCACATGAACCTAAATCCTTCTTGTTTAATCAAAGAGTAAATCATAACAATGTTTAACAACAAATCCTTACAACTGAATCAAGAATGAAAATAAGAACAATTACACCTAGGAATTCATCCCTTTGCCTTGCTTGATGATTAGCTGAACATTTGGCTCATGTTTGATGAAGAAGAATAATGATAGCTCCTCTGATTCCAGCCTCCCCTTTTCAACCTCCACAATGTTCTATATATAGGTCATAAGGTTTAGGGGTATTTTGGGCTAAAAAATGTCATTTAAAACGCCCTAATTAGGTCTGTAGCGGAACAGGGGACAGTGCACGCTCCGCGGCTCACATTTACTCATGCCGTGGCTTAAAAGACCTAACTCCCATTTTTGTGCGGTGCGCCACGGCACCAATCTTGGTTTAGGCTAGTTGTGGTGCTAAAGGCAACGACGCACACTATCCAGGCCGTGATGCACGTTGTCCAGGCCATGGTTCAGCCTTGGATCTTAGACTTACAAAGTTTCTGGAGGCCGCGACGCACTACTTCCAGCTTCTATCCGAGAAGTTGATGGTTCTGGTGGGCGAGGCTTGAGGTTCTGAGCCGCGGTGTGGAATCCTAAAGACTTTGTTTCTCTTCATTTTGTCTTTCTGCACCATGCCTTCACTCCGATACGCATGGAATCTTTGTGCTTTAAGCAACGATAGTTTTTCCATCTCTTTTAAACTCAAAGTACCTGAAAATGCACCGAAATAGATCAATGATCCAAAAATGACACTTTAGAATTGTTAAGGTATAAATGTGTAATTCAACCCTAGATCAACCCTAAAATGCTAACAAATAAGTACTGTTAAGATGACTTTTATGGCTCTCTTCATTGAGCATTTAAATAAGGAAGATAGCACATTCAATTCATCATATAGCTCATTAATTCTCAAAAGCTTTGAAAAATTCATTGTGGCCCATTCTTCAAGCTTATTCTTGAAAGAGAGATATTATTCATTTATCAAAGCATTCATTGTCATCTCTCTACCATTTACTTTACAGTTAAATACAATTTATTGTAAAGAGAAATAGTTGGTGTAACTCTTAGAGTGTTTATGATTAAACACTTCATTTGTAACTTCCATGAGGGAGAGATTGTGATATAATCCACGCCAAGAACTAAGAAATTTATGGATCAAGAAGACCTCCAAGATCGTCTAGAAGCAGATTTATGTGAGACCGCGACCCGTTGCTTATATCGAAGCAAGAACCTTGGTATAATGAAGATTGAGACCGCGACCCGTTGCTTATATCGAAGCAAGAACCTTGGTATAATGAAGACACCACAATCAATTATGGAAGGATTGATTGATGAGTCAAAGATGAACGCCACGGAAACTCCGATAAGTTCAGAAGTTCTAAAAGAACCAAAGAGAAATTTCTCTCCGAAAGTATGAATCAAATCTGAATTGTCTTATTTCAAAAGCCAATGGCTATTTAAATACATGAGAATTCGTAACCAAATAGAAAAAGGAAAACTAAAAAATAGGAAATAAACCTAAACAGAATTATGGTAAGAATACGAAACTACAAAATAGGAAATAAACCTAAATAGAATTTTGGTAACCTAAAATTCAAATAAGAAAAGTACCTAACTTGGCATTCAAGCCTTATAATGCAACAATTAAATTCAGAAGGAAACAATTAAGAAAATGTGCAAGCCCAACGTAGATTCGGATGCAACAGCCTACTGGATTTCGGCCCATTAGATTATATCAGGTTGATGAATAGGATCTGCCTCCCATTTGTTAGTCGTGTCCTCATCAGATTGTTTGTAAGGTTTTTGCAACACCCGTGAAGTTGCTCGATTAACGATTAATGGTTTATTTCAAGGAGGTTCCTTGAAGAGAGTGGACGTAGGGTCGGAGAGATTTCGATATTGTCGAACCACTATAAATGATGTTTGCATATTCTCTTCCTTAACTCTTTTATTTACAAACATATTATTTGATTGTGTGCTTTGCTTATTAAACTGTTTTAAAAACTTGCAAGTTAGTTAGAAAAAATGTTTTTAAAACCCAGTTCACCTCCATCTTCAGTTTGAACATTGGTTTTCACCATTCTTGATGTGGAAGCACTCGTCAATGTTATGGCCAAGTTTTTGGTGCAAGACACAATACCTGGTGAGGTCATAGCGAGTAGGGATAGGGTTATGTAGAGGTTTGGTAGGTAAATTTTGCAACTTTCCTTTCTTGACCAACCTACTCATAGCTTGAGAACTAGGGAAGTGAAATCATTTGGGCCGAAATGCTTCCTTTCCGCTTGGTTGTTATTGTTGCTTTGGGGCCTTAATGCTTGTACATTATTGATTCCCACAAGGTTGTTATAATTGATCTTAGTAACATTGTCACTTGCGGTTAGTCATATCAGCAGCAAAAGATGTTATCATGCCTTAATCCCTTCCAACTTGTCATTATTGATATCATTTTTGTTTTCTACCATTGTCCCAAACTCACTTCTTGAAACTGTATCTTCTTCTGAACTTGATTCTGAAATGGTGATGTCTCTCTTATTTAACCTTCTACTAGGATCTTGGTACCAAGCAAGGGACAAACTTTGAGATTTCGAACCTATATTGGACTTAGAAAACCAAAACAAAGAGAAATCCCATTTTTAGTTTTAATTTTAATGTCTTATTTCTTTTGCCACGCTTTCTTACCTTAGTATTACTTTAACTGTATTGTTGGGTCCCTATTTTTAAAAAGACTTTTGATTGTGAGAAGTCCATCAAATGTGTCAAAGTCCAATTGAGGTAGTTTTATCTTATCCCAAATGTTAGAAACATAATTATGCAATGCAAAAAATATTTTATTTGATTAAGCCCAATTAAAATTTACCTAAGTTTAAACTTGTTATTTCACCCAATCTTTGATTATGGATTTTCTCATAGTTAAATAGTGTTGGATTAAGATCAATATCCATTTCACAAGGGTTGACCCCAAGAGTATTAAAACTAAACCCATTGGGCCTAAGTAAATAAGGTTGAATATGGCAAAATTTTACCCCTTTGGAAACATATCCATTCCACTTGATCCTTAGGGTTTTAACCATGTTTAATCAAATTTGCTTATGCAAGAGCCTTTTGGATTAAAGCCCAATCAATTTGGGATCCAACTCTAGTGTGGATCATCTATTGATATCAATTGAATATTATTTATGTACGAGAAAATTCTCATAAATTCGAGGTTAAATTTTAATTAGGATTTGTCTTAATTTGACCTAAGCCCATTCAAACAAAGTCAAAATTAACAAACAACATGTTATCAAACAACCAAATTTATCTTGTTAACATATGAGGTGAGATTAAACACATTCATCGAGCATGTAAAGGGATAGAAAGAGGTCCTTATTCTAAAAATACGGTTTTGGGGCTTATTTATTGGGTGTTCCATCTTATAATTTCGGATGGCTCGATACCCCATGTCTAAAAGGTGCCCTTATGCTTCTCCAGTGGCCAAATGAGTGGACCAAAAGAATATAAACGTGGAGACAACCTTCATTACCTTGACATGGCTGAGAGAACTATGTCACACACCAAAGGTTCACAAAAGTGGATAAATGTCACACCAAGATACCAAATGGGTAACATGGCCCAACCCACTCCATATTAGCAAGAACAAGGCTAAGTGTAAAAGTGCAAGTAAACTATAGCAAGAATAATTCAAGTTAATTTTTAAATATTTTTTTCAAGAATATATTATGGTTCAATCTCTCCAACGGAGTTTCCAACTATAGGTACAACACCTTTTCGTCGTACCCCATAGCTTCGAGCTTAATACCTAAGGTTACTCCTTTTGAGGAAGGATGAGTAAGTAAGGTTGTGAATCGAAGTGCTTGGCATAAGGAAGGATTAGTGCCTACTAGGTCTAACACAACCCTTTATGAGTAGTAAGGAGGCTCCATGATAGGTGCATTTTTAAGTGTTAGACTATCAACTGCTTCACTGCTATATAGTTGTAGGCCTTACCTATGGACATTTTCCAAGGGACATATAATTCCAATCAAAAAGAAAGGTTGATTGGTAATTTGGAGTCGTCATTTGACCTTCAAGATGGCCAAAATCCCTTATTATTGGTCTGCTAAAGATTCAGGACAAGAGATTGGGATGCGAGAGAATAAAGATTTAAGGCCTCCTCTCTCGCCTATGTCAAAGCCTATCCCTTTTGTTATTGGGATAATATTTAATAATTAACAAAGATCATTCTTGCTACACAATAAACATAAATGCATTCTCAACACAATTATGTCAAATAATTTAGCAAATCATCAATCATAACAAGCAATAAGGATGTCAATTATGCATTATGATGATTAAATAAATAGCAAATGACACAATTAGAATAATAAAACAGAAATTTCACCTTACAACAAAGAAAACATGTTACTTTAGAAAGCTAATAAGAATAAAAAATTGAAAATAAGTAGAAAATCAAGAAATAGGAAAAAAAAAGGGGTATTAGGTCAGTCGATTGGGTCCAAACAAGATATGGTCGGTCAAAGCTCAAGGTCAGCGGGCCTCAGTGAGGAGCCGACCAACTCCACTTGCAGGGGTCAGGCATATTCGAGTTTCGACGAAACTCTTGTTTATGATGGATATTTCATGCTCTTTTAATAACAAAATATCATGCTAAACCCTAATCTAAATAACATGTTATTATGCAAATAATCTTAAAATTTTATTTCTAATTGACATGCAATTTTTATTAATTATCTAGATGCAAGAACCCTAATTTACATGATGTTTAAAATTTGATGCAAACCTAAAACATACTTTAGAAATTAAATCTATATGATATAAAAGTATTCATGAATCTAAAGAGGCTCATAACAAATAATCATCATGTTGTAAAGAATTTAAATTACTAAGAAATAAACTATTAACCTTTTGTCGATTCGATCTCATTACATGTTACGAAGGGACTAATAACGTTGAATTAATCCAAGTGGAGAAGTTCTATGTGCGGCCTTAGATTTCCCTAAAATTATTTTTTTTACACTTTGACAGATGAACACACGTAGAAAACTGAATTTGATTCGAGAATTAGTGTAAGAGAATTTAAGATTTGTGTTTTTGGGATTGGTAGAGGCTATGGTTTATGGAAGAAAAGTGTTTAAGGGAATGTTGTGAGATTTTAGGGAGTGATTTTAGTATTTATGGGAGATGAAAAGTTGTTGGGAATTCTAGTGGTCTCTTTGATTTAAGAGAATTCTAGCTCCCAGAAGCGTCTACAGCTTCTTAACTTTGTGTTTTTGGTGTTTACAAGAAGGGGTATATGCAGGACTACATTGCCTTGGAGCCCAAGGTATCTTATAGGAGTAGAAAAACTATTCCTACACTAAATAGTATTGCTTTTCACATTAGGACATGTAAAAGAAACTAAAAAGATGAAAAATAGGGAAAACTAGAGGTGGCGCGCCCAAAAAGGTCTTGGACCCAACCGATTAGCCCTATAGCTCAACTGGTTGGCTTGTTCAAACCACTGTGTCCTTGCTTCATTTTCAATCTTTTTTGGATCATTTTTGGTGAATTTTGAATCTATTTTAACCAATTCTTGTCCAAATCCAATTTTTCATAATTTATTCATCCATCTTGAGCATTTTGACACTAATTTTCATCATCGGGCTCCACATGTGGTTCATTCTAATATTTCAAATGAAATTGGGTTGGTCTATAAATGTCATAAGATTTTGTTGCTTTAGAAACAAGATCATAGTCTACAACAAGAAATTCTAACCGTAGAATACACCTTGCCCTAAGTACTTTGGGAATTAGGTCCAGAGTCACCGCCAATTTATCAGCTTACAAAAAGTGACTGGAAACAAGCAAAGGTGAATACTAATAGGAGGAGGGGATATGGTGATAAAATAATAAGCAAATATGACAATATCTAAATATGGTAGTAAGTGAATACGACAATAATTAAATACTATAGTAAATAAATATTAAGAGAAAATATTAAGTAAAAATGATATTTTTTACCGAAGAGGCCCACATATGAGAGTAAGGTGAGGAAAATGAGAGTGATGTAGTGTTGGGGCATGCATAAAGGGCAATGGGATTATCTTTAAGAGATGGTGTGCCTTAAGTGGTAGTGATTGCCTTGACGAAAATGCAGCAGGTGTTTTAGATTCTAGTAAAATAAAGATTTTTGAGAAATCCCAAGGATAAAAAAGACTAAGGGAGGAGCCAGGATTTTATTCTTGGAGGGACCGAGGCTAACAACTAACAAGTTTAAAATAAACCAATAGCATAAAAAGAGTTTTATCCCGTAAATCATTAATTCATTATAAAAGGAAGTAGATAGCGCAAAATTTTTTTTATCATATATCCACTCCAAAAAGAAATTGATAGCATTAAAAGAGACAAAAATACAAAACTAACTGCATAAATCTTTAACTTTTAAATTATTCTCGTTTCTCTTTCATGGAGTATAAATCATCTATTATTTGGTCTACTGTAAATTTTTCAGCAAGTTCTCTTTCAATGTAGACTACTAAATAATCTGTAAGAAAGTCATCCTCCATTCTGTTGCAAAGCCTTGCCATAGTAGAAAAAGCTCACTTAGTAGTTACCGTCAAAACAAGAAGAGTCAAAAAAAGTTTAAGCAATCTGTCAATCATAGTATAAATCTTGGACTTCCCATTTTCCACTAAATTTTGACATAAATTACTAATGGTGGACAAGTTTTTGAAATCTGGATGGTTAGGTACATTAAGCTCATAGTGCTACAACTGCAATTTCAAATGGATTTGTTCTTGCTCAGAAAAATCCAAAAGATAAAACTTCTTAGCAAGTTTGAAAATACCAACAATTTTGATAGATTTGTAAGCATCTCTAGGATTCAAAATTGAACTAAGAATAAGAAGCTCTATTGCATGCTCACTAAATCTGACATTTAACTCTTGTAATTGATAGTCTATAGCACCTGTAAATATCTCCACTCGATAATGATGTTCCACTGTCACAATATCTTTTTTTTTCATATCGAACAATGTCAAAGAAACATACATTCATTTCAAGAACATGACTATTCTGAGACTTACAAAACGATGCCACTTTCTCCAAATGAGCTTTCCAACTAGCATCTCTCAAATTTTGGATCAATAATTTTGTACTAGATACAAAATGCAAAGCATTTAGAATGTCTTGATTTTTTTGCTGCAAAGCCTGACAAAGTGTGTCAATGATTACCATTATTTCATTTATCATATGCAATACAAATACAAATTCAAATATTGTAAGCAACTTAAGAGCAAAAATAGCATCTCCACGCTGAGAATATATAGATCCTTCAATAGATATATGTTCAAGAACTAAATGAGTTGCACTAAACATCCTTATTAAACTGCAACTTGAATTTAAATGAGAACTCCATCTAGTTTCTCCAGGTTGTTACAGAGTACCAATTTGATTAGCTCCTCTTCTAGTATAAAGCTCATCAATCACAATCAAATATGCGAATTCAATTTCTTGAGAAGTTTTAACTCATCATGATGCTTACAAGAAGCACCAACAATACTGACAACAAAATTCATGTTTTGGAGCAAATTATGAACATCAGTTACTTATCTAGCTATAGTAATTAAAGTTAATTGCAATTGATGAGCTAAACAATGCACATAGTATGCATGAGGACAATCTTTAAAAATTAAACCTTACAACCAATTCCACTTCCCTCGCATATTACTACTCCATCATTTCATTGACCTCAAATATTCTTAGTGTTGAGCTTATGATGAGACAAAATTGAGAAAAATCTCTCTTTTAAGAGTTGATGTAGTTATATCTTTAACATACACTAGATCCGAAAAGTGTTCTCAAACAAATCCATTTCTATCAACAAACCTCACAACGAGGGTCATCTCGAGCTTCATCAATAATTAAGAAAAAATTTGCATCACTAATTGCACTTTGTACATTAGCAAAAATATGCAAAATTTCCTTCTGAATTATTGGAGATGTGCATTTAGCATTTTGTGGAGCACTTCCCACGACAATTCTATTTACTTGTTCATTGTATAATGCTAAAAGCTCAATCATTTCATGAAAATTACCTCGAATTTTTGAATCTGAGCGTTAATAATGTCCTCTAAAAACACATGCTTGGAATGTTAACTACCGAACAACATCTATTGAGGCTTTGAGGCGTAATTGATTATTCAAAATTTGCTGTGAAGCTTGCTTCTGAATCACCTCTTCAATATGACATGATTGATTCTTTAAGTCATCAAAGCATCTAAGAGCAATATTATGAGTTGAATTGGAATCTTTCCCCATGTGAGATAAAAAGACACATTGATGTGCAAATTTTAAATGCTCGCAAGTGCACGAATCACAAATAGTATTGCAATGAGTTTTCTCTCGAGGTCGATATCTCAAGGAATTGCAATGGTTTAAATCCTAAATTACTTTCTTAAAATTACTAAAACAAACTCTGAAATTAAATCCTAAACACTTTAATCAAAAGATTGGTGAAGAGAAAATTGAAATAAAAACAATTAAGAAAATTAAACAAAACGAATTATGAAGAGATGAGTATAATCAATGAGAACAATTGGGAGTTTAGCTTGCTATCCAATCATGAATTGGAACATTTGGTGAATATAAAGAATTAATCAACATCCAAGATTATTGGTATTTCCGCTAAGACTATAGAATGTCATTGATCGTGTTTATTCACAATTTATAACTAATTAATTAAATCACATGGATCATACTCATCAATTAATTAGTTAAATTAAGTATCAAGAAAACACAGCCACCTAAATCACAATTTGATTTGAATCCTGATTTAAATTCTTATTCAAGAAAGCTTAATTAGGTCTAGATGATTTGTCCTCAACCTAATCTCGAATATTAACCTTAACTATCAATAATAGATGGCCAATCTACAAGCAATAATCAAAGATATGAAGGATATTGAATAAGAAATAATCTGAAAATTTTCATAAAACTATATCCACCAAAATATCCAAAAAAATCGAGGCAGCTAAGTCAAACGCCCAACAATGCGTTCAGACGCTCATGTTTAGATCCCAATCACAGAATTTAAATACTAGGGTTACGAGCATATTAAAGGATAAAAGGAGAAAAGATAGAATTTTTTCCTGAATTACAAGATGAATCCTCAAATTCTTGATAAGCTGTCTTGATGAAAGAAACCGTCTCCTCCTTCAATCTCCCAAAACTCCTCTTGATAATATCTCTCTAAGAACTGCCGTCGTCTCTCAGAATTCCCTTCTCTGAGTCTAAAAATTCCTATATATAGCTATATGGACATGGCTTTGTAGACAAAAAAGTCACCCTAGGGTTTCTGTTCAGGCCGTGTGCTTCTGCTATTGTCCAGACCCGGTTCTGCCTGACATTTGTCTACTAAAACTGCCATAACTTTCTCTAGAAAAATCATATTTATAAGCCATAAATTCTCCAGAAAATAGAAATCTAGATCTTTCCAAGAATATATGGATCATCTCTTGGCTCTTCCTCAGTCAATACAGTTTAATCCACAAAAATGACACTTCTACCACGCTGAAATCACGCACAACCTAACCTTTGTCTACTAAAACTACCATAACTTTCTCTATAAAAAACATATTTATGATCCACAAAATTCCCCAGAAAATAGACATCCGGATCTTTCCAAGAATATATGGCTCGTCTCTTAGTTCTTCCTGAATCAATATAGTTTAATCTGCAAAATTGACTGATCTGTACGGGCAATTCTGGCAATTTAGTGAAACTCCCTTGTTCCATCTGTGCTAGTCCTATGCATTTAGCACAGAATTGTCGATCTATGCCAGTTTTTGCCGAGTATCCCATGGAACAAGGGAACACTTTCAATGACTATCGGAAGCAATCAAATGGATCTTACTCCGAGACTTACAATACAGGGTAGCGGAACCACCCTAATTTTTCATGGAAGCAGAACCAACTGATGAATCAAGGAGGAGCCCATCATCATGCTCACAATCAATACCCTCTCGGATTTCCTCCACCAATTCTAAGTCATGGTCGCTCAGCCCATCTAGCACCATCACCCGCTTACCAAGCTCCCACTCAAGCGCCAGTGTTGGTTTCACAGTCATTGGAGGACACCTTCAAGGATTTCATGAAGATGACCGACCAATCCATCAGCGAAGTAAGAAGTGTGACAATAGTAAACACCCAAGTGATTGCCAAGCTAGAGAGTCAAATGGGTCAAATGGCAAGTCATGTGGGTGAAGGAGAGAAGGGAAAGTTCCCTAGTCAACCCGTGCCCAACCCGAAGGAACAGTTTTGTTGGTATTTGTCTAAGGTTTAAACATGTCTAAACATGGTTCAAACATGGTTAAAGTCTAAACCAAGGTTAGAAGATTAAAATACAGCATGTTAAAGGAGTGCACACATGTGTGTGCATCCATTTGGGTGTGTGTGCACACCCTTAATCAACAAAGTAAAGTAGTGCGTACTGTTGTGTGAAGGGCAGTATCAGTGTGCGCCTCACCGCCCAGCAAGGATGTAGTTTGAAGAAGGGCAGCGCCGCACCGCCCCTCCGCCAGCACCGCCCAGCCCATAACGTGGTGCAATGGACATCTTGTAAACGATTGTTGTATTTTTGGTTAATGCATTTTTTGGGAGAGTTCGGTTCAGGTAGAGCAAGGAAGGTAAGAGGGTTTGGACTAGGTAGAGCCCATTGATGAATGCCAAGCTCAGGACACTCATGAGGAGGCTAAACTAAAAGAGGATGATGCAGGGAGTTAGAAGGACTATCAGCTCACAAGAGACCGAGAAAGAAGGCTGGTCGGACCACCTTCAAGATATGGGTTTGCAGATGCTGCGGATGCAGTAGCTCCTTGGATAGAAGGAGAGATGAGTGAACAAGAGACTTACATTGATACCATGGGATATAAGGATTCGCCAAGATGGAAGCTAGCTATAGAGGAAGAAATGGATTCTTTGAGGAAGAACAACTTCTGGGAATTGGTGCACATTCCGGGAAGTCAGAGAGTTATGGATTGTAAGTGGACTTACAAGATCAAAGAAGGATACCCTCCAGGAGATGAAGTCCAGAACAAGGCTAGGCTGGTGGCGAATGGGTTCACAAGAAGAAAAGACATAGATTTCACAAAAACTTTCTCACCTAGACACAAGGTGGAGAAGATGGTGAGTATCCTCATCTATGTCATTGATGTGCTGTTGGTTTGGAACAGAAAGAAGAGGATGAAAAGATTTACATCTCAACTCAGTGAGGAGTTCGAGAGGAAGGATCTCAGCCTTACACAAAAGATCCTTGGGATGTGTATAATCCAAGAAAAAGAGAAAAACTGGTTAAGGGTTTCTTGGGCAATGGGTGTTCTCAGCAGATTTGTGAGTAATCTCGGAAAAAAGTATTGGCTTGGGATGAAGTGGTTGATGAGGTATTTGAAGGCTCAGTGGCAGTCGGTGGTAGCACTCATAATAACCTGGGCAGAATGCATAGCGGCTACGGAAGCCATAAAGAAGGCTATGTGGTGCAAAGGGTTGTTGGACGAGTGGGAGGTCTTAAAAGAGCAGGTGGTGGTGTCTTTGGATAGCCAAAGTGCATGGCACTTATGGAGGAATCCAGTGTTCCATGAGAGGACGAAGCATAGGGATGTTTGGTATCATTACATTCTGGAAAATGGTACGAAAGGATGCATTCATGTTGACAAGAAGACCACAAAGGAAAGTCCTGCAGATTTAGGCACCAAGATTGGACCTCTAAGAAGGTCCAATCATTGCCTTGGACTTCTTAGGAATGGAGTCGGTTGAATGATGACTCAAGATGAGTTTGGATCCTGACGTTCTCTGCACAATGGTTCGAGTTTAAACGCTTAGACAAAGGTAGAGATCGTTGGTATTTATCTAAGGTTTAAACATGTCTAAACATTGTTCAAAGATGGTTAAAGTCTAAATCAAAGTTGGAAGATTAAAATAGAGCATGTTAAATGGGTGCACACATGTGTGTGCATCCACTTGGGTGTGCACACATACCCCTAATCAACAAAGCAAAGTAGTGTGCACTGCTGTGTGAAGGGCAGCATCAGTGTGCGCCTCACCACCCCTTCACCAGTGCCTCACCACCCAGCAAGGATGCAGATTGAAGAAGGGCAGCGCTGCACCGCCCCTCCACCAGCACCGCACCGCCCAGAACATGGTGCAAAGGAGCTTTGCTTAGCGCCTCACCGCCCCATGTTCAGTGCCTAAGCGCTAGGCACACTGAAGTACACATGGACAACTTGTTTAAACCTCCTCTTAGGTGCTTGGATGAAAGGTTAAAATGCACAACACCACTTAAGATTGATGGAGGGCCATGGCTGATTGGTCATCAAGATCTAAGGGTGGAGAATGACACACAAGATTGGACAAGAAGTTGGTGCACTATATAAAGGGTCATCTAGGTTCAATCTCATGACAAAAGATGTGAAACACATTGTGATACAAGACACAAGTGTGTGAGTGACAGACATGCAAGAGAGAACTGTGTGAGAGTGCAAAGACACAGACATACAAGAGGGACTCATTGTAGAGAGGTTAGTTGTAAAGAAGAGAGAGTAGTACAAAAAGTAATAAAGTCTTTCTTGTTCTCTTCTTTGTTCCTTCAAGAACTTGAGGTTTCTTGAAGAGGGTTGCTGTAATTGTAAAGAACCATTGAGATTTAGTGCAGAGAGTTCAGAGGAACTCACGGGGATGTAGGCAATTGCCGAACCTCAATAACAAATTGCTTGTGTTCTTTTCTTTCTTGCTTTCAATTGTTTTATTTCTTTCTACAAGTCATTCTAGACTTAGGTGTTTAGAAGATCACCACCTGGGCATCTTGTGAAGGTGATTTCCAACAAGTTTCCAGTTGGAAATTCATCAACTCCTACGCATGAGCAGGAACAAGTGCAATCGATTGTCACATTGAGGTCTGGGAGACAAGTGGAAAATCAAGTGGAAGAGAACCCTACTATGCAGCAAGGGCAAGAAAGTGGCAACAAGGAGAAAAGAGATGTTGAGCCATCTATAGCCACACCTACTATTAAAGATCTTTCTAGGTCGTTTGTACCTAAAACGCCTTACCCTGAGAGATTACAAGCGCACAAGAAAGGAGGGAAGTCTAAGGACATTCTGGAGGTATACTTTGCTTAGTTTGGAGAGGATTTGGAGTTGGATAAGTTACTTAAGCCAACGAATGCTATTTTGGAGTCTGCTCCTCGGGGAGAGCAGTGAGACGGAGGAGACTGTGGGTGAATCAAGCATTGAGGACCCCTTGGAGGCCTGTTTTGCTTAGTTTGGAGAGGATTTGGATTTGGATAAGTTACTGGAGAAAGCGAATGGTATTTTGGAGTCTGCTCCTCGGGAGAGCAGTGAGACAGAGGAGACCTGTAACGACCCATCCTGGGTTGGCGACCCCTGAAACAGTGTCATCACATTTTGAGAATCTCAACACGACACATATATGCAACCACAAAATATAAATAACATCAAAAGAAATTTACATCAATCTGATCTTTTAACATTCTATATAATGTAAAATGCATGAATATTTACAAATAAAATTTTTTTTGTTTTATTTTCTTTTCTCATTAGTCTGAGGATGATGACACGCACGTGGCTTACAGAAAATGATTTCTTTTGAACTTCAACTCACCAAACTATTTGTCAGACCTGATACTTGAAAATCATTGTACAATGAAGAGTGAGCTTCACAAGCTCAGGGAATTAAATTTACTAAAAATAATCATTTGTATAAATAGTCTTTTAATATTTAAATCAATTTATATCTCCTACACTTGATACTAGCACTCTACTATCACTACTTATGTCATTGTATCCATTCTCTATCAATCTCTTCCTCTTATTTATTGGATCACCTTAATACCACCAACAATCTTGTAATTTCCTCGTAATGAGGTTCACATCATAGAGTCTACCATCTAGATTGTTATTATCACCATAACTATATCTCTGTGAGACTCATCCATCTATAATTATAGTCACAATAATACACCACACCTCAGCATTTCAATAAACTTATCACTATAACTGTCTCTTTCAGTGAGACTCAACCATCATTAATTATATTCACAATAATACACCACATCTCAGCATTTCAAAAATGCAAGCAATAATTAAAACAGATACAATGAAGTGAATGCATATGATGGGAACGTCTTCCCACCTGTCAGCAGGTTGTAATTATCTTAGACCGGCCCCTTCCCGGTTCTTTTCTTTGCAACTTGTCCCGGTTGCCACTGAATTTTCTCAGTGTATACCGGCTGGCACGGTGTCCCTTTTATTTTTAGCACATACTGGCTGTCACTGTTTTTCAATTAGACCAGTTGCCTTCCCAATTCTTTTTTTTTTATTTAATACATATGCATATGAACAATGATGTGAAATATGCATATAAACAGTAATATAAAAATCACATGAAATCAAAACATTTAAATTGACTATCCTAATTTTTCTCAAATTATATAAAAATTCTACTAAAATTCATTCATCCCAAATCACATCAAATCATCCATTAAAACTTGTCAAAATCCACTAAATTTCATCCCAAATCATATCAAATTATCCATCAAAGTTTGTGCAGATCCACTAAATTTCATCCCTAATCACATCAAATCATCCATCAAAGCTTGTCAATATCCATTAAAATTCATCTCCTCATAATTCGTATTAAAACATCAATATAACTCATCAAGACTTTCACTTATCGCTTTTATTATTAAATCAACTTATTATTCCCAAAAATATTATTTCTATCCTAATAATTTTCTACATGTCCAAAATTCATATCATAATTATCAACCAAATCTTTATCTATCACATTATCATAAGCTAATAATTTATTTTGATATTATTTCTAGATATTTGATTTTTATTTGGACTACTTAAAGTAAATCTAACTCACCACGTAGCTCTTAAAGCTACTTGTGGATTACCTCTTTGTCTTTCCTATTTCTCTCAAAAATTCCCCCGGTTGTAGATCGTCAACACCTGACATCATATTTATATAAATTTTTTAATTTATTCTTCAATTCGATATAAACCACACACTTTGAAAATTTCCACTTTGGATTCAGGGAAACTTCATAAATGTCAGAAATTCAAAAATAAACACTATGTTATTACTTTCTATTTTTCTGATAGCTTTTCCTGATTCTTTATGCAATTCCGCAGAAAACTCCTTCAAAATTTTGCTTTTTCAGCATTTCTTTGAGTCTCCAAAGATTTAAAGAATACAGACGAATTACATGAAACTAAACGAACTCCTTTCGCGTAACTTGCCTGAACCTATTATATATATATATATATATATATATATATATATATATATATATATGAAAACTTGGGCTGAAAACTTCAGCAGCCCCTCCTCCAAAGGTCTCCACAGTCTCCATGTTGTGGAGATGTGTAAGGCATTCTCAAATGCCTTTTTAAATTGGCAGAGCAGGTATTACACCTGCTGCCCATGCTTTTGAATTCAAAAGCCCTTTGAAAATTTGGCAGCAGGTATTAAACCTGCTGCCCACCCTTTTTGACCTTTTTTTTTTAAATTAATTAATTAATTTTTAACTTTTTTTTTTCCTTTTTCTTTTTCCTCTGGCCTTGGACGTTTAGGTCCAATTTTTTTTTTCTCTTTTCGCACTTGAAATATCTATAATTTATTTTAACTCTGACTTATTTATTAAATTACTTCTTTACCCTTACTTTACGATTACGGGTATTACAATTCTATCCACCTTACAAAAATTTCGTCCCCGAAATTTTCCTTATCTAGATTCAGAAACAAAGGTGAATAATACTTCTCCATACTTTTCTCACGCTTTTATGAAATCTATTCAACATCCTTATTCTGCCACAGAACTTGGAATAATGAAATTATTTTATTACACAAGACTTGTTCTTTTTATCTAAAATCCTCACTGGTACTTGTATATAAGCTCAATCTTTCTGAATTTCTATAGCTTAACTCGAAATATCATGTAAACACTTTCTTAAAAGTGATACATAACCAACTAGTCCAACTTTCTCAACCACCTCACAGGGTCCCAGAAATCTCAAATTCAGCTTTCCTTTCCTGTTTAAATCTCAATACACCTTTTCATTGAGATATTTTTTTTTTCAATACACCTAATCACCTACTTGAAACTTAAGAGATCTCCTTTTATTATTAGCATAGCTATTTGGTCTACTCTGTGCTGCTTTACGGTTCTCTCTAACCAATTTGATCCTTTTAGTTGTTAACTCAATGATTGATGGACCAGATATATTCCTCTCTCTCATTTCTTTCAAATATATAGGAGTTCTACACCTCCTACCATACAATGTCTCAATCGGTGCTATCCAATACAAATTTGATATTATGCTTAATGGTGCTCCATACGATCTTACAATCTTAGCTACATCATTCTTCAATCCTGACCACCAGAAATTTCGTCTCCATCCTCTATACATCTTATTGTTACTTGATTGCATCAAATCTACATCATTATGTGCCTCCCTCCTTATCTCTTTTCTCAACTCTACGTTATTGGAAACACTATTTCTATCCAGAATACCATCATTTCAATTTTTGAACTTATATTGTTTTCTAGTAAGCACTCAATACTTAATCTGTTCTATCTCGTCATCTATACCTTGCATCTCTAAAGCATTTTACTATGGATGTCTGTACAACTATATTCTTTATCCTTGATCCTCTACCACTAGTATTCTACTTTATTCTCAATTCTCTAAATCCCTCATCAATTTCACATCAAGGCTCCCACTAGCAGTTAACTTTCTTGTAAACTTTCTACTCAATGTATCAACTATCACCTTCGCATTTTCTAGATGATAGTGAATTGTACAATCATCGTTACTAATCAACTTTATCTCTCATCTCTGCCTCCAATTCAACTCTCTCTGAGTAGGTAAGTATGTCCAACTTTTATAACTCATGACTATCTCACAAGTGGCTCCATACTGATGATGTCTCCAATCTTTAAAGTAAACACTGTAACAGTTAATTCTAAGTCATGAATGTGGAAACTTTTATCATGAATCCTCAATTTCTTAAAAGTATGGGCCACAGCTTTCCTATGCTACACATATCCCAATCATTGATGTGATGTATCACCACAAATCCTTCATTACCGGAAAGAAAACACCAATACTGGAGCTGTAGTCAATATCTCCTCTTTTTTAATAATTGAAAAAATTTATCATACTTCCCTCACCATACAAATCCCACTTTTCCCCTGGTCAGTCTATTCAACCGTATTTCAATAATAAAAATTTCTAAAAGGATCTTCTATAATAACCAGCTAACCCCAAGAAGATTTTGATCTCAGTCACATTAGTTGGTCTCTCACAACTTAACATTTTCTCTAAATTTTGTAAATCTACTGCTATCCATTTCTCAATATTACATTTCCAAGAAAGTTATTTCATTCAATCAACACCCACACTTAGAGAACTTTGTATATAGTTTCTCTTTCCTCAGAATCTCCAACACACTGTCTAATTGTTTCACATGTTGTTCTTCCTCCTTAGAATACATCAGGAAATCAAATACAACCATAAACTTGTTAAGATATGGTTTAAATACTCGATTCATCAAGTCCATGAGTGTTTTTGAAACATTAGTCAACCCAAATGGCATCACCAGAAACTTATGATCATCACGTGTCATAGAAGCAGTCTTAGACATGTCTCCTTCTTTTATTATCAAATGGGTGATAACCTAATCTTAAATATATCTTAGAAAATACTTTCACTCTTTGCAACTGCTCAAACAATTCATTTATCCTGGGTAAAGCATATTTGTTCTTGTTCCAATTATCTGTAGTCTATACATACTCCTATCGTTCCATCTTTCTCTTTCATGAACAACACATAGGCTTCCCCAAATACATTAGGTCTGATAAATTGTTTATCCAAAAATTCTTAAAATGATACGTTCAACTCTCTTAATTCAGCTGACGTCATTCTGTAGTGTGCTATTAAATATATGCGAGGATCCTGGTATCATATCAATAGAAAATTTAATCTCCATACTTGGAGGCAACCTAGACAACTCATCAAGAAATTATATTAGAATAATCTTTCACCACTAAGGTTTATTCTAACTTCCTATTTTCCTTTCTAGGATCCATTATGTATGCTAAATACTCCTCACAACCTTTCTTCAATCATCTCCTAGTGGTCAGAGCAATAAAAAGATATTTAGAAAGTATCTCACGTCTATATCTTGAACACTACCTTCTTACTGGAACAATCAACCCAAGTGTAATACTTCAACAACCAATTCATTCTCAAAATTAAATAAAATTATATCATATTCCAAGATAATAACTCAGCTTCAGCTTTTCTATCACTGATGCGAATCACACAACCCTTGTAAAAATTTATGATTATCACTCTATCTCTAGTGAGGACTTCAATAAAAATATTTTGCATCCAATGACTAATACATACTTCAATAGACTTCATATGAATACTGGATGCAAAAGAATGGGTTGCATCAAGATCAACCAACATTGACATGTCCACTTTTTTTTCTATATACATAAAGCACCTTATATTAGAACAATTATGAAATAGATATCTTATCTGAAGATATGTATAACAACTTTTGTCTCTCAATCATACGTCAGATTACCACTTCCCCTTGGTGGCATACTTACTCCCTCTGCCATGATTCCCAATTCCCATAACCTGTCCACCAAATCTAAGGGTCCCACCAATAGTTTTTTGAGTTACAGAAATAATAGATCCTGCTTTCCTCTGACTCTATACTTCATTTCCCTGTGACAAAGAACGCCTTATTTGGGGTGGTCTCTCACCCTGTACACTCATACTACCACTACTTCTATAACCTTTAAGCCTCTTTAACCATTATATATATATATATATATATATATATATATATATATATATATATTATTTTTATTTTAAACTCGATCACATCTCTCTCAATCTGAAATGGTATATCCACCAATCTGACATAATTCATATGCCTCATGTACGATAGTATTGATCAAACCTTAAAACATAATTCACCTATGAACTTCTTACACTTCTTCTCCTTTAGGTATACCATTTTTGTTTCAAACCTCTACAAAGCCACAAATCTCCTATCATACTGAGCCACAATCAACACATTTATCCCAAATAAATAAAATCTCTATCTTGTTGGGCTCTAAAGGTCTAAGGAAAATATTTATCAAGAGAAACGTCCTTAACCTATTTCAGATTAAAGGTTTATTAATATCTGTACTTATCTTGGGAAAAACATCCTTCCACTATTTCCCAAAACTTCTCTTTCTAACTCAAACGAAGCAAAGGCAATCATCTGCCTATCAGTTACTGGTAACATACCAAATAATATATCTACATGTTTCTTCTGAAACTCAAGCATAAAAGGATTCATAGATCCTTTAAGGCATTCAACTTAATATATCTTCCTGCATCTTATGCATAAACCCACATTTTCCCCTTTTTAAACGTTCATCATTATTAGATTTACAACCTCAAACATTGCTCCAGCCTGTCCATCAAGTATATGCTATGAGTTATCAATTCTATCATTTTTTACATTCATTTTTTTTAAGATCATGTGTAAGAGCTCGTCTTAGCTCTTCTCTTTCAACTTCATATTCTCTCACACCTTTACTAATATTAATTATATTACTAATATCAATCCTACTATCAGCACATTTCCTTCTAGAAACCATAGATTCAGACTCAACCTCGACTTGTCAAAAATATTGGGGACTACCACCCCCTCTCTAATCAACAACTCTAACTCTAGCTCTAGCACGTCCACGTGTCATCCTCAAACTGTTCATTATAATTTATTTTAATCTTCCGCTTTCTTACTTTTTATGCAGTCTACAGAATCTGAAAAACCTAATGCTTTGATACCAAAATTGTAACGACCCATCCCGGGTTGGCCACCACCGAAACAGTAGCACCACATTTTGAGAATCTCAGCATGACACATATATGCAACCACAAAATATAAATAACATCAAAAGAAATTTACATCAATCTAATCTTTATGCATTCTATACAATGTAAAATGCATGAATATTTACAAATAATTTTTTTTTTGTTTTATTTTCTTTTCTCATTAGTCTGAGGATGATGACACGCACGTGGCTTACAGAAAATGATTTTTTCTGAACTTCAACTCACCAAACTATTTGTCAGACCTGATACCTGAAAATCATTGTACAATGAGGAGTGTACTTCACAAGCTCAGTGAATTAAATTTACTAAAAGTACTCATTTGTATAAACAGTCTTTTAATATTTAAATCAATTTATATCTCCTACACTTGATACTAGCACTCTACTATCACTACCCATGTCATAGTATCCATTCTCTATCAATCTCTTCCTCTTATTTATTGGATCACCTTAATACCACTAACAATCTCGTAATTTCCTCATAATGAGGTTCACATCATAGAGTCTACCATCTAGATTGTTATTATCACCATAACTGTCTCTCTGTAAGACTCATCTATCTATAATTATATTCACAATAATACACCACACTTCAGCATTTCAATAATCTTGTCACCATAACTATCTCTTTCAGTGGGACTCAACCATCATTAATTATATTCACAATAATACACCACATCTCAGCATTTCAAAAATCCAAGCAATAATTAAAACAGATGCAATGAAGTGAATGCATATGATGGGAACGTCTTCCCACCTGTCGACAGGTTATTATTATCTTATACCGGCCCCTTCCCGGTTCTTCTCTTTGCAACTTGTCCCGGTTGCCACCGAATTTTCTCAGCATATACCAGCTGGCACGGTGTCCTTTTTATTTTCAGCATATACTGGCTGTCACTGTTTTTCAATTAGATCGGCTGCCTTCCTGGTTCTTTTCTTTTTATTTAATGCATATGCATATGAACAATGATGTGAAATATGCATAAAAACAGTAATATAAAAATCACATGAAATCAAAACGTTTAAATTGACTATCCTGATTTTTCTCAAATTATATAAAAATTCTACTAAAATCCATTCATCCCAAATCACATCAAACCATCCATTAAAGCTTGTCAAAATCCATTAAATTTCATCCCTAATCACATCAAATCATCCACCAAAGCTTGTCAATATCCACTAAAATTCATCTCCTCATAATTCGTATTAAAACATCAACATAACTCATCAAGACTTTCACTTATCGCTTTTATTATTAAATCAACTTATTATTCCCAAAAATATTATTTTTATCCTAATAATTTTCTACATGTCCAAAATTCATATCATAATTATCAACCAAATCTTTATCTATCACCATATCATAAGCTAATAATTTATTTTGATATTATTTCCAGATATTTGATTTTTATTTGGACTACTTAAAGTAAATCCAACTCACCACGTAGCTCTTACAGCTACCCGTGGATCACCTCCTTGCCTTTCTTGTTTCTGTCAGAAATTCTCCCGGTTGTAGATCATCAACACCTGACATCATATTTATATAAATTTTCTAATTTATTCTTCAATTCGATATAAATCACACACTTTGAAAATTCCCACTTTGGATTCAGGGAAACTTCATAAATGTCAGAAATTCAAAAATAAACACTACGTTATTACCTTATATTTTTCTGATAGCTTTTCCTTATCTCTATGCAATTCTGCAGAAAACCCCTTCAAAATTTTTCGCTTTCAGTATTTCTTTGAGTCTCCAAAGATTTAAAGAAAACAGATGGATTACATGAAACTAAACGAACTCCTTTCGCGTAACTTGCTTGAACCTATTGTATATATATATATATATATATATATATATATATATATATATATATATATATATATGAAAACTTCAGCAACCCCTCCTCCAAATGTCTCCATAGTCTCCATGTTGTGGAGACGTGTAGGGCATTCTCAAATGTCTTCTTAAATTGGCAGAGCAGGTATTACACCTGCTACCCATACTTTTGAATTCAAAAGCCCTTTGAAAATTTGGCAGCAGGTATTAAACCTGCTGCCCACCCTTTTTGATCTTTTTTTTAAAATAATTAATTAATTAATTTTTTTAACTTTTTTTTTCTTTTCTTTTTCTTCTGGCCTTGGACGTTCAGGTCTAATTTTTTTTTCTCTTTTCCTTTAATGACATCTATGTCCCCGAATTTTTTTTTTTTTTGAATTGCTTTATTCCAATAGGACTTTTTGCACTTAAAATATCTATAATTTATGTTAACTCTTTGACCTATTTATTAAATTACTTCTTTACCCTTACTTTACGAGTACAGGTATTACAAGACCGCAGCACCTGAACCCCCCAAGAAAGAACTTAAGCCTTTACCGAACAATCTTAAGTATAAGTTCCTATTCTTTGCCTGTGATTACAGCTTCAGATTTGGTTGAAGCTCAAGAGGAGAAATTATTGGACTTTTTAAGAGAGTACAAAGAAGTTATCGGTTGGACTATTAAGGATATCAAGAGGATCAGCCCCTCGGTGGGGATGCACAATATATATTTGGAGGAGAATACCAAGCCATCGAGGGAGCCACGGAGACAGCTATGCAAGAGGTTATGAGGACTAAAGTGATAAAGTTGTTGGATGCAGGGATCATTTATCCAATCTCTGATAGCAAGTGGGTGAGCCCGATTCATGTCGTGCCAAAGCGGGCTGGATTAACGGTAGTGAAGAATAAGGACGACGAGGTGGTGCCAACTCATGTTCAATCAGGATAGAGAGTCTATATAGACTACCATAAGTTGAATGCTGCCACAAGGAAAGATCATTTTCCACTCCCATTTAATGATCAGATGGTGGAGCGCTTAGTTGAGCACGAGTACTATTGCTTCTTGGATGGTTATTCTGGATATAACCAGGTCCCTATAAACCCCGAAAATCAAGAGAATATGACATTTACCTATCCTTTTGGGACATTCAACTATCGTCACATGCCCTTTGGGTTATGCAATGCACTTGCTACTTTTCAGCGGTGCATGATCAGCATATTCTTTGACATGGTATAGCATTTCTTAGAGATTTTCATGGATGACTTTTCCGTGTTCAGTTCATCATTTGAAGAGTGTCTGCACCGTCTCACTTTGGTCTTAGTGCGGTGCAAGGAGAAGAACCTAGTGCTTAATTGGAAGAAATGTCGAGTCTGGTTGAAGACATAAAACTTAGTGCTCATGGGAGGCACCCCATAGTGTATCCTTTATTTTTTTTCATATTTCTTGTTACTGTTATTTTTAGCACTTTTTTTTCAGTATTACTTTAGTATTTGTTTTTCAGGGACAATGCATACTTCAGTTCAAGTTTGGGGGTGTGCTATGAGCCATGCCAGTCCAGCTAGTTCTCTATCTCCCAAGTCAGCTCTTTCCATATTATCCACACATTGGGGACAATGTGTAATTTAAGTTTGGGGGTATAGGACACATTACACACACTTTGTCCCAGTTTGTTGTTGTTTTCTTTTCTTCGTTTTAAAGAGAAGATAAATGCATGCTCATGGTGTTTTGAAATTTTAGGTGATCTGAACAAATATTGTGATGTGGTTTCATTGGAAAGCTTAAAATCATGAACACATGATCTGATGATAGAATTTTAAAGTTTAGTTACTTACTTTAGGCATTTGAAAATTCACATGTTTGATCTAATCTGACATGAGCACATTAGCACATAATCGTGTGAGGTATGACATGTGATTTTAATGTGTATGTTTTCATGGTTTAGCTGATTCCGAATAACTTGTTGGATGGACACTTTGGCATAGAGAAGTAAGTTATATAATGAGAATGCACAACATGATACTTCAAGTGAGTTATATAATCCTAGCATTCAATGCAAAACCTATAGAGATCATCTAACAATTAAGGTCATAACGAAGAGTGTTTAAGAGTACCAAGAAACTAACTCTCAGAATAAAACACTTATGACTCAAATAACTCACTAGGTAGTCTCCACTATTTGATTCTCAATCATTAGATCTAGGTTCATCTCAGTATCAACATCAAGAGCATGGTCTATGGAATATGAATATGCATCAATCCTCACAACAACTTGTCAGTGTTAAAGAAACTAAACTCAACGTGCATAAAAGATTTGATTACTAACCATAAAATAAATTGTAGCATGAAAATTTTGTCTCAGCAAGTTCTAATTGTACCCCCAAACCTAAACTAAACATTGTCCTCAATGTATGAAATCAAACACGGGTTTAGAAAAATATTTAGAAGAGAACAATGAAAATGAAAGAATAGAAAACATACTCTATAAAATGGGTGGGTTGCCTCCCATCAAACGCTTTCTTTAACGTCTTAGCAAGATGTTGGTTGAACTTATTCAGGATCATGCATCTCAAAAACCCCCTTCTCATGGACTCTTTCCAAGTAAGGCTTCACACGATGCCCGTTGACCTTGAATGTCACTTGAGTCTTCGGGTTCAGCAACTCTACCACTCCATGAGAAAAAACGTTGACTACCAAAAATGGTCTGCACCATCTTGACTTCAATTTTCTTGGAAATAATTCGAAACGGGTGTTAAACAAAATAACTTTCATTCCAAGATAAAGAGACTTATGGATAAGGCTTTGGTCATGGTAACACTTAGTGCGTTCTTTGTAGATCTTTACATTCTCATAGGCTTCATCACGAATCTCTTCTAACTCATTGAGTTATAGTAACCACTTCTCTCCTGCCATTGAGTTCTAGTAACCTGAAAGACCATCAAGAAAACAATAAAAATCATGCCCTGCTAGTCTTTTCAACATCTGATCAATAAAAAGAAGTGAAAATGATCCTTTGTAGTAACTGAGTTCAGTTTCCTGTAATCAATGCACATTCTTCATCCTGTAGTCATCCTAGTGGGCACTAGCTCATTCTCCTCATTTTTCACCACTATAATCCCAGACTTCTTAGGCATAACATGAACTGGACTAACCCATCTACTATCTGAAATAGGGTAGATAACTCCTGCATCTAGGAGTTTTAAAATTTCTTTCTTCACTACCTCTTGTAGGTTAGGGCTTAGTCTCCTTTGAGCTTCTCTTACAGGTTTGGTACCGTCCTCTAAAATGATCTTATGCATACATGTAATAGGACTAATACCCCTGATGTCACTTATACTCCATTATATGGCTCTCCTAAGTCTGCTAAGCTCCTTCACAACTCTCTCCTCTTGGGTTTGGGTCAAAGTAGAGGAAATAATCATAGGATATGTGTCTCCCTCTCCCAAAAATATGTACTTAAGGTGCTTAAGTAACTCTTTAAGTTCAAGCTTAGGTGGAGTAGTATCTTCCCTAGGTAAGGAACTTGGCAATTCTAAAGGTTTGCTAGACTCATTTTTGGGTAACACTGATATTGCACTATCTAACATCTTATGATACTTTTTAGTCTCTTATTCTAGTGTTTCCTCTACTCTCTCAGTTGTAAGTGCAACTTCATGCTTGTCCTCTATTTTTGTCTGTGAATAAGTGTCATAAACAAGTGAGTCCACACAATCAATAAAAGAACACTCATCATTAGTAGAAATAGAAGGAGTGGTTAGAGAATCAAACATATTAAATTGTACAGTCTCTCCCAAGACTGTCATCGTTAAACTCCCATTATGGACATCAATAATAGTCTTGGTTGTGGCCATAAATGGTCTACCAAGAAGAATTGTGTGCTCCTTATCCTTAGATGGGGTTCATTCCGTCTCCAATACCATGAAAACCACAAGCACAATCACTTTGTTTACCAGCACCAATATATCCTCAACTATTCCCTTAGGATATTTAACTGACCTGTCAGCGAGTTGAAGGGACATAGTAATTGACTTAAGCTCCCCAAAACCTAGTTGCAAGTATATCGAATATAGCATGAGATTTATTCTTGCTCCTAAGTCTAGCATTGCTTTGGCAACCTTCTTGTCTCCCATTGTGATGTTGATGATGAAACTTCTGGGATCTTTCAGCTTAGGTGGCAAGCTTTGTTGGAGCACCGCACTATCAACTTCTGACACCATCACTTTCTCCTTCTTCTCATATTTCCTCTTTTTGGTGTTAAGTTCCTTAAAGAATTTTGCATATGATGGCACATTCCTGATAACATCCAAAAGAGACAAATTAATATTCACTTTAGAAAGCATGTCAAAAATATCAAAAAATTGTTTATCCTATTTAACATCCTTCAAACGGCTTGGATAAGGAATAGGAGGCCTGTAAGGCTCGATCGCCTTGTGTAGTGTCGTGAAGGAAGATCGCCTATTCTCCTTGCTCTCCTCAAATGTTTAAGAAGATTATGGATCTTCAGCTAGATTTCCTTTAGGAGTGTCATGCTCCTTTTGCTTCTCAATTGATTTTCCTGCATCACATGGTAAGTCATAAGAAATTTTATCAGCAGAATTGTTGTTAACAATTTTACCACTGCGCAGCACTGAGATAGCCTTTGCTTGCTCAGGTTGGCTAGGCAACTTTCTTTTTTGATGTACTTGCAATTGTTCTGCAAGTTGCCCAACTTGTACTTCCATCCTATTCATTGACGCCTCTATGGAATCCAACCTTTGGTTGTGTCTCTCATGGGTCTCTTTGCTAACTTGAATAAAAGCACTCAAGTTCTACTCCAAAGTTGGATTTATAGACTAATTGGGTGGTGCAACTTGGTTTTGATATTGAACCGGTCTTGAACTTTGAGCATATGCCGGAGCGTTGTTAGTCTTCTAGGAGAAATTGGGATGCTTTCTCCACCCAGGGTTGTAGGTGTTAGAATATGGATCATTCCTCGGCCTAGGTTGGTAAGAATCTATTGCATTAACTTTTTCTTGTTCATTTCCTGCATAATATTCATAAGACAAAGAACAAGTGTTAGCACCATGACCAAAAACCCCACAAACTCCACATACCTCATGATTGGGCGTGTTTGTGGTAGTAAAAAGTTTAACTTGTTTGGTCAACTCTGCAAGTTGCATTGCTATATCGTTGTTGGAGGTCAATTCATTAACCCCAACTCTCCTTCCTCTTACAGTCTTTTGTTGGGAATTAGCACCCAACATCTCATATAGCTCGCATGTCTCCTCAACAGTGTTTTCTCCCATGGCTCCACCGGCAGCATTATCAACCGTATATTGACATTGTTGTGTCAATCCCTCATAGAAGAATTGATTTGTAGCTGTAATGGGTAATGATGGTGGGGACACTAGATTAGAAGTATCTTGAACTTGTCCCATGCTTCATGGAAGGGTTCTCCTCCATTTGTGAGAAAGTGGCAATCTTAGTTCTCAACTCAGTGGTCTTCTGATGGGAGTAGAATTTGTTCATGAAAAATTGTAGATCGCTTCCCATGTAGTCAAAGAACTAGGTGGAAGAGTCATCAACCACACTTTTGCTCTATCTTTTAATGTGTAGGGGAAGCATCTCATCCTGAGTTGATCCTCATTCAGCCCTTGTAGAGGAAAAGTTTGCACTGTTGTATAGAAATCCCTTATGAAGGTTAATGGGTCTTCATTTGGAATTTCGTAAAATGAAGGGAGCATGCTAAAGTAGATATTTTTTATCTCATAATTCCGTGCAGCTTCCCCCAAATGGATGCAAGATGTGGAAGTGCTGATGATCAGCCTAGCATACTCCTTCATCATAATTTGTCTTTCAGCTCCTTCTATTCTTTCAGGCTCCTCTTTTTCTATTCCCTCAACCTTTTCTTCTTCTTCCGTAGGCTATAACGTCTCCCTTAGCCTATAGATGTTGCCTATTGCGGGCACTAGATTTCTCCCTTGGGATCTCTTACCATGCATGTACCTAAAGAAAACAAAAGAAAAATTAAGCTACCAGGAATCAAGAGAGCGAAGAAGCAAATTAATGCCAATTTAAATCAAGAAAATCAAGAAGCAAATAAAGAAAATTTGACGAAATAAAAATTACGCCTAAAAGAAAGAAAACAAATAAAATAAAAATAAAAATAAAAACAAAGAAAATAACTAAAGAATTAAATGTCAATTCCCCGGCAACAACGCCAAAACTTGATGTGCAAATTTTAAATGCTCACAAGTGCACGAATCACAAATAGTATTGTGATGAGTTTACTCTCGAGGTTGATCTCTCAAGGAATGCAGTGGATTAAATCCTAAATTATTTTCTTAAAATTGCTAAAACAAACTCTGAAATTAAATCCTAAACACTCTAATTAAAAGATTGCTGAAGAGAAAATTGAAATAAAAACAATTAAGTAAATTAAACAAAAAAATTATGAAGAGATGAGTATAATCAATGAGAACAATTGGGAGTATAGTTTGCTATCCAATCATAACTTGGAACATTTGGTGAATATAAAGAATTAATCAACATCCAATATTATTAGTATTTCTGTTAAGACTAGAGAATGACATTAATCGTGTTTATTCTCAATTTATAACTAATTAATTAAATTCCATGGATCGTGTTCATCAATTAATTAGTTAAATTAAGTATAAGGAAAACACAACTACCTATATCACAATTTGATTTGAATCCTGATTTAAATTCCTATTCAAGAAAACTTAATTAGGTATAGATGATTTGTTCTCAACCTAATCTCGAATATTAACCTTGACTATCAATAATAGACGGCCAATCAACAAGCAATAATCAAAGGTATAAAGGAATTGAATAAGAAATAATCTGGAAAATTTCACAAAACTAAATCCACCAAAATATCCAAAACAATCAAAGAAGCTAAGCCAAACGCCTAACAATGCGTTCAGTCGCTCATGTTTAGATCCCAATCACAGAATTCAAATATTAGGGTTACAAGCATATTGAAGGACAAAAGGAGCAAAGATAGAATTTCTTCTCGAATTACAAGATGAATCCTCAAAGTCTTGAAGCGATAAATTACTTTCTTAAAATTGCTAAAACAAATTCTGAAATTAAATCCTAAACACTCTAATTAAAAGATTGGTGAAGAGAAAATTGAAATAAAAACAATTAAGTAAATTAAACAAAACAAATTATGAAGAGATGACTATAATCAATGAGAACAATTGGGAGTATAGCTTGCTATCTAATCATGACTTGGAACATTTGGTGAATATAAAGAATTAATCAACATCCAAGATTATTGGTATTTCTGCTAAGACTAGAGAATGACATTAATCGTATTTATTCTTAATTTATAACTAATTAATTAAATTCCATGGATCGTGTTCATCAATTAATTAGTTAAATTAAGTATAAGGAAAATACATCCACCTAAATCACAATTTGATTTGAATCCTGATTTAAATTCTTATTTAAGAAAACTTAATTAGGTATAGATGATTTGTTCTCAACCTAATCTCGAATATTAACCTTGACTATCAATAATAGATGGCCAATCCACAAGCAATAATCAAAGGTATGAAGGATATTGAATAAGAAATAATCTGAAAAATTTCATAAAACTAAATACACCAAAATATCCAAAAAAATCAAGGAAGCTAACCCAAACGCCTAACAATGCGTTCAGCCGCTCATGTTTAGATCTCAATCACAGAATTCAAATACTAGGGTTACAAGCATATTGAAGGACAAAAGGAGCAAAGATAGAATTTCTTTCCGAATTACAAGATGAATCCTCAAAGTCTTGAAGCGATTGATCATCATCTTCTATCTCTTGATAAGCCATCTTGATGAAAGAAACCGCCTCCTCCTTCAATCTCCCAAAACTCCTCTTGATAATATCTCTCCAAGAACTGCCGTCGTCTCTCAGAACTCCATTCTCTGAGTCTAAAAATTCCTATATATAGCTGTATGGATATGGCTTTATAGCCAAAAAGGTCACCCTAGGGTTTCTGTTCAGGCCGTGTAATTCTGCTGTTGTCCAAGCCCGGTTCTGTTGCTATTCAGGCCCAGTTCTGCCTAACCTTTGTCTACTAAAACTGCCATAACTTTCTCTAGAAAAATCATATTTATGAGCTGTAAAATTCTCCAAAAAATAGACATCTGGATATTTCCAAGCATATATGGCTCATCTCCTGGTTCTTCCTGAATCAATACAGTTTAATCCACAAAAATGACACTTCTGCCACACTGAAATCACTCACAACCTGACATTTGTCTACTAAAACTGCCATAACTTTCTCTAAAAAAATCATTTTTATGAGCCATAAAATTCTCCAGAAAATAGATATTTGGATCTTTCCAAGAATATATGGCTCATCTCTTGGTTCTTCCTGAATCAATACAGTTTAATCCGCAAAAATGACTGATCTGTATGGGCAATTCTTGCAATTTAGTGAAACTCCTTTCCAAATACTTGTGAACCTGTAAAACAATGAAAAACAACTCAAAGTAACAAATTCCTAATCTAAACATATAAATAAATACTTGAAAATATACAAAATACTAGGACAAATATTTGTTCATCACACACCATTTCCATTTTTCACTTTTCTCCAAGTTTTAAACTCTTTAGTAGTGAATGTATCAAATCCAAGCTTACCATTTGGCTTCTTTGCAAAAAGATAACATGGGAAACAAAAAGCAGCATCTTTGGTAGGCAAATATTCTAACCAAGAAAAACTTTCAAACCAAGTAGATTAAAATTGATGACTATGACTTTCTAGACTATAAAATGGATACTCGGACTAAAGAAACTGATATGGCCTATACTTAATATATGCCCTTCGAATTTCATCTTGTTGATTAATCGAGAAATACCAAATCTAGGGACATAAATCCGGATTACGTTCTAAAGAAGCAAGATTAATATTTTTATGTTCAATTCTTGGTAACTTGGAAGGATGTTGCTCGAGAGTTAGAGAAGTTTGCTTAGGAACCTTATCAATATTAGACACAAAAGTTGGTTCCGTAGGTTGTGAGTAATCAACTTCTTTTTATTTTCTTTGGAAGAATGAATCAATGGTTTTTTAGTTAAGAATTTTTTAACTTAATAACAAATTATAAATTAATTAATTATTAAACTTAAATTTCAACACATATGACATATCAAATAGCAAACTACTCAAATCTAAACCAATTGATAGCATAACTACACAAGTACACAAGACATAATTAAATAACAATGACAATTAATAATCCTTGAAAAAAAACTAATATCTCATTTAATCAATTTATTAAATCAATAATCTCATGGCATACCAAGACCTACTTTAGTAAAAATTAAAATTGTATTTTAATAAATTATTTTGGTTATTGAATTAAAAACATGCCTGGTGATTGTTAGTATGCAAATATTTTTACCACTTGAAACTTGACTCCTTGTCACATAAAAATATGAAAAAATAAAATGAATATTTTTTATAAAAAAATTAATTGAGTAAATAATATTATTTTTTCACAATCAAATTAACATATGAGTTAATTATGGCTTGAGATTTTGGAATTTAAAAAAAAAAAAAAAACAAGTGGCTTGCAAATAAGTAGTAATGTTATTCGAAGTAGGACACAAAACCAAGAAATACAAAAATTAAAATTGTATTTTATTAAATTATTTTGGTTATTGAATTAAAAAACATACCTGGTGATTGTTAGTAAGCAAATATTTTCACCCCTTGAAACTTGATTCCTTGTCACATAAAAATATGAAAAAATAAAAATGAATATTTTCAACAAAAAAAATAATTGAGTAAATGATATTATTTCTTCACAATCAAGTTAACATGTGTTAATCATGGCTTGAGATTTTGGAATTTATAAAAAAAAACAAAAAACAAGTGGCTTGCAGCTAAGTAATGCTATTTGGAGTAGAACACAAAACCAAGAAATACAATAAGAATAAAAAGATGGTTGTTTTGGTTCTAATAGGACATGGAATATAAAATTAAATAGAACAAGGATTCTCCTTGACCATACCTATATATATGTGCCTATTTCTCTTCTTTCATCAAGCTACAAGAGATAGAGTTGTACAACAAACAAATCTTTGTGAGTGGTTAAAATTTCCTTTCTTCTAAGCTATTGTATTTTCCCAATTAAAATTGTTGTAGCTTAGATTTGGGTGTATTTGGGATTTTGGATTTGGGATTTGGGCTTAGGGAGTTTTATCTCTCTTGATTGTACTCTAATTTTGATTATAGTAGAATCTCTCACCATCGCCTGTAGATGTATGAGTTTTAGCTCTAAACCACTTAATTTTTCCGTGTCTATTTATTTTTTCGCTGCTTTATTCCTAACAAACTGATATCAGAGCTATTGTTAAAACCGATCTGGGCATAATGTATTCTACCACTTCATGCAAGATACAGAAGTTTGATAGAAGTGGCAATTTTTGTAACGACCCATCTTGGGTTGGCCACCCCCGAGACGGTGTCATCACATTTTGAAATCCCAACACAATAAATATATGCAACAATATAAAAACATCAACTAAAATTATATATACCTATACGTCAATCCTCAATCCTCAGCAAGGGAGTTACATTATTAAAATTTCAACTGAAATAATATATACAACATATGATGCATGAATATTTACACAATATTTTTTTTGTTTCTTTCCATTAGTATGAGGATGTGGACCACGAGGCTTACAGATAATCACTTAGTCTGAATCATAGCTCAACAATCTATCTGTCCTGCCAGCTACCTGAAATTATTTAGCAATGAGGAGTGAGCTTCATAAGCTCAATGAATTAAATTTACTAGAAGTATTCAATTTGTATAATTTCAATCACATCTTATAATTCAGTTGTTCAAATAGCCTTCCAATATTCACTCATATATATCTCATATAATTCGATAATAGCATTCTATTATCACTACTCATATCATAATCCTCATCATTTATCAATCTTTTCTTAAGTTAATCATCAAATATATCAATCTTTCTTCTCATATATTTAATCATTTTGAGACTATCAATTCAACCTCGTTATTTACCTTGTTATGAGGTTCACAGCATATAATCAATCACTCAGATAATATTTATCATATCATACTTTCATTTTTTTTTCTCATCATATCTGTCTCTCTGTGAGACTCATTCATGTATCAATAAATTCACATATAATAAATACGATCGAGAATTACTTGTCGAGAATTTCATTTATCTTTTCATTATATATTTCATCAACTCATTATTTCATTAATATTACTTCTCATATAATAAATTTTGAACATATCAATTATTCATATAATATCAATCAATCAACTTTCATATATCATCCAATCATTGTAGTTCAATAATTAATTCAAATAACATCACTTTATATTTCATATTTATCTCGATTACTAAAAGTAAATCCAACTCACCACGTAGCACTTAAAGCTACCCTTGGATCACCTCCTTTCCTTTTCTGCTCTTTTCAGTAATTTCACCCAATTGCTGATCGTCAACACTTATATAATATTTATATTAAAATTTTTAATTTGTTCTTCAATTCTTCTATAATTCATACCCTTTAAGTTTCCACATCAAATTCTGGATAATTTCATCTATGTATAATTTCAAAAATAAAATATACATTATTGCCTTTTGTTTTTCTTAAAGCTTTCCTCGAATCTCTTTTAAAATTCTCTCATAAACTTCTTCAAAATTTTGATCTTTCAACCTTTCTTTGAGTCTCCAAGTGTTTAAATAAAGTGAGTAATTTGAATTGAAGAAAGAAGGAAACCAAACGGGATTTGGTAAAAAATAAATAAAATAAACAAAAACTATACACACACACTAACCGCCCCTTGCCACCATTTCAATTTTGATGTTGTGTCCCAACATGCACACTTTACATGTTGGGCGACAACACCTGGACTCCAGGTGTTGTCCATCGTTTTGTTTTGTTTTTATTATTATTATTATTATTTTTAAAAATGTCCACGCCTGGCATCCAAGTGTCCAAAAAAATTTTTCAAAAGATTTATTTTATTCAATAATATATCTTTTATGTATATATTATTTTAATTTCATGTAATAATATATCAAATTACTTATTTACCCTTACTTTAATAGCATAAGTATTACAGTTTTAATCTTTGGCAAGTAAAGATACAAGCCGTATTAATCTAAAAGAGTTTGAAAAAGGCGTTGCTGGGGAAGGAGAAGATGCCAAGTATGATGACAAATGAACAGAAACTGGATACGGATGAGAAGATCTTAAGTACAATTCAGTTATGTTTGTTAGATGGAGTCTTGCATGAAGTTCTTACAAAGAAAAATCACTGTTGGCTTATGGAGTAAGTTAGAGTCTATATACATAACGAAATCCCTCACCGACAAACTGTTCTTAAAGCAGCAATTGTATTTGTTGTATATAGCAGAAGGTTCGTCAATAAAATCCCATGTTGATGACTTTAATTCCATTTTTACTAATTTGAATTCAGTAGAAGTTAAATTAGATGATTATGATCAAACCTTGCTATTGTTGTGTTCTTTACCACTATCATTTACACACTTTAGGGAAACCTTTCTATTTGGTAAATATACAATTTCTTTAGAAGATGTTAGAGCCTCTCTATTTTCTAAAGAATTTCTTGAGTGAAATATAATCGAGAATAATTATGAGAAACAGAGTCAAGGTGATGCCCTAGTAACAAGAGGCTCTAGAGGTTGATCTAAAGAAAGAGGTTTAGATAACAGTAGTCAGAAATTCCAATCTAAGTCAAGAAATAAGAATATAACTTTCATTACTGTAAGAAAAATGGACATTACAAGTATAAGTGTTAGAATTTGAAAAAGAAAATTCAAGAAGAAAACAATAAGAATCAAAGTCAAAATCGAGGTCAAAATCAGAATCGAGAAAGGGATCGAAAAAAGAAACAACCTGAAACTAATGTTAATGATGAAGACTCTGATGACTATGATCATGTTCTTGCTACTAGTGGTAAAAGGTTCTTCATGTCTGATTGGATTATGGATTCTGCTTGTTCCTACCATATTTACTGAAATAAGGATTAATTTTAAAAATATGAGCCTTATGACGGAGTTGTATTGCTAGGTGATTACGCAACTCGAAAAGTTACTGTATTGAAACTGTCTAGATCATAATGCACGACGGTGTAATAAGGACCTTAACAGAAGTTAGACATATTCTTTCCTTCAAGAAGAATTTTATTTCTTTGAGTACTTTTGATTTTCAAGGGTATAAGTATTCATTTGAAGGTGGAGTTATGAAAGTTAGTAGAGATGCTCTGGTTATCATGAAAGCAAAGATTACATCACTAAATTTTTATGTTCTGCAGGGTACTTCCATTACTGGTTCAACAACTGCTTTTCCTCTGTCAGATTCTGAGGTTGCGAAATCATGGCATATGAGATTATGTCACATGAGTGAAAATGACTAACTTTTTTAAGCAAAAGAAGTTTGCTATATGGCCAGATTACAGGTCAAATGAAATTATGTGAGCATTATGTTTTTGACAAATAGAAGGGTACTATGGATTATATTCACTTTGTTCTTTGGATACTCTCACATATTCCATCTAAAGGTGGTGTTAGATATATCCTTACTTTCATTGACAACTACTCAAGAAAACTTGGGTGTTTATGTTAACAACCAAAGATGAGGAATTCAAGCATTTTAAATAGTGGAGAACCATGATTGAGAAGTAAATAGAGAAGCAAATTAAAAGGCTAAGGATAGATAATGGTTTAGAATTTTTCTCAAATGAATTTGATGACTACTGCAGAGATGAGAGTATTGTTAGACATAAGATAGTCAGAGGTACACCACAACATAATGGGGTTGTTTAGCGAATAAACAAAACTCTTTTTGAGATAGCTTGTTATATGCTCTTAAATGCTGGTTTGACTAAGGATTTTTGGGCAGAGGCAATGTTTATTGTCTGTTATTTGGTGAATCGATCTCGTGCTACAACTATAGAGTTTAAAACCCCACATGAGGTATAGTCTGGTAACCTTCTTGATTATTCTATGGTAAAAATATTTGGATGTCTTGCATATGCATATGTTAATGATGAAAATTTAGAGCCTAGAGCTAAAAAAAATGCATTTTTCATGGTTATGTTGATGGTATGAAAGGATATAGATTATGATGTCTTGACCCTAAGTCACTTAAATTTCTAATTAGTCGTGATGTTATTTCTAATGAATTTGTTATGCTTAACCCGAAAAAAGAGGAGTCGATTGCTTGTGATTTTGATCAAGGTAAGAGTAGCATACAACAAGTGGAGTTGAGAAGTTCTGATTCAGATCTTATGTAGAACATTTCCACACAGCTTGTTTCTAAACAGAGTGAGAATTTAGGTGAAGAACAGACTCAAAAGATTTAGGATGAACTTTATAGCATTGCTAAACATACACCGAGAAGAGAAACTAGACAACCATTGAGGTACAGTAATATTGTTTTGTCTAGTAATACTGATGCAATTGTCTATGCTTTTTCAATTGCACAAGAAACTAGTTATACAGGTGAACGTTCCACATATATAAAACCCATTGCTTGTGCAGATTCTTCAAAGTAGCTAGTAGTCATGCATGAAGAGATGCAGTCTCTTGAGAAGAATCAAACTTGAAAATTAGTAAAATCACCAATGGGTCAAAGGACAATTGGTTCAAGAAAAAGGAAGGCATCACAGGGATACAAAATGCAAGGCATAAAATACTTTTGGTTACTATGGGATATAGTCAGGTTGCAAAAGTTGATTTTAATGATGTAGTCTCTCTGGTTGTGAAGTATAGTTTCATTCGTGTTCTCCTATCATTGGTTGCCATGCAGAATTTGGAATTAAAATAATTTGATGTTAAAACCGCATTTTTGCATGGTGAGCTTAAAGAGAAAATCTACATGCATCAGCCTGAAGACTTTTTTTTATTGAAGGTAAGAAAGACTATGTTTGTTTGTTAAAAAATTCCCCAAATGGTTTAAAACAGTCTCCCTGTCAATGGTACAAGCAGTTTGAGTCCTTCATGGTAAGTAAAGGGTATTTGAGAAGCAAGTATGATAGTTGTGTATATCTCAAGAAGCTTGTCGATGGATCATTCATTTATTTATTATTGTATGTGAATGATATGCTCGTTGCTTGTAAAAGTAAATATGAGATTGCTAGCCTGAAAGCACTGCTCAGCAATGAATTAGAGATGAAAGATTTGGGTCCAACTAAGAAGATTCTTGGTATGGAGATCAGAAGAGATAGATGTGCGAGTTTGTTATATCTAACACAAGAGATGTACATTGAGAAAGTTTTGAAACGTTTTGGCATGAAGAATGCGAAAGTCGTTAGTACTCCTCTTGCCGCTCACTTCAGACTTTGAACTGTTTTGTCTCTATAGACAGATGAAGACAAAGATTATATGTCATGTGTTCTTTATTCCAATGCAGTTGGGAGTCTTACGTATGCCATGGTTTGCACTAGTCCAGATATTGCACAAGCTGTTAGTGTGGTTAATAGGTATATAGGTAATCTTAGGAATGAGCATTAGAGAGCTTTTAAGTGGATACTTCAGTATCTTAGAGGTACTTCAAACGTATGTTTGAATTTTGAAAGTCACAAGAGAAATATTGTTGGTTACGTTGATTCAGACTTTGCAGGCGATCTTGACAAAAGAAGATCTACTACAGGTTATGTATTTGCTCTTGGTGGACACACTGTTAGTTGGAAGGCTACTATACAACCAATTGTTAATTTGTCAACTTTAGAGGCAAAGTATATAGCTATAACATGGGCTATCAAGGAAGTCGTTTGGTTTAGAGGGTTGTTTAGTGAATTGTGTTGGGTTCATGATGCTACTGTTGTCCATTATGATAATCAAAGTGTCATTCACTTAGCTAAGGATCAGATGTTCTATGAGAGAAAGAAGCATATTGATGTCCATTGTCACTTTCTTCGAGACATAGTTGATAGTGGTGATATTGTTGTGAAGAAAATTGGGACAGCAGATAATCTGGCAGGCATGTTGACTAAACTACTTCCAACGTCTAAGTTCGAGCATTGCTTATACTTGATTGGTGTTACTTACAATAATTGAATTATACTTGGGTGGGATATTTGTAGAGATGGTGAAGAGTATTTTTGCTATTTGTGAAAATTCAAGCCAATGTGGAAATTTGTTAATTATGGCTTGAGATTTTGGAATTAAAAAAAAAAAAAACAAGTGGTTTGCAACTAAGTAATGCTATTTAGAGTAGGACACAAAACCAAGAAATACAATAGGAATAAAAAGGACAGTTGTTTTGGTTCTAGTACGACACGAAATACAAAATTAAATAGAAAAAGAATTCTCCTTGACCATGTCTATATATATGTGCCTATTTCTCTTCTTTCATTAAGTTACAAGAGACAGAGTTGTGTAATAAACGAATTCTTGTGAGTGGTTAAAACTTTTTTTCTTCTTGGCTATTATATTTTCTCAATTAAATTTGTAGTAGCCTAAATTTGGATGTATTTGGGATTTGGGCTTAGGGAGTTTTATCACTCTTGATTTATACTCCAATTTTAATTATAGTTGAATCTCTCACTATCTCCCGTGGATGTATAAGTCTTAACTTCGAACTACGTAAATTTTTGTGTCTATTTATTTTTTCACTGTTTTATTCCTAACAATATGATTATCTATAACAGTTAATTAATAAAAATAGAGATCAATTTAATTTGTTGAAATATAAGAAAATCGAGTACATTTTTTTTTAATGTTTTGTTGACATACAAGTCAATTTTTTTAGGCATTGAAAAATAATACACACCATCATGGACAACACATGGCTTTGAATTATTACCCTCCTTGCACTATAACTATTAATTAATTAAAAATACAAGAATAGGAAAAAATAACAAAATACAACAATGTTAATTTTTTTAATTAAATTAGAATTTAAAAAAAATATCTAAAATTTTAAAAGTAGTGGTCCACTCCACCACCACTGTACATCGTGTACACCCACTTGTTAAGTCATTACCTCAAAGCTTTAAAAAAGAATTTAGTTTTGTAACAAAGAACAAAGGCGGCAGCAATCCTAAAACCTTAAAATAGTAAAAGTGTTTTGAGGTCTAATAAAAAAAAAAACACATAGATAGGTTGATTGGTTTTATTATTTTAATGAAATATCAGTCCTATTACAAAAGAAAAAAAATTTAACGTAATGACCAACCGAATAATAGGCCAAGTTTGTTTAATTTGAAAATTTTAGTAGGACCCACAAATTGATTTTTTATATTTCACATTTGTTAAATTTATATCTGAGGATTTGGGGTGAGTATAGGAATTTAAAAATAAATAAAAAATATCACATCGCAATCAGACTTTTCCTTGTTATAATAGTTTTAAGGCCATCTTACGATAAATTCCCAAATCACATCGACCGTCCTAGCCGGCTCTAAGGAAATAATCACTTGTAAAAGGGTTTATTTGTTTTCAAAGATGATACCATTAATAGTTTTTCCAGCAGCCGCAGTATGACAAAAATTTCAAATAAGTGGTGCTTGATGTTTGCCTATTAGTCCTCATTTGAAAATTTTATTTGACAAGAAAATACAAAAAAAGAAAAAAGACTTTGTATATATAGAAGCTGCTTTAGGCATCAGGTGCAAAGCAAATACAATATCATGGCAGAAGAAGTGAAGCTATTCAAGACATGGTCAAGTCCATTTGGTTTGAGGATTGTTTGGGCACTGAAACTCAAGGGCATCCAGTATGAATCCATAGATGAAGACCTCTCCAACAAAAGCCCTTTGCTTCTTCAGTATAATCCTGTCTATAAAAAGGTTCCTGTTCTCCTACATCAAGCAAAACCAATCTCAGAGTCATTCGTTATCCTTGAATACATCGACGAGACATGGAAGCAAAATCCTTTGCTGCCTCAAGATCCTCTCGAGAGAGCGAAAGCACGCTTTTGGGCCAAATTTGGAGATGATAAGGTACGATACTACTCATCGCCTTAAGATTTTCATGAATACATAAATCAGATCAGTACAAAGCATAACTTTAATAAATATCTTCCAAATTCAGGTTTTGCCAGCAATATGGGGTGCTTTTAAAACTGACGGGAAAGATCAACAAGAAGCTCTTTCTCAAGCTATTGAAAACTTGAACTACTTAGAAGAAGAGCTAAAGGGTAAGAAGTTTTTTGGTGGAGAAACGATCGGATTCGTAGATCTAATACTGGGTTGGCTTGCTAACTTGGTCTGTGTATTCGAAGAGGTAACCAGCTTAAAAATGATAGACGAGGACAAATTCCCACTGTTATCAGCATGGATGCGAGAGTTTTCAGATGATCCGATCATTAAAGAAAACTGCCCATCTCACGAAAAGCTACTCATCAAGTTCCATGCCCTTCGTGAGAACTTCGTCATAACAGCAGCTGCACCCAAATAATCCAGCTTGTGAGGCTTTTATACAGATGCTTATGTTTTATGCTGTCAGAATAAATTACATTGCATGATGATGTCATTGTATGATCTATAATCTGGTACTGCTGATTACCAGAAATGAAGGGTTCCTCTTTATAGTATATCTTTAGATACAAAAGCTCCATATTAGCAATGCCATTCCAATTTACTCGGTTATCAAACAGTCAATGCATTGTGATTTTCAACATCTACCAAACTGTAAAATTGTCATGCCAGAAAAACTATACTCAGATACATTCATTGTATTACCTTTTTACAAGAGGAAGTAATTCTAACAAACCACATCAACCACACAGCACTACAACATTACATTCCATCACCATATGCTTAACAAAGGAAGCGATAGACAAACTGATACAGATATGTGTTTATTTCTGGGTGTATAATTAATGAACTTATTGAAACGTATAATTAACAAAGCAAGAGGCAAATTCCCATCAAAGAGGTGCTTATAAGTTACTTTTATAACTTTAATATGTCATATGAGGCTGACACTTTATGTTAGATTCTATCAGAACGTGCCTGCATATCTAACACTACATAGAGGAAGGCAAAACTGCCTGCGAAAACTGATATAGAAGTTATAAACCCTATCTGTTGGAGCATATACCTAATTCCTACGTAATTCTCTTTTACTTCAGCTTGCAGAAGACACTACATAAGAAAGACTTAAAACAGAGACACGTGAAACAATAAAATCATATGCAAAAGAAATGCGAGGCTTATCTGTAATTATGTATAGCAAATGCGCGGCTTATCTGTAACTATGTATAGCACTCAAGATACAAACAACTTTATGCAGCATTGCATAAGAAGCAAGAAACTTGAATGACATCAAAGGGATTTGTTTCTTCTTCTTTCTTTTTCGGGGATAAATAATGCACAAAAGGGAAATGTTGAAGACAAACCTGCCTTGCTTCTCTTTGCTGGATTTCCATTAAGAACTATTATTTATCCATAACCAGGGAGCAGCCAACCTGTTCAAAGACAAAGGATAACAAAAACAGAATACTATAAACAACTAATTGACATGCATGTATGTATGTAAAGGCTTGTACAGAATTTTACATCTGTAAGACCTTGACAGCTGTTATTGCATCTTCAATTCCTCTGCCCTAGAAAAAGAAGCGAAAAACCAAACTAGAAAAGATCTAACAGCAAAGCAATCTTACCAAAGAGAAATTAGTATAATTTCAAGTTGTCTAGACTTCTGCCAGTAATTCTGTGATCCATGTGGCGTAAACATAATCCTTCATTGATCCATTGCAGAAGATGTTCTTAAGCCATGAATAATATGATTAACTAAAAAGATTCATCACCAGCGATCTCCACAACTACAGGTTCCATCCTTGAATAGATGAAATCGATTGGCATCTCTTACTAATATTTCTCTTTGCACGATCTTTGATATGTACTTGGTCACCGTGTGACAATCCCCACAAACACGAAGGTTCTTCATTACCTGCAAAGGGGTCCCTGGTTTTGTATTTAGTAATCCGTACGCAATGGCAAGCCTTTCACTATGCCCACAAAGCATGTCTCTCTTCTGATCCTCTTCAACATCATGCAGAACATATTGTACATCAGCAACATAACCTTCCTTAGCCATCAAACCAGCAAGTACTCCTAGTATGTTATTAACCTCTTCAAACTGATCAAAGAACCTATCCCCAGTCCCAAAAATGTATATACTTTGTTGAATCTGTATCCAGCTACATCCAGGATCTTTCTTGAGACCTCTATCTTTTATGGATTTTCGTATCATTCTCACTTGATCCCACTTCCCCAAAGCTGCATAAGCATTTGATACTAAAACATAGTACCCAGTGTCATCTGAATTCAATTCAATGATCCGCCTAGAGACACGTTCTACAATCTCTATGTCTCCACTTGCCCGACAAGCACTCAGTAAAGATCCCCATATACTTGCATCCGGCTTCAAAGGCATTGTATGGATAAATTCCTCTGCTTTGGCTATCAGTCCAGATCGGGAGAGAAGATCAACTACACAAGCATAGTGTTCAATGCCAGGCTCAATGTTATAACATTTTTTCATCAGATGAAAGTAAGCCAGACCCTCTTCTACCAAGCCCGAATGGCTACAAGCATAGATGATCGCAAGAAGGGCAACATGATCAGGAATAACACCAGTTGCTTCCATCTCTGAAAAAGCTTTCAAAGCTTTCTTGCTTTCACCATACATCCCATATGCAAAGATTAATGCAGTCCACGTCACAACATCTCTCAATTTCATATGCCCGAATACTTGCAGAGAGTTTTTCAAACTACCACATTTGGAGTACATTTCAATAAGTGCATTCCCTATTGGCACTTCTGATTCAAATCCTAACCTTAAAATATAGGCGTGGATCTCTTTTCCTTTCCATTTGGCCGCAAGAAAGGAACACATGGGCAAGATACCCAACAAAGTAGCCACATCTGGCATCACTCCCTTGGACCTCATTTGATTAATTATTTGCACACCGAAACTAAAATCCCCAGAATTAAAACATGCAGCAATGATGGTGTTCCACGATACTATATCATGAGTTTTCATGCTGTAAAATACCTTTTGTGAATCATCCATTTTCCCGCATTTAGCATACATGTCAATTAGAGCGTTGCTGACAACAATATCTGAATCAAATCCCAATTTGCCCAAGTCAGAATGGATTTGTTTCCCTAGGTTCATGTCTCCTAACCGAGTAAACATAGAGAGGAGCATCACGTAAGTGATAGAATCGGTTTTCAATTCCATCTTCATCGTCTTAAAATGTTTCAGCCCTTCATCAAATCTACCATTTTGAATATAGCCATTGATCAATGAGTTCCATGTCACAGAGTCCTTATATTCCTTTCTGACAAATACTTCCAGTGCCACTAATAAATCACCACACTTTGCATACATATCAATAAGAATATTGTTTGCAGTAGTGTCACATCCATAACCAATTCTCACCATGTAGTCATGAACAAATTTTCCTAGCCGCAAGTCCTGTAGATGACCACAAGCACGGAGAACAGATGTGATTGTCAACAAATCAGGCGTAAAATTATTCACCATTTCCATAAACAGCTTCACTGATTCTTCAAACAACTCCAGTTGAGAATACCCACAAATCACTGTGTTCCAACTAACAGTGTCTCTAACTACTATCTCATCAAAAATTCTTCGTGCATCCATCAATCTATCAAACTTGAAGTACATTGAAAGAAGTCCATTGCTTACTATAACATCTGCTTTACTGCCAATCTTCTCAACCAAACCGTGAACTACCTGCCCTTCTTCCACAGCTACCAAGCCTCCACAGGCAGGCAAAACACTCGAAACAGTGAAGGAATCGGGTAACATTCCAACAATTCTTGACTGATGATAAATTTCCAAAGCTTCCTTCCAATACCCATTTGAACTATACCCTGAAATCAAACTATTCCAAGACACAACATCCCTTTGAGGCATTTCTTCAAACGCAGTGCGTGCTTTATCGAGACAACCAAATCTCGCGTACATATCAACCAAAGCATTACCAATGTACAAATCTGATCCTAAACACATCTCCAAAATAAGTTGATGCACAATCTTACCCATCTCAAAATCAAGCGACCAAGCGCATGCATTAATCACTGAAGGAAATGTGTACCTATCAGGCAAGAGTTCCATTTTTCGCATTCTGGAGTAAAAATCAAGAGCTCTAGAGAACAAACCATGGTGGTTAAGTGCTCTAATGACTGAATTCCACAGATAGACATTAGTTGTTTGTGAAACTCGGTGAAAAACTGAGAGAGCAGAACCTGAATCTTTGAGTTGGGCATATTTGCTTATCAGCTTGCCTGAGAAGAACACAGATTGGTCAAGTCCTAAAGTGATTATCAGTGCGTGGATTTTGTGTAGTTCTTTGGACTTTGAGACAGATGATAAAGCTTTGGAGATCGAAGAATAAACAAATTTCTGTATGTATTCACGTAAAGTACAAAACGTTGCTGTTTTCATAAGCAGGTCAAAGTCTGGTTTCAGATGGCGAATATTCATGCAACCTCTAAAATAGTTTAGCTTGTCAAAACCTCGTAGTATTGAAACTTATGTGTATGTTAACTTTATGTTAATTTTTCTCAAATTCGTTTTTATGGTTTTATAGTACCCAAACCAAATCCGATCCAAAAACTATTTTTCTTCCTTTTTCAAAGAAAATATAAAATAAATAAAATCAAAAGTTTAAATCTTAAATCATCAATTAATTTATGGGTTCAAACTTTTATAATATTATTACAAATTTTTTTGTTAAAATTGTATAAAAATATATAATAAAAAATAATATTATATATAATCAAGTAATGCATGTATTCGAGGCATCAAGCTCAAACCTTACTCGAGTCCCTTGGGTATTAAAATTCAATGTACAATATCACTTAAATAAGTTTGGATAGAACTGACACCCAAACATCTTTCTCATTATCATACCTAGTTTTATAGGTGAAATGAGACTACTTAATTTAAATAATCTCAGTAAATTGATTTTAATAGGTAAGAAACATATCTATTGTTGTCATGTTTCTGCTGTTGTAATGCTTATTTGTTACTGCAATTGATACCAAAAATCTGTCAAGCGAGCTCAAGGATTCTGTGTACACATATAAACTTGATAGTCTTTCGGAGTTTCAGTCTCTAAGAATGACTCTCAGACCTTCAAATCAGTATTCTTAGAGTTAAAGAATTTAAGAGAGATAGAGAGTAATGGGAGAGATACCTTTGTAAGTGGGAGTCCTCATTTGTATATGGTGGGGACCTAGGGTTTTAGGGGTGATTTGATCCCATCCCTTATATGCCACATGTCCTCATGTGATTGATCTATGTCTCTGAGTTATAAAATTACTTGTTGGTCCTTAATTATTGCCACATTTGGCCGCTGAGTTGGTTGGTATATTTTTGGTTATATCATAAGCCCCCAACTTTCTTAGGCATAGATTCTGACCTAAGGAAGTAGTTATGGTTGGCAAACAGATCCTTTGGACTTTATTGCCTCGGTTTCACTATGCTCAATGCTTAGAGATTGGTGCCCTAAGTTTGGATTTTGACTGTGAACTCATCCAAGGTGGGGTATATCTTCAGTGCCATTTTTTTTGGAGGACTTTAGTGAGTTTGAATGGAGTAGCTCGTTGGTGCTCCACTTCTGTTTTGAAGACTTCAATGGGTTTAAGTGGAGTAGCTCATTGGTGCTCTCACTTTTGGTTTTAAAGACCTCAACGCTCTCAACGTGGAATTTGGATGAAAATCATGCCAAATGTTTATTAGCGATTTTGCGGTTCTCCATTTGACATTTGGATGAAAATCCTACAAAGTGTTGTTGGTGATCATGTCCTTTTTTACTTGGTATTTAGATGAAAATCCTACCAAGTGTAATTGGCAATATTGGGGATCCCATTCAGTATTTGAATGAAAATTTTTTAAGCAAACGGAGATCGGAAAAAATGTGTAATCTACACCTTGAAAATAGTTGAAAAATCGGATCAACAGTCAACCATCAAAATCGACCGCACCACCATACCCACCAGCCTCAAATTTACCACTTTGTAAAATTTCACACCGAACGAAGATCGAACAAAAGAACCGCATGTTGATCGAAAATTTTTATGGTGAACCAAAGTTTCTACATAGTTAAAACTTAAAGTTTAAGATGCTGACATCATCGCTAATGTTAGTAATAAGTCAGCATTATATTAGCAGAATCTATACAAAGTCAATGCTAACATCAACAACAAGTCAATGATGACCTCGACGCCACATCAGGATACAATCAACAACACAACATAAGCATATCAGCATCACTTCATCGCCAAGTCTGTGCCCAGTTATCGCTACATCATTTCTACATCAACAAAATGTGGGATCCACAATTTGCCACATTAACAAATGCGTCCCCCTTAACTATCGCGTCAATGCCATGTTAGCACCTAATTAGTTCCACACCAATGCCATGTCAACTGGTTCAAACCAACTTTGATCGCCCGGTTCAAGACTTTAAACTGCTGGTTAAGCTATTTTAACTCTAGTTTCAAAACTATCCAAAGTGATTCTAGCGTGCTCGTTTTAGATCCAATCTCAGCATTTCAAAATTTCACTCATATAGATGAGTTTCTTATAAACAATCAAGGAGTACAACATTATTTCTTCACCGAATTGCTTCAAACACGCCCCAAATTCAAGCTACAGTCACTCATACCATGAGATTAAACGTAGACAAACATAATTGTCGAAAGAAACTCTCAAATGATTCAAAATAGGGGTTGAAAATTGAGTAAACTCAACCAAGATCAATCGTGTACCGCTATAGAAGAACATCGGTACTCACCTTGACAATAATAGCCTTATGGACAAGGCCAAACTCCGAGCTAAAAATACCAAGCCTCCTCTCAAATAGCCAAGGCCTAAATCTGAGCTATGCAAGAAAAGCTATCCACAACACCCAAAGAAAAAAAAATATAAAGTCAAAGCAAATACCTAAAAATCGAAGGTCGAGCCCTCAAAGAAATAACAAAGACCTAGACATCTGAAGAACAAAGCCTCGAATGAAGGAAAAAGAGTTGTGCATTTGAAGGACACATCCTCAAATAAGGAAAATAAGACCTAAATACTCATGGGATAAGTTCCCAGATCAAACACCAAGTCCTAGATATTGCTAAGTTCAGAAAGTGTCATAGCATTCAAAAGGGAAACGTTCCCTTCTGAAACCAAATATGATTGTGTTCATATAAGGACTGATCACTTTAAGATCAATCACCTCAAAGTAAAAATGCTCCAAAACGTTGGTCAACACAAACAAAACCAACAAAAAATACTTAGATCAATTCTAAGCACAAGGAGTCCAAATCTCTCATAAAAGACTTGGAAAAATATTCTAAGAAAACACTCGAAAAGAAATTCAAGTAAAAAGAAAGAAAGAATGCACTCGACTTGCATAAGGTCATAACTAACCTGAAAGACCAAAGAAAGACTTAGAAAAATTCAAAGCAAGAAAATACCTAGGAAAAATCTAGGCAAAGAGTTCTCAAAACCAAGAAAGTTAAAACTTTAGAAATCTTTTGAATCAAATATACAAATACTCAAACAGTGGCATAGCAACCAAAAGGGACGCACCCCCTAAAAAAAGGCTAGCATGTTCATAAACTTAAAGAAAAAAACTCAACCTAAGTATGTTGGTTAAATTCCTAAGGCAAAAATATCTTTGAAAATTCAATCCAAGATACCTCAGTAAAGAAGACAATACTAATTCTTTAGTAAAAAACTATTCTAAGAAAGCGGGGGCTATTGATGTAGGCTTAATTCCACAAACCAATTAAAGAGCTACACATAGCAATTAAGGAGAAGGACAAACAGTAAAATCTTGTTTATGGAGAATGGGGTAGAACTCACTCATATCCTTCGTAAACTAATATCAAGCTAAGTAGAAGTGTTCATTGTTCGGTTAAAATCGATTAATTAAACCGTTTCAATGGTTTGGTTAATCGATTAATCGAATAATATGTATCGGTTAATCGATTCATTAATGGTTAAATTTTTTTTAATCATTTTAATCATACCGATTAAAAAATTAATTAATTAATATTAATAATATATAAAATATATATAATACATGATAAACTAAAAAAATCTTAGTATAAATTAAATATATAATAAACTAAAAAAACTTAAGTATATAAACGAAATCGGTTGATCGATAAACCGATTTTATCGATCGAAATGAATTCAGTCTGTTAATGTCGAAACGTTTAGGTTAATTAAGTTAAAATGATTAAAAAAATATGTTTGAAAAGTCAATTAAAACTTTTAACCGACCGTTTGCACACCCTTAAAACTAAGTTTGAAACTTATGAACTAATGATTGAGTCTTTCATATTTATAGACAACTAGTAAGGTCTTTGCACCATATATATATATATATATATATATATAACTTTTTCTTAATCTTTAAAAACTCTTTTTATCCATAAGAGAGTTATTGGTCCGAAGAATCAAATTCAAAACCTTAAGGCACCCAAGGCCGTTAGATTTGAAGTGCTAACCATTGACCCAAAACTTGCTGGTTAACTATATGTAATTTTAGAAACTATACAGAAAGTTTAAACATGTATTTTAAATTTGCTTGTTTGTAAAACTTTTGTGCAAAGTAAAATTAAAATTTTCGTTCTACAATAAAATTACTTTCTTCTTAACATTCAAGAAATACACCTGAAACACACTTATAGGTTTGAAGTTTTGACATTGCATCAGAAAATTTTGTTTATAATTCATTGTTACTCACAGTGAGGGTTTTTCTAAACCTCACTCTATCAAAATTTGAATAATTTTATCCTAAAACTCAAGTTTAATTTAGATTCTAATGTTAAAGGACCAATAGAATAAAATCCATCTAAATAATATCTATAAGTTATATTATTAATAAAAAAATTATTTTTATAAAGATAGATCATTTATTTTTCAAAAAATAAAATAAAATTTACCTACCCATATGTGATATGATATATATTTATAATTGCTTTTCGTCAGTTCTTGTAGATGAAAGAAACTTAATGCAAATTTCCTAGATTTTAAAAACTTATTTATGTGAATTATTTAGATTTTTTAATTTCAAGAGCATATATCCAAAGAAGAGAAAATTTAAAAAAAAGGACAAATTCAAAGGGAAATACCATAATACAAATCGAAATTTAATTGAGTTGCTTAGTGATTCCCATATGTTTTGAAGAAGCTATATAAATGTCTAGCACATAACAAAAGATAAGTTTTTTTAATTTAGAATGAACAGCTAAATTTTTTACTCTTTTTGTCCAATTTTATTTTCTTACAATGGATGTCCCAAATTAAATGTCAATTTTTTTTTTAAAATTAGACGTTTAGCTTTTTAACTTTCTAACTTTACCCTCCTAACTAAAAAGTCCCATATCATCTTTCATTTATACAAATAAAAAATCATAAGATTATCTACTCACATCAGTTTTACTGTGTCTTTTTAAGGTGATTTTTGATAATTTTTTAAGTGATAAATACTAAATACTGTAATTAAATAGTATTGAACCAATAAAAAATAACATTTGAATGCTGAATGATTAAGTTTTTAGACGGGTTGATAACTGAACTGAGTGAAACATCTGAATATATGTATTTTTTTTTAACTCTCTCTTAACTGTTAAGAACATGATTATATGTTGTAAATAAAAATCAAACTACTGATTTCAACAAAACTTGCATGTTTTATCACAAAAATATTCTCAATTTTTTTTAATGGTTTGAGTCATAATCTCAATTTATTTAAACATCTAATTTAAACATAAAAATAGATGAATTAACAATAAATACATATTATCAATTTAATACTTAAATAATTAATAAAATTAAATAAAAAGTCGTCAACTCTTATCATTGACATCTTCTCTATCTAACTTACCTCTTTTTCAATCAAAAACCTATCCATGTCCTCATCAATCACTAACCAACCGTTCAGCCTATCTCCAGACGTTGTTAGCATCTCTCTCCACCGCTTCGGTGACCACTGCGGAAACCATCCAAGAAACGGTGTTTGTCGTTGAGCCTCACTCTGCATCAGAGGAGTTTGCCCTCTCGTTCTTGAGATTCCCGTCATCAAAGGTCCACCGTCTTCTTGCCCAACCTTGTTCTCAGACCCGCGCCAAATCAAGCCACAAGCACCTCTTCTCTCAGCCACACTCCAACTGCTCTATGCTTGAACTACATGCTATAGATCTTTGTTTTTCCTTTCAAATTGCAAGTGAAAAGTAAAGAAAGAGAGGGCTTTTTTTTTTACTGGTTTTCTTTGTTTTTTGTTTAATTTTGTAAAATTAAATTTCTCTTCTAGCAAAAATAATCTCACAATTTCTGTCTGAAGTAAAAATCTTGAAAGAAATCCTTTCTAGCAAGGATGATTTCTTATAAGCTTAATTGCAAAAAAAATTCCCGAGTTTAAAGGGCGGTGGCAATTTTTCCCCTCACTTCATAAAAGAGGAAATTTAAACCCTATATTTTTAATTATGCAACAATTCATACCCTCCATCCATTGTCGTTACAATTCCGGTCCAAAAGTTGCAGACTTGGTAGCTTCTTGTCTTCGTGGACTGATTAACTATAACTAACCCCAAAGAATCAACTAATTAAACCAATCCCACAAAACCCAAATCACCCTTTCATGTAAGAAAAAACCCCAAACCGAGAACACCGATTACCATCATCAAACTACCTTGAAAGCTTGTAGCATTGCTTGTTGGAGCAATAACAGGACCCTCAAATTCTACCTGAGAAGGCGTTGGAGAGATGGCAGTGAAGCTGCTGCTGTGTCTTGGAGACATAACTACAACAATCAGCTTCTATCCCTCCTCACAATAATCAAAATCCCAAATTCATTTCTCTGTTTTGACATTTCAAACTTTTTAGTTCCTTACTCAGCAACCAAACTTTTTCAATTCATTTCACACAAAAAAAGCAAAAATCATTCACTTTCAAAAATCAAAACTTCAACCAATAAATTTAAAGAAATAAACAAACCTCAAAGCCAAACTGATCAGAAATTTAAAGTCGCATCTGCTAGAGTTTTGAGGCAAGCTTCTCGCCGACACCCCAACCTGTCCTCTCACTTGCCTTCTGTAAGCAGTAGGTCCGCCCTTCGATTGCGGCAACGGAAGCGGAAGCGGAGTAAGAATGATGTTTGTTGAAGTCGTCCAACTTCCAGTGGATGAGCGGAATCGCCGGAGCTCCGTACCTCTAGCATCTGAAAAAAGATAAGGTGTATGGACCGTCTCTGACGATGGTACAAAGTCGCCGAAGTTTGGGCATCTTCAAAGCCTAACAGAGTCTTCTGGAACAGAAGCTCTACTGTCTCTCTCTAAATGTTTTATTTCTTCATCTCTTTCGTGCATTAGTGACGTGGGCAGAGGGTAGACAGGCATGCGAAGTACTCCACCAATTTTTGGATGGGAATCTAACGGCAGTGGACGGAGGGCATGGATTGCTGCAAAATTAAAAACACAAGGTTTAAATTGCCTCCTTTATAAAGTGACGGGAAAAATTGCCAGCGACCCTTAAACTCAAGGGATTTTTTGCACTTAAGTCTTTCTTATGATAGGGAATTAAGGGTAGTTTAACACTGAGAAAAACCTTGAAATATGGAATGAAGACCTGTAAATTAGTTTTAAGTAGCGGAATAACGGGTACTTACCGATTCAACCTGAAATCTACTGGTATTTGGATTCTTTTTCGGTTCTTTAAGCTTCAATCTCGTCGGAGGTCGAACGTGAAATCACAATGAAAAAAATCATGTTTTTGTCACAACCCAAGAACTTTTATGTCTCTTCTAAATATAAAAGATAATGTTTCTTTCTCTAGAATATGTTTCTCTCTTTATATTAAAATTTCCAACAGCCTTTTTCTCCATAGAAATGCATATATATATTTATTTCCTGAAAATGCATGGTAGTTATAGGCATTTGAACCCAAGAGTTGCTTGGTTTCTACTAAGAGATACATGGTTTCATCCATGTCTCTTGGTTCAAACTTAAACGAGCGTGACTCGCTCATCATGGATGCCCAACTTGATCCTTATATCTTACAAGACCAAAATAAAAAATCTTGGGAATAAAGATAAAGTGATGTAGATTTTCAATCTCTTCTTCAATATTTGTCTATGACAGTTAATGAGAGGAGAAGTTCTTGCCTAATACAAGTCCATGAAAGATACATGGTACTATAGTCTATCTTACCATTAAATAGCATGAGAAATAAGAGAACAAGATATTTTATCTTCATTCAAAGTTGAGATTGACCATTTTCTTTCATGGATCCGGACTAGATAAGAATTTTTCCAATGAGAGAGTGGATTGTGACCAGATTGCTTTAAGAGATGGAAAAAGAGCGAAGACATGACCAATCATATAAGGGTAAATTAGGAAAACAAAGTTTAGAGTATGATCGATGTTTGAATTGTTGACTTTCTTAATATTTGTGCATTTCAAACTATAACACTTAAAACGGGACAAATAGAGTATTCAATACTAACTACTCTAAAAGATGTGTTACACATGATAAGGAATGCATAATGGGAAAATAAAAGTTTATACAGGGCTTTCTAAAGTACAGACAATGTTAGAAAGCTATGTTAGAAGGATATTACTTTGAAATGTTGTAGACATCCTATTTCTTTTGAAGATGTTACAAACTTTCCCAGTAAATGACATATGCCCTTGTAGCCATCACTAGCCCCCTTACATGCTCTTGAAAATCTCATATGCATTGGCCATTTAATTGCCTATCAAACACTTCAACTATGTTAGGTAACCAATCTCATAATGCCTAAAACTTCAGTTATATGGACTATTCATTTTATTGAACACTCCAAATCAAAAGAATTATTACAAAAAATTATAAAAAACTAAACAAGTCTGATACTCAAACATATACCCAAGATCGGATAACATTGCACAAAACATTATATTCCAACAATTAATGTTGATCAAACAAATTGAAACATTTTATAACCCTACTTCACTTATGAACAAACCAAACCCGATATCTAATGTGATGGTTTTATGTTATGTATATCTACATAGATACAACACTGTAATGTCACCAAATTACTATTGTTACTAAAGTTTTAAGTAATAGCCGCAATGCGACATAACACATATATATAACAGTAGCAGTAGATATTGCAATCGCTATCATCGTTATTTGCAAAAGAGTGGAATTTACTGTTATAGCAATGCGTCACGGTCGAGACAAACAATTTAACAGTCCGTAGCGGCTATAGCATGCCACAACAGCCGTTATCACCGGGTGCGATTATAACGACTCATCCTGGGTTGGCCATCCCTGGGACGGTATCGTCACTTTTTGAAATCCCAGCACAACACATACATACAACAATATAAAAACATCAACTGAATTATTCACATACATAAATTCTCAACCCTCAAAAAAGGAGTTACATCATTAAGATCTCAACAAAACATTTTATGCAACATATTATGCATGAATATTCACAATTTTTTTTCTTTTCATTAGTCTGAGAATGTAGACCACGTAGCTTACAAATAATGACTCGGTTTGAATATCAACTCACCAACCTATCTGTCATGTCTGTTACCTGAAATTATTTAACAACGAGGGGTGAGCTTCACAAGCTCAATGAATTAAATTTACTAGAAGTGTTCAATTTGTATAAATAGTCTTCCAATATTCATTCATCTATATCTCATATAATTGATAATAGCATTCTATTATCACTACTCATATCAAAATCATAATTTTTTATCATTCTCTTCTTCTCATATATTTAATCATCTTGAGACTATCAATTCTATCTCATAATTGCCTCGTTATGAGGTTCACAATATATAATCAATCACTCAGATAAATTCTCATTATATTATACTTTCATATTTCTTTTCTATCATATTTGTCTCTCTGTGAGTCTCATTCATCTATCAATAAATTTACAATTATGAATAACACTTTAGCATCTCAAGCAATAACAATCAATATTTAAAGCAATGCGATGCATGTATTTAAATATTATTATTATTTGGGAACTTCTTCCCACATATTGACATGTTTTTATCTTAAACCAACTGCCTTCCCAGTTTTTTTATCTCCAGCACATACTGGCTGTAACGGTTTTCATTTATCTCCAACATATACCGACTGTCATGGCTTTCATTTATCACCAGCATATACCAACTGTCACTGTTTTCATTTAGACTGGACCCCTCCTGGTTCTTTTATTTTATGCATATGCATATGAACAATAATATAAAAAAAAAAAACATACGTTCAGACATTCAATTTAGCTATCCAGCTTTTTCTCAAAATCATTATTTGATCATATTAATTAAATTTTCTGATCATATATCATATCAAATTTTCAATCATAACTTGTCAAGAATTTCATTTATCCCTTCATTATCAACTTATTATTTCAATAATATTACTTCTCATATAATAAATCTCTAACATATTAATTATTCCTATCATACCCATCAACCAATTTTCATCTCTAATCAAATTATAAGTTAATAATTAATTCAAATATCATCACTTTATATTTCATATTTATCTCGATTACTAAAAATAAATCTAACTCACCACGTAGCACTTAAAGCTATCCGTGGATCATCTCCTTCAATTTACTACTATTTTCAGCAATTTCACCCGATTGTTGATCGTCAACACATGACATAATATTTATGTTAATTTCTAATTTATTCTTTAATTCTTCCAAAATTCATACCGCTTAAAAATTCCTACATTGAGCTTCGAGAAATTTTATGTATGCCAATTTAAAAATAAAATTTATATTATCACCTTTTGTTTTTCTTAGAGCTTTCCTCGACTCTCTTTAAAATTCTTCAGTAAACCTCTTCAAAATTTTACTCTTTCAACTTTTCTTCAATCCCCAAGTGTTTAAAAAAATAAAAAAATTTAAATTGAAGAAAGAAGAAAATCAAACAAAATTTAATAAGTAATAAATAAAAAAACTAATATATATAGATATATAAACTACTCCACCGTTTTTTTAAGCTGGGTTTACTTCCACGTAGTGTCCAGTTTCTTTTTTTTTTTTCCAAATGAATTATTCTATTCAATAATAATTCTTTCATGTAATATTTTATTTTAATTTCATGTAATATTTATCAAATTACTTATTTACTCATAATTTAAAATCACGAATATTACAACAATGCCCGTGATAGCCGCTATCCATGATCACTATGCTTGTGACCCGTAATTTAAGTTGTTCGAAGTTAAAGAAAATTCACGACCGTAATCCGACGATTCGCATTTTAACACTTGGAATGTTCACAACTGCAATAAATTTTATGTGACCGCATTTGGACCGCCACCGAAATTTAAAACCCCGATCATTACAGAGAGTGGAAGGAGAACAAATCACATAAGTATGGGAGGATAAGCAAAAGGTTAACCAATAAAACATAAATGACAGTAATGGTATAGTTTTAGTTTATTGGTCAAAATTTTGTTTTGCAGCGGCTGTAAGCTGCTGCCAGTGCAAGGGCGTCTTGCTGCTCTACAAAATGGAAAACGACAGCTGTTAATTCACTACAAAAAAAAATTGATATGTACCGGATCAAAATTCATCGGTAAAAACTAAAAACTGTCAGTATACCGACAATTTAAAAAGTGTAACCAAGAAAAAGCGTAACTATAAGAATATACGACAGTTTTTTGACCGTCTATATAAACAAAAGATATTTACTTATGGTATTTTTGGTATAAATACATTTACTTACGGTTTAAAAAACCTTTGGTATAAGTTCTATACCGACGGTCTTATAATCGTAACAATAGGTTGGTTTTACCGACAAGTAAAATCCATAGGTATAACTCATAAACCTATACCGATGGTTATACAACAAGTCAGTTTTACCGACAAAATTTGTTCATCAATATAACTCAAAACCTATACTGACGTTTTGATAACCATAACTATAAGTAAGTTTTCCCGATGGATTTTGCAACCATCACTATATGCATGTCAGCTTCAATTAAATTTTCAGTTTTTTTCCTCATATAATTGCATGTTGAATGCATAATAAATGATAAAATATAAAAATAAACAATAGAGCATACAAACACCATATGAAGAAATAATTTCATTCTTCTAAAAGATAAAATTTTACATAGTAGTACATAGAGGAGAATATCTTTGAAATTGAACAAAAAAATCCAGTAAATATTAAATGTCTAATATCCTAATTCCTTGGATCGTTTTAAAAAATTAATACATGAAAACTTCATTACAAAAGCTGCAGCAGTACGTGCTCTGTTATGTATCTTCTGAATCATGCTCCTGCTGATAATAGAAAGTTATGTAAGAACCTAATTAGTAACCAAAATACCCGTCCAAAAAGAAAAGAAAAAGATCACCTATACTCAGCCACAAAAACAACCAAAATACTATAGTAGTAACCTAATTACAATTAAAATAAACCAAAGATCACCTATCATTTTTTTTAATAAAAGATCACCTATCATATGACGCTACTATAGCAATGGTTGGAAGCTAATATGAATCTCCATCAACTTTCAATCCTTGCAACCACCCCTTGTCACCAGTGAAAAGAATTACTTAGTCTATAAAGGATTAGCTATAAAGGAAACTAAAAAGGGCTTTACTTTACGATTGAGATTAAAAGCGCCTAAATTAGTGGATTACAATCCTAAGCTAAGCATGGAGCAACTGTTTACAAAATTACAACCAGAGCTTTACTAATGAGATTAAAGGCAGTGATTACAATCAATCCAATGCACTCGTTTACAAAATTACAACCAGTGCTTTGCAACTGATATTGGCACTTGACTTTAAGAAAAGAACTAAAATAAATAAAACACACTTAAAGCATAAATGGTCTTGAAAATTCAACCAATATCATTTACATAAGAGTATTTTGTCCACTCCAGTACAAACATAGCCTAAGTACTTAACCACTTAAATACAAATATGATATTTCTTTCAAGTTCCATCAACCCAAAAAAACATAGATAGAAATCAAATCAACCCATTCTGTTTCTATATAATATTTTTCATCCCAAAAAACCTTTCACATTCTAATTTCTACTAATTATCCTTGAAATCCTTCCATCAACCAAAAAACATATGATGGAAAACAACCCATTCTATTTCTATCATATACATTATGCCATCCCCAAAAATAGTCTAATTTCTAAGCTAACTGTTACCATCCATCATGCCTTTTAATGCATTCTATTTAGTTTTTTCATGATGCATGCTTTTTTCAACAACTATACATGCCCCTAATCTTCAAGTTAAGAAATAGTGTCCATGTATAAATTTTTGCAGCCTCAAAGGAAAAAAGAAAAGGTTCCTTAAGCCGTACCTTACTCGTTTGATTAACCCAAGTACCCAACTCTAAAACTCAATGTTAATTGTTTGGGCAAGATGGACAACCTGAAAAGTGAAAACAAATAAACATAAATACATAATTAAATAATCAACCACAAACATCAAGCAAATAAGAAGATGTGTTATGTTCTTCAACTACTTTAAATCCTTTAGTTGATCCAAATTTTTAGGTATAACTATTTGTTCAAGATGTAAACAAGAAGCGATTAACAAGAAACATGAGCTGAAATGAAACTACACTAAACAACTAATAGCGAAAATTAAAGGAAAATATACAAATATCTTCCCCATTTCTTCATTTAAGATCTCGAGGTCTAAACTATAAGACATACAAATTACTAATTGCAATGTGCACTCAATTAGCAACTTAGGATGTTAAGAAAAGTAAGAGCCTCAAGGTCTAGCAAATTACTTTGTATGTCTATTGCTCATGCTCATTCAGTGTGTATATATATATATATATATCTCAAAATTAAACAAAGCAAATTTTGGTCCCAAACAATAAACTAAACTGAAGCAGAAAATTTAGACTTAATTAGAACTAAATAAACTAAAATCACAATCTGGCTTCTAAAATAAAAGAAAATAATCACACCAGCAAATCATATACTTATCTCTCTAGCATTTTTTCAAGAAAGTATTGAAGTGAATCAAAGTCAAACCAAGAATTCAACCACAAGTAACTCAAACAACAAGAGAGACATCTTAGCAAAATACAGGATACTCTAGTCCAAGAACTACCGGGCCCAACCAAGCAAAGAAGTCAAGCACCAAAAATGATACTTGAAACATTCAGATTCATCACAGTGAAAAGAGAATAGAAGGCTCATATTTCTTTTTCTAATCTAATAGTTGAGAAGAGCGAATTGCTGTGGTTATTGTTTGAATATTGAAAAAATGATATGCTTTGAATATTGTCTCTCTATTAACTAATTAGAGAAAGAAAAAAAAATAATATGCTTTTATCAAATATCAACATGTGAAATGGTGATTGTACCACTCATTTACAAAGTGACAGCCTTACCCTTTGCTAGAACCAAACCAAACCAAACCCAATCAATAGTAGAGATATGCATATTTAAACCAAGATTATTCAACCAATTCCAGAATCAAAACCGAAACGGATAATTTAATCTAAGTAACACTATAGAAACCAATTTCATAGATTAATCCAGCAAGCACAAGGCCTTAAACAACCAGAACTTTAACCTATAGGCAAAAATTAAATTCAATCAAGAAAGAAATCACTTAAAGGAAGGTTAGTAAATATACAAGCAGTCTAACCCAAAAATACCTCATTCTCCTTCTCCAAAAAATCCAAGAAGCCATGCCTGCAAAAGAAAACTCAAGTCAGTACATATAGGCGAAAATTAAAGAGAGAAAGAGAGAGAGAGCATATGGAAATTTACACAAAAGAAGCAAAATTGGTATAGCATGATGTAGCATAAATACCCAAGAGTGCACAGCCTCGAATCTGAAAAGAAGCAGGAAGAGAAATTATATACATAAGATGATTGATTTATACATGTATAGTGATGATGGCGTGGGATTAAAAAATAAAAGCCTAAATCTACCCTTTTTCCTTTCCCGATTGACAAAAATTGAAACCCTAAACTCTTGTATTTCTTCTCGTCAAAAATAAATAGTACCTAGAGCAGTAAATAAAAAAAAAGTATGTAATTAAAAATGAAAAATAGGAAGTGAGAGCGAGAGATACCAGTGAGGATGTGCAAGGCTGGAAGCGGTAGAGGTCACGACTGGAAGTTGCGGAGATCGTGGCTGGTAACTATGGGGAGAGAGAAAGAAGAAGAAAAGGGGGGAGAGAAAGAAGGAGAGAGAAAGAAGAACGAGAGGAAAGAAGAACACGAGGAAATGAGAGAGATAAAATGTTGCAGTGGAAAGAGAGAGAAAATGGTACCGGTGTAGATGGAGATTTCTAGCAGGAGTTGGCGTGCACATAGGAAAGAAGAAGGAAGTGTTACCTCAAAAAATGCGCTACTGAGTTGGAGTTAGAGGTCGGGCCTCGAGATGCACAGGCAAATGAAGTAAGCTAAAGAGTCAACGGAGTGAAATGCCTTCGAAGATGCAGTGTTCGTTTTATTTTTTAGGTCAAGGATTTCATCCGATTTTGATGTGTATACTTGGGTCCTTTTATACTGTTTTGGGATGAGGTGACCCTTGTGTCAAGGGCAATGGTCTGGAAGTCCTGCTGCATAGACCAACGTTGTCCGCGTGTTGCCCCGTGTTTTGGTTTGAGGCTATACATGTGTCGTTCTGCTGTTTTGATCTAAGGTTACCCACGTGTCGTGTCTTCATTGGGCATGTGTTTTTAGGCTGTATCAGGAAGATTTGGGTTAGTGGTGGTGGCTGGTGGTAGTTGGTGTAGTGAGGAGTGGAGGAGAGTCTGTCTGGTGTGGTGGTTGGCCGGTGGCTGAACAATTCAGGGAGAAGAGGTAATTGTGGCGCAGCTAGGGTCAGAACGACAGAGAGAGGTATAATGAGATATTTTCATTAGCCGAGTGCCCCGGTGAAAGGGTCGAGGAGGTCCATTCCCCACATGGCAAAGGGAAATAGGCTAGTGACAGAGGTAAGGGGATTTATTGGTCAACAGGAGATGGTAGAATACTACTGGCAATTCTTTCACTTTTTTACCAATTCCATAGCTTCTTCTCGCATCCCGGGCGAGTAGTAACCTTAACGAAGGATTTTGAAAGCCAGGGCCCGGCCTCCAAGGTGGTTTCCACAGATTCCTTCGTGAACTTCCCGGAGAGTGTAGTCGGCCTTGGTTGGGCTTAGACACTTTAGTTAGGGCGTTGTAAGACCTCTTTTGTATAGTTGATCATTCAAGACTATGTACAGAACCGCTCGGGAGATGATTTTCTGGGTTCGTTCCTTTCATCCGAGAGATAACCATCTCCCAAATACCGAGGATAGGGTCAACCCAAGTTTCCTCGCTGTCCACAGGCAACACAGTGGCTTCGTTGATTCTAGGCACAATGAGGGTCTCGAGGTAGACTACAAGCGTGGATTCAGGCTGTCGAGAAAAGGCGAGCTGGGCTAGGGAGTCAGCCTTTGAGTTTTCAGCCTGGAGGATCTGGTTGATACGGAACATTTTGAACTTGGCAATGAACTCTTTGGCTTGCGCTAGATAGCGGGCGATCTTCTCTCCACAGGCTTCGAACTCTCCATTGACCTAGTTCACCACCAATTGTGAGTCATTGTATACATTTAGGGCTTCAATGGACAATGTTCTGGCCAACTTCATTCCGGCTAACAACGCCTTGTACTCAGGTTCATTTTTTGAGGCTCTGAACCCGAACCTTAAGGCGTACTCGACGGTGAAGCCATCTGGGCTACACAGGATGAGTCTGGCGCCACTCCCGGTGTCGTTGGAGGACCCGTAGACATGGAGTGTCCATTAAGGGACTGGTTCGACTTTGCGGAAAACTAGGGTAAGATTCACCTGGCTTTGAAGAGTAGTCTCTATGGTAAAGTCGGCTAAGGCTTGGGCTTTGATGTCATCGCGGGGTCGATAATGGATGTCGAACTTTTCGAGTTCTACTGACCACTTGACCATTCTTCCGGAGATATTCGGTTTGTGGACCACTTATCGGAGGGGTTGGTCGGTTAAAAGGACAATTGTGTGCGCTTGAAAGTACGGTCGGAGTTTGCGGGCCGTGACTAAGAGGGCATACGCCATTTTTTCCACAAGAAGGTATCTTGTTTCGGTGTCATGGAGGACCTTGCTTACATAGTACACGGGCCGTTGGATGCCGACCTATTCTCAAATTAGGACGAAGGCTACCACTTCATGTCCGACCGAGAGTTATAAGAAGAGTTCTTCGTTGGTGATGGGTTTGGTAAGTAGGGGGTGAGCCTAAGTACCTTTTTAATTCCTCGAATGCTTTCTGGTAGTTTTCGATCCAGAAAAAATCCTTGGCTTTCCTGATGGCTTTGAAGAAGGAGAGTCACTTCTTTGCGGATTTTGACATGAATCGACTCAAGGCAGCTATCTACTCGATGAGCCGCTGGACTTTCTTCATTGTCCGGGGTGGGCTCATACCGAGAACGACCTCTATTTTTTCGGGGTTTGCCTCTATGCCTCTTTAGGTCACCATGAAGCTGGGGAACTTCCCTCGGTGACCCCAAGGGGCATTTAGCGGGGTTCAGCTTCATTTGGTGGTGCCAAAGAACTTTGAATGCCTATTTTAAGTCAGCTTTGTGGTTTTCAGTCCTAACTTTTTTACCAGCATATCGTATACATAGACTTCCATGTTTCAGCCTATTTGCTCTCAAAAGATTTTATTCACCAATCTCTGGTAGGTTGCCCCAGCGTTCTTCAAACCGAAGGGCATGACTTTGTAACAATAAAGTCATTGCCTGGTAATAAAAGTCGTATTCTCTTAGTCGGGCTTGTACATAAGGATATTGTTATACCCGGAGTATACGTCCATAAAAGTTAGGAACTCATGCCCTGACGTTGCGTCGATGAGCTGGTTGATTCTTGACAGAGGAAAGCTATCATTTGGATAGGCCTTGTTCAGATCCAAAAAGTCGATACAAATGCGCCACTTGCCATTAGATTTCTTCACCATTACCACGTTTAACACCCAGTCCAAGTAGTCTGCTTCTCGGATAAAACTAGCTGCGAGTAGTTTATCTACCTCAGCCCTGACAGCGGTGTGTCGCTCGGGGGTGAACGATCTTTACTTCTGGATGACTGGCTTATAGTTAGGATTTGCGTTCAACTGGTGCACTATTACTTTAGGGCCGATCCCTAGCATGTCTGTGGTTGACCAGGCGAAGAGATCATAGTTTTCCTAGAAGAGGATGAGTAAGGATCCCCTAAGGGCCTCGGGGAGGTTGGAACTTATTTGGATGGTTTTGGGGACATCCTTACCGAGGGAGATTGCAGTTAACTCTTTCACTGAATGGCCCTGTGGATTTCTTCCTTCATCCCTTGGGTCGTCCAACTCGAGCAGAAGGGCTTCCGTCCTTCTACCTTCCCTCACAGCATTCAGATAGCAAGATCTAGAGATCTGTTAGTCTCCTTTGATCTCTCCCACTCCTTCTTCAGTAGGCAATTTTACCTTCAAGTGGTACGTAAAGACGACTGCTCTAAGCTTATTGAGAGTGGGTCTACCGAGGATCATGTTGTAGGATGAAGGTTATCTGACGATCAGGAAAGTGGTTTGCATGGTAGTTACTTGTAGATCCATCATTGCGGTTACCGGGAGAACTATGCTGCCTTCTGCAAACATCGGGCCCCCTGAAGAACAGTAGAGCGGAATGGAAATTGGCTCTAACTGAGAATCTTCTAGTTGTATTTGCTAAAAAGCGTTGTGGAACAGGATGTCAGCTGAACTTCCATTGTCGACCAGGATGTGTTTGATCTCATGGTTAGCCACGAGAAGGGAGATGACCACGGCGTCATCATGCGGAGTCTAGACTCCCTCCAGATCTTCATATGTGAAAGTGATGGCCATATCCAGTTTCTATTACTTGTGGCGCCCGACGACTAAGTCTAACGACCAGGTGAAAATCTTTTCGCCGTGCCTGGAAGTGCCCTTGGTCGTGGGGCCTCCGCAGATGGTTTTGATCGTGGCAGCCTCTGGGTTTCTTTGGTTGGGCTCTCTGCGGCTCAGCTCGAGACTCTTTTGTGTAGGTCGAATCGTTCTGTCTCGATCGGATGGGCGTTCGGGACTCTTTCGGGACTGTTATGATAATTTCTCCATTCGAGGCCCAGTGAACTCTTTCAACTGTCCCATGTTGATGAGGGCCTTTATCTGGTGCTTTAGTGTTAAACGGTCTTTTGTGTCATGTCCGTGGTTTCTATGGAACCGACACCACTTGGCTCGATCCTTGTTGAGATGTAATGGTCTCGAGGGCCACTGCAGGATCGCTTTGTCCTGGATTTGTATCAAGACATTGGTTCTGGATGCGTTGAGGGGGGTGAAGTTCCCAAAGGACTTGGGGGGCCTGGGCTTGTCCTCGCGAAAAGGTTGCTTAACGGGTTCTCGGTGCAGACTAACGAGGCCCCTTCTGTTACTCTCTACGTTCCCTTCTCGTTCTCTTCGGAAGGCCTGGTCATCTTCCGCTAGCATGTACTTCTCAGCTCAGGCTAAGATCTTGTTTATATCGCTGGGTGGACGCCTGGTGAGCTTCGAACTAAAGATCCCAGATCTCAGCCTGTTTTTGAATGTCTTGATTTGGACGTTGGGATCGAGGTCGAGGATTTCCCAGGCAGCAGAGTTAAACCTCGAGATATAGGCTCAGAGGTCTTCTTGGGCCTTTTGCTGCTAAGAAAATACGATGCAAAGGCGTATCTCAGTTCTTTGAATGTGCTGATGCCCTCTGGTTTCAAACGAGAATACCACATTCTGACTGCCTTCTAGAGTGTTAGGGGGAAGGCTCGACACATCATGGGATCGGAGTGTTTGTGGAGCATCATCGTGGTTTTATAGTGCTGGAGGTGGTCTAGGGGCTCTGTAGAACCGTCATAAGGTTTGATCTGGGGCATTCAAAAATTCGACGAGAAATGAGCCTTGAGGACCTCTTGAGTGAAAGATGGGTCCTGAACGTTGAGCTCGTCCAAGACACTATGGTTTCGGCCTTTCAGTGCTTCATTGATCCTTCCTTCTATGTCCTCTATTTGTTTATCAAAGCCGAAACTGCTTTTGGATGAGAGGCTTTCCTTGGATTTGGCCTCGTGAGGTGGGGAGGACTCTGTTATGGAACAGCCGTCGACGGGGAGCCCACGGCCAGCCAAGCCTGTGCGACTGGGGTCCAATCAAGGGGGCGTGAGTAAAGGTTGACGAGCCCCTCGGTAGACCTCGACGGCCAGATCGGTCACCAATTGCGAGAGCTCCACGAACTGGACTTGGAATATAGTCATGGTTGGATGCGTGCCGGACAAGGTAGAGGGTCTTGACCCAGACCGCTGGGGGTGGGTGCTAGCCCCAGCTGCTCCCTTAACGGTGTCCCTGATGGCCTTTTTAGGTGGCATAGCAACAAATGAATTCTTTAGACTTTTTCGCTTTTGCTGTTAGCGAGACATGATAGTGTTCCCACGGACGTCGCCAATCTGTTGCCTCCAAAAACGTGCTGCTGAGTTGAAGGCCGGGCCTTGGTGAACCTGTATAGGGAAACGAGGTAAGCTAAGGAGTCACCGGAGGGAGTTGCCTTCGAAGATGCTCTGATGCCTTTGTTAGTATGGGGTTTTAGAAGTGCGAGAATGGCAGTGTTCGTTTTTCTTTTTTAGGTCAAGGATCCCATCCGATTTTGACGTGCATACTTGGGTCTTTTTATAGTGTTTTGGGGATGAGATGTCGCTTGTGCCAAGGGCGGTGGTATGCTGGAAGTCCTACTATGTGGACCAGTATTGTTTGCGTGTTGCCCTGTGTTTTGGTTTGAGGCTATCCACGTGTCGTTCTGCTGTTTTGATCTAAGGTTGCCCACATGTCGTGTCTTCTTTAGGCATGTGTTTTTAGGCTGTATCAGGAAGATTTGGGTTAGTGGTGGTGGCTGGTGGTAGTTGGTGTAGTGGGTAGTGGAGGAGAGTCTGTCTGGTGTGGTGGCTGGCCGATGGCTGAATAATTCAGAGAGAAGAGGTAATTGTGGCGCGGCTAGGGTCAGAACAATAGAGAGAGGTAGATAGTAGAGACGAAGATAGATTAGAAGAGAGGACTTGTTTGGCTGTAGTGGTGAAAGTGGGGATTTAAATACCCCTTAGGATTAGGGGGGAAAATTTAGACTTGGGCACAATTTGGGTTTAGGCCAGTGGATTGGGTTTGGCCTAAAAAAATGGTATAATCTTATTCAGCTCAAAAATGAGAATCCATTTTATTAAATAAGTATTTTATAAATTATTTCACTTTTTGAGTTTTCAAGTTGTATGATAAATAATATGATGCTCTTATTTGTCATTGAAATATTCAATGTTATTTAATACATTGTCTATCTATTTTTAAAATATGAAGAAATAATATATTTTTTTAGAATTAATACATTTTTTATTTCATAAAATAATTATTTTGGAACAAATAACAAATATTTTAAACAAATCCACAAGATTAATAATTTGATGCTCTTATTTGTTAGTGAAAAAAAGTAACTAAAGCATTAGCAATGATATGGTATAACTGAATTGAAGGAAATACTTTTAATCTTAGATTGAGATTTATTGTACGACTAAAGAAATAAAATCTAAACGACCAATTTTTTTATTTTAAATAATTATATAATATTTTATAAAATTATAAAATCAATTTTAAATTCAAAAGATTTTAATTATAAATTAAATTCATCAACTGGCGAACAAATGGTATCACTAACGCACACATGTCTATTGGTGATAGTTCGGATTAAAAAATCATTTTACCGATTTGTTAATTCCACTAAACTATCAAACCTTAAACCCTAATTACCAAAACCCTAAACTGAACCCCTAATTACCTAAAAACCCTAAAACCTAAAACGCTAAACCTTAAAACCATAAACCCTAAATCTTATAATCATAAGCCCTAAACCTTAAACCTTAAATTGAAGTTGGGATTAATTGCAGTGTTTTGTTTGAATCCCATTACATTTTTTGTTATAATGGAAAAGATGAAATTGGAGCTAGAATCGATTACAATGTTTGGTTAATTAACATGTTCATGGCATTTTCAAGCATTTATATATTACATATACTATAATAATATTTTATTAGTTAACTATATATATATATATATATATATATATATATATATATATATATATCAGTTAATTATATTATTTTCTAATATTTACTATTATAAAATATTATATTATATTACATTTTCATTTTATTAATTATTAGTATAATTTACTGTATTTTATATACTATATATTATTTTTATTAATATTTTGTTATATTATCTAATTATATTAATTTGTTCTTTAGTTGCATGAATTCTTTATATTTAAAAATCAATTTCCAAGTATTTATAAGTATTATTTATATATTATGTATGTACTATAATAATATTTTAGTACTTAACTATATATTAGTTTCAAATATTTAGTAATATAGTCACATTTAATTATAATTTCATTTTTAGTAATTATTATTATAATTTACTATATGTTATATATTATTTTCACTAATATTTAGTTATATTATTTAATTATCTTACATTAATTTGTTATTATAGTAGTTAATTATATTAGAATTATTATTTATATATTATATATGTATTACAATAATATTAAAACACTTAACTATATTATATTAGCTAATTAATTAATTATACCATTTTTAAATATTTAGTATAGTATAAAATTTTAACTATATTCTTATTTTTGTTAATTATTAAACATATTTACTATATTACATTGGTTTATACTTATTGATTTTTTTATTCGTCAGTATATACATGATCTATAACGAAACTTTTAATCTGTCAGTATAGACACGATCCATACTTACGGATCGTTAAATCTGTCAGAATAGACATGATCTATAGTGACGATATTATACATTCGTTAGTATAGACATGATCTGTAGTGATGAAATTGTAAATCCGTCAGTATAGACATGATATGTAGTGACGGAAATTTTAATCTATTAGTATAGACATGTGCTATAGTGACAGAATTGTAAATCTGTCAGTATAAATATGATCTGTAATGACGAAATTTTTAATCCGTCAGTATACATCAAATTTATATTAACGTATTTAAAATCCGTCGGTATAATCTGTCTATATTTACGGATTTAAAATCAATCATAATATTGCAATTTTCTTTTGTAGTGATTGAACCAATACCGTTTTTATGATATATCACTTATGCTTAAAGAATAACTAATTCGACTCCATGAGTTTTTTCCCTTTTAGCTGCTTCTTTGCACGGCCCCTAGAGAGAGGGTGTAGTGATCATTGCATGAACAGCCTGCCTAACATGGTTTGGTTTGACAATGCGTATCAATCACAATTTATTTTTCCTTGTGCAACAACGTTCTCAAAAACGTACATGGCCAATTCAAGATCACTCACTAACTATCCTATAATAACCATGCAATTCCACCACCTTGAGGCAATCATGGGCACATTCAACCGCTAAACACCATTGTATCTGAAAAAAAAGAAGAAAAGAATTACGACAATTACTCGATGCTTACTCAGTTATAAGATAAGTCCTGACAGATATATCAACACCACTAAAATTAAAATTGTCTATTAACTTCTGACTCTTCATTTCAACCTTTTTTATATTTAAAAAAAAAGTGTAATAATAATTTCAATTTGAATTACCATGCATTTAATAAGAAAAAAAGAAGCCGAAAAGACAAATCACATCTCAAAAGAGAGTATATTTATTATATAAGAAAAGAAATAAACTTAAAAGATGAGGATTGAAGAAACCAACAAACGAAAGTTCTTCAATTTAAATAAAAGCTAGTACAGTAAACAATAGAGATAGGACAAAAAATATTTGATCCTACACTACATATTTATTACCAAACACAAATGCTAGCTCATAGTTCACATAAACCTTTAAAAAAACCACAAACCCATCGCTTAGCAATTCACATCTTGGTGCAATCAGTTTGCTTGAAAGACACAGTCTGCGCTTCAGAGTCATATCCAACCAAGTAATTCATCTGAGCCAAGTTCCCAAAGATTCCGAAACCAACATTAATGCCTGCGAAAGAAAAACACACAACACCTTCACTAGTCTTAATGAAGGTATTCAAAGGGCTCAATTTCACATCAGCACCAGTGAAATGAGCAGTGAGAATCGGAAATTTAATATTAGATGAGGCTGAAACACTATAGCAAAGGGTTAAGTGATGTGAAGGATCTTCAATTCGCTCTGCATCAATTGCCTCTGCCACTACTGACTCAAGATCTGAGTAATCGCGTTCAGGCAAAAATGTCAATGTAGTACCAGAATCAATGATGATGTTTCCTTTCGCTGTGCCGTCAAATCCAAGTCTGAAATTAACCCTCTTATCATTAACACTAATTCCTTCAAGAGTAAGATAGTAGAAGGTATCTGGTTTTTTCTTAACTATAGGAGTAGAAACAACCCCGGAGCCCGAAACCACGCCTTTCGTACCAAAATTGATCTCGCTTGTTGCTTTTTCAGAAGAAAAAGGAACCAAACAGTAAGAAAATTTCCCATCAATTGAAGTACCCAACTGAGTAATTAGGGAAAGTGAACCACCGCCAAGGCCAACAATACCAGAACCTTTCTCGCTGAAAGTTCCATCATTGTTATGTCCACACCCAATGATGGTCTTGGGAAGCGCGACAGGTCGGCCATTTGTTGAGCCTAGAGTGAGTGTATCAATGGCTAGATTTCCAACAGTGAAAGATTCATCTCCGTAAGACATTCTGTATAAGCAAGATTCATCTTGGCTGCATCTAGTTTGCTCACTGGATTGGCATTGCCTTGAGGAGCAAGAAAGGTCTTTATAAGTAGAGGAAGATTTAGGGTTAAACAGAGGAGCATCTTGCTTGTAACAATTGGTGCAGGGTTTGCATTGTGTCCAAACAAGATCACTACCTGTATCGGCAATACCCAAAATTTCAACAGGAGGTGTGCCGAATGAAATATTCATGAGGTATTCCCCATTGTTAGCAATAATATCAGATTGAGCTTGGTTTGGTGAGAGGAAGTTTGGATTAAAGTGAGAGACACGTGTAAGGGAACGACGTAAAGCATTGGTCAAACGTTCTGAGGAGGTCGCTTTTGGGTTGTAAAAAGGGGATTTTAGCGAGTCGCGGTGGATTAGATCAATAGTAAAACCATCTCTTTGAGCATCTATGAGGGAGAAAGAAACAACAGTGAGAGTGATTGCAAAAGAAAATAAGAAAGCTTTTGCCATTATGACTGACTGATAATTGTTGATGATGATAATGATGATGATGATGATGATGATGATGAGAAAGGGAGTGGATTTGAGGTGTTTATATAGTGGAGATAAGACAGTGATGATCATCTAGAAATTAAAAATACTGAGAATAAAAGGAAGGATTAATGGTGTGATTATACATACAAAGTATAATTTGCAATTTCCTTTTATGATATAATCATATTGAAGGCAAGATTCGGTGGACTAAATTGGTTGGCCGGAATGATCTTTAGTTTTCCCAAAATACACGATTTGTTTTCTTTCTTGCAAAGACTCTTCACTTATAAAATTTTATTTTCCTTTCTTTTCTTTTCTTTTCTTTTCTTTTTTTTTTCAATTTTGAGAATTTCGTTGCATGAATTTTGCATTGGTTTGCCAAATCTGCTTAATATTTTATTTTTTTCCTTCAAAAACTGATTTATTGATTTGTTTCCTTTGTTCCATGGACAGCCAAATCCATCCATATATTTGATTCTCCAAAATTGACTATTGTTAATGAATTTTGATTGATTATTTCACTTATAATTATTATTAAGAAATTTTTTTTTGTAATTTTAATTAAAGTTAATTACATTTTCATACCCGACTTTAATGGGTAATTACATAAATATACATGTGATATTAAAAATTATTGTTTCATACTTGAACTTTGTAGATTACATTACAAAAACATATCTTTATTAGTTACTCCGTTAATCAAACGTAAAATTTTCGGTCAAATGTCACCTCATCAAATATTTTAAAACCCCTCAATACCCCTCAAATAACTTACTCTTATTCTTCACGCATCTTCATCTTCCCAGATCTTTCTCTTCACTTCTTTTTCAGAGACCCATGTCATGTTTTGGTTGAAATGAAAAAGAAATTGCAAGACCCATTCAGTTTTTGGAAAATATTTTCAAGAGCCCAAGACTCCTTTTTTGGTCCAAGAAGGAAGAACAAAATTGCAATACTCCTTGATTTGACAAAAGAATTTTGGTTTTTCTTTGATTTCTCTTGTAATTTTGAGTGAGGGAAAATTATAGAGATTTTTTTTCTAAGTCGCCATGGCTTTGCTCGGCTGAAAATCTTTGTGAAAAAACATTGCAAGGGTGCAGAAAAGGGTAGCAAAGAAAGCGATGACTATGTGCATCTTCAGTTGTAAAGGCCAATTGGGTAGAAATTACCTTGTTTAGGTTATTATTTGAAAGAAAAACGGAATTTAGAGTTGGGTTTAGAACGAACTCGGGTATAGTAACGGTGGTGGTTTTGAGATCAAGAGACAACGCTAGTTACGATTGACATTATTACCATTATAATAATAGTTCAACAAATTCAAATCAAAACAATGTAAAATCTCCACAATCCAAATATAATCCAGAAATTAAAATGAAGATTCAAAATTAGATTCGAATCCTAACTTTTATTAAATAAATAGATAATCAAAACACAAGAAAAATAAAGAGAAATGGGAGAAAGCCAACCCAATCTGTCATAGGTCTCGGCGATGGTAGTGTGGTGGTAGCAGCAGTGTTTTCAGAGGCGAGGGTGTTAGGCGAGGCGTTTTGCCTCAATGGGGCGAGCAGTAAGCCCAAAGGCGTTGGGGCGTAAGTCTTTTGAAACATTGGGGCGTTTTGAATAAAATAATATTAATTAAATTATAAAAATACTAAAAAATTGAAATAATATAAATTAATTAATTATCTATAAACTTTACTAACTTAAAGACCTATGAATAAATATTTATCAAAATATTTCACAAACACACGTTAACATCACAAAACCGTTCCAAATTCCAACAAACATAAAAATAACGCAATGCTTTCAGTTTAGTGTTTACACACTTTTATTGGTATAACAAATTCACATATATAAATCTATTAAAAACAATAAATTAAATAGCATAGGAAACAAAATCATTCAATGGGCTCTAAAGCACCTTCATCAAACATATCTACGCTAAGAAAAGTTCTTGAATGAAATCCTGGGGGTATATCTTCCATAATTGGGTCTAATATAGTTTGCTTGCTTCTTCTTCGAACTTGAGTCTCTTGACCTACATAACAAATTACACAAATTATATAGCATTAGTGCATTATAACAATATATGATAATGAGTCCAATGATTCCATAGATATGTGACCATCTATGATAATATTTATTTCATACTTACTTGACCTTGTCTTATGTGTTTGTTTGTTTGATAATCCAGAGGCAAAAGAACCATATTCTATTGTAGGAGCAGGTGTCTGAGTGTCCTCTCTTTGCAAAGGTTCAATTGGCACAGTCCTAATGACATCAACATCAAATAATTGTTCCTCTTCAAGCCAAGAAGGATCACTAGGGAGAAGAGGTGACTCTGTCTCCACTATCCACTCATCATCAGAGTCAATCTCCTCCACCAATATAGGATCAATTTTTTGTTGCCTCCTTCTGATACTTATTTCTCTCAATGCAGTGTTGTACTTTACATAAACCAAAGCATTCAATCTTTTGTGTTCAAACCTGTTCCTCTTTTTTGTGTGGATCTACAAGATCAATTTTTTATCAATATATAAGTTTCAGTTTTACAAGATGAGATGTATTAAATTGTGAAAGTTAAATAAATTTTACCTATTCAAAGGTGCTCCAATTTCTCTCACACCCTGAAGCACTACAAGTGAGACTAAGGACTCGAATAGCAAACTTTGTCAACTCAGGTGTGTTGCTTCCAAAGCACAACCACCAATCAGCTACACAATTAAACTAATTCCATAAGAACAATATTAGGCAATGACAAACGATAATACTAAGTAGCACATTATATAAGTTTTAAATAGTACCTGGAGAACGTCGATTTCTTATATCGATTGTGATTCTGGTTCCAAAGTCTCCACGTGCATAGTCATATAAGTCCAATTGAATATCAGCTGAAACACGATCTTCATAACTCATCATCCTTTCCATGCATTCAAGCAATCCTCTCTTCAATATCAGCTCAAATTTAAGGAACTTCTCTGTGTAACGTAACTGAGGATTTAAATAAAACCCAGTAGCATGTAAAGGTCGATGAAGTTGTGGAGTCCATCTATCATCTATCCTTTTCAAAATTGGCCCATACTTGTGTTCATTTCCTCCACAATTATAAACAATCTTTTCTTTTGCAACATCCACCAAATTGTAGATAAATCCCATTGGAGGCCTCTCCTCTGAATCAACTTCTCTCAAAACGAGAATAAGAGGAAGAACACTTTTGATACAAAAAGCAACATTACACCAAAAATTCGGATCAAACAATATACTTGTGCGAGCTTTTGCACCCCTATTCATCTTAAAATATATACTATAGCAAAATGTATCTGAAGAAAACATAACTATAAGAGCTTGCTTTTGCTTATAGATGCTTTGGAGTGTGAGATAAGCATTGGTAAAGCGTGTTACTGCCAGGTAAAGAAGCTCATGATCTTTTGTGTGTTTCCTCATCAAGGCAAGCACCCACGCATGTCCATATATGAACTTCACAACTTGTTTAGATTTTGCAATTGTCTCAGCATGAACCTTCAACTTTGCAATGCTCTCTAGCATGAGATCAATACAATGTGCATCACATGGAGTCCAAAATAATCTAGTCCTTTTCTCCATAAGTCGTTTCCCAGCATTCACAAAATTTGAACCATTATCAGTGACAACTTGAACAACATACTCTTCTCCAATTTCCTCAACCACCTCATCAAGATAATTAAACATCAACTCACCTGTTTTAATAGTGTCAGATACATCAACTGATTTCAAGAACCATGTTACAGCAGGACTATTAACCAAAAGTTGATCAAAACCCTTGACTTATTATCTGTCCAACCATCAGCAATTATACTGCATCCATATTGTTTCCATGCCTTCTTATGCTCCTCCATCATTTTGTCTATGTCAGCAACCTCTTCTTTAAAAATCGATGTCTGCACCTCATGCATAGAAGGAGGTTTAAACCCAGGCCCAAAATTAGAAATAGCCTTAACTGCACTAAGCCAATAGGGGTTATTCATCAAACTAAAAGGGAGTGCTCCATTGTATATAAAATGTCCAATTTTCCTACACACATCTTTTCTTTCTTCTTGCTTCCATTTGGAATTCAAAGTTGTTTGCCGAGCTTGTGAAGAAGTGTAATTATCAATTGGCCCTCTAGGTGTAGAAATTGGTTGAGTAAACGGGCCACTGCCACTACCACTTGAGATCCCATAGTCTCCAATTGACGGGGAAGATAAACTCTCACTTCTTCCTCCAGGACCCATTCCAATCTCTTCAAGCATCTCATTCTTTCTTCTTTTGGTTGATTTGAAACTAGCTAACATTGCTACAACTTCTTCTTTGATATTTTCAGGAACCTTCAAACAAGGTTTCATACCAAAATGAGTGCCCACTAAATGTTGCTTTAATAGGATTATAGTCCTAAAACAATGTTGATCACAAAATCGACAATAGAAGTATTTTTCTCCAGGGATTTCCTTTACATACTTCCATACAGGATCTTTCTTCAAGCCATGACTATTTTCAGGTTCACTCATGCTTCCTAATTCAATTATATTTACACCGTCAATAAGATGAAGAGAAAACAAGTATCAATTAAAAACTAGAGCAAAAAAACTACTAACATTAATGCAACTAAAGTAGAGCAGTTGCAAACTAAAATCAACAAATCTTACAAGCTTTCTTTTATTATTAACATTGGTTATATAATAGTCAAAGACAGGTGCTGTCTGTGAGGGGCAACCCCTATACAGGTGCTGCTTGTTCAGCAGCCCCTGTACAGCAGCCCTTTTACAGCAACCCTTGTACAGGTGCTGCCTGTGCAGTAGCCTGAAAAATAAAAGAACAGGGCAGGATACATACGAAGCAAAGACAATTGGAATTCTGATAACAGATAGCTTAGCATTAAGAATTAACATGCACACAACCACAAAGTTAATTAATTGATTATGTGTAACTGTCACATGAACATTGATATGAAGGTTTTCCTATTTTCTAACACTAATACTTTATTTTTCCATAATCCGTATAACACTAATACTTTACTGGTATGCTCAATATATATGACAATATTAATTTCACATTCTCATTCAATTTAGTTCTTAATTTGTTCAAATATATTGAAAATAACATACTCTGTATGAGAAATTTTATAAATAATGCTGATTGAGGCATGGTCTGTTACAAACTTACAACAGTAATGCACTAGTTTATTTAGGTAATAATGCAGAATACCATATATTATGCAGAGTTTTTAATAATGCAGAATTACCATATATTATGCAGAGCACCCATCAGTAATTTCCAAAAATAAATTCTAACTCTTTTTTTTGATATATTAAGTTATTAACTTATTTATGTAAATATAATTGTCTACATAATTGTTAACAAACTAGATAACTAACAAGCAACAGAAAATAAGCCAACATATGCCCTAGACATCAACATGACCTAAACTTAATTCTCTACAACCTGGTGCCGTACAACAGAAAATAAGTCAAAATGCTTAAAAGAATCTAAAGAAGAGATTTAAGAGTTACCATTCAACAAGAAATCAGAATTAAAAGTAAAGCTTTGACATTTTGAAAAAAACCCTAAATTTATATATTTTAAACCTAAAATTGTAACTTGAAAGCTATAAATGACTTACCTAAGTAAAAGTATGGAGTCCAACTTCCAAGTGAGAGAGACCAAGAGAGCTTGCTGCCTATGGAACTTGAAAGCTTTACGCAGAGAGCACAGAGAGGCTGAGAAGAATGAATTTGTGAATCAGAGACGCGATTTGGCCTCAGGTAGAACTTAAGTTAAGGGGCTTTGCAATACTACATCATTTTGATTAAATTGACTGATTTCATTTAACTCAAAACGACATCGTTTTGAGGCGCAGAGGCAAAAAAAAAATAGCATTGGGCGTATGCCCAGACGCCCCGGGTCGCCCCGAACACCCGGGCTCAAACGGCGAATGCCCACGGGTACTTACGCCCCAACAATTGCGTATTTTGACGTTTTTCGCGGATTTCACCCGGGGGCGCGCCCCAAACACATTTTTAAAAACATTGGGTAGCAGTGACGATGCAGGTGATCGCACGATGCTCTAGTGTTGTTAAGTGGAGGTATGATGACGCTAAAGGTGAGGTGGTGGGACGATGCTGGAGGTGAGGTGGTGCAACAGTGTGGGGGAAAGGATGAAGGCGTTGCACAGTGATCGTCAAGGTCAATGGTTGTGCGTGATGGTGCTTGAGTCTAACGGCTAAAGAGCTTTGTGATCTGCGATGAAAGGAGTGAGAAGGAGCTAAGGGATTTTCTCCGTTGGGGTTTGGGCGGCAGAGGTAGTGGTGGTGGTGCGACGATGAGGAAATTTTGCAGTGTTTCTGCCAACGACGACGAGGAAGCTTGCGATTTTGTCCTTCTTTTTTCTTTTTGCCTTTGTCACAGAGAATGAAAGAGGAGAATAGAACACTACAAGAAAACAGCTCAACACCGAGGGATTTTTCCCCTTGGTGAAAATCCATCAACCCTCGGTAATACTCATCACCGAGGGAATCCCTCGGTGATGCTCCACTAGCGTTAAGCTCCTTTGGAATACATTCTTCAACGACGGCCAGAAATTTCCCTCGGTGATAAGTTATCACTGAGAGACAGTACCGACGGATTCATCCCTCGGTGAAAGCTTTTTAAATAATTACTTTTCAATCAGTTTTACCAAAAATAATAAAATATTATGAGTATCACCAGTAATATTGTTTTTGAAAAAAAAATTGAAAAACTTATTACCAAGGGATGGATCCCTCAGTGATAATGGTTTTTTTTTGTAAAAAAAAATTCTTGAAAGTTAGTATTTGTTGACCCATATTTGATTTTAATAATGACAAAACACTACTTTAATTGTACTAATAGTTTTATCCAAGTGTTTAAGCGGTAAAAGCTTTCAGCATAGAAACAAGATGCAAGAACTCAACTAGATTCAAATGCCAAGACAAGATAGAAGATATAGAATAGACATTAAGGTATTGAAAACAACTGTAAATCTCTTATATTCAAATACTTAGCTTGACCTATGGCTCATTTTACAAAAGATTTTGACAAAACTATTAATACAAATGTTTTCAAGTCAAAAACAGTTTTAATACATGAAAAACTGGGTTGAAAGGCAACCTAGTCGACTGGTTCAATGTACCAGTCGATTGAGATATGGAACAGAAAGTCCCCAGTCGACTGGTGTCAAAAACCCAATCGACTGGCAGTTAGGACAGAGAGTTCCCAGTCGATTGGTGCTTAGGACCGAGTCGATTGGTACTCCCCCATAACCTAAAAGTGAAGTTTCTCACTTGACCCAATCAACTGGTACAAGAACTGAGTCGACTGATAATTCAAAAATATTACTGTTTGAGACACGAGACTTGAGCATTTAATGCACCAAACCTACCAAATCAGTGTCTAACAGCCATATTAATTCAAGTCTATATAAACCCACTTCAATGAGCATTTAAAACAAGAAGATAACATATCCAATTTAGAAGTTTGCTTATTAATTCTCGAAAGCTTTGAAAAATCTATTGTTAAGCCATTCTTCAAACTTATTTTTGAAAGAAAGATATTATTAATTTGTAAAAGCACTTATTGCTATGTCTCTACCATTTACTTTACAGCAAATCTCATTTATTGCAAAAGGGAAAGAGTTGTAATAACTCTTAGAGTGTTTAGGATTAAACACTTCTTTGTACGCTTCCGTGAGGAAAAGATTAGCTTCCGTGAGGAAGGGGAATAGCTTCTGTGAGGAAGGGATTGGTTGTAAGATTTGTACAACCCCCGTGAAGTTGTACGATTAAAAGTTTTAGTGAATTACTTCAAAGTGGTTCCTTGAAAAGAGTAGACGTAGGGTCGGAAGTAATCCGATATTACTGAACCAATATAAACTGAGTTTGCACTTTCTCTTCCTTAAACTCTTTTACTTAAAGCACAATACTTATTTGTATACTTTGTGCATTTAACTGTTTTTATAAACTTGTAAGTAATTAGCAAAAGTTTTATATACCCAATTCATCCCTTCTTGGATTTGAACCTTGGTTTACAATATTAATGCTTTTAGGTTTCTATGTTAGGTTGGATTTTCCCACCTCTAAATCCATCACGATATGTTGTCCCTAAAAGAACATTGTGGTAAACCGAGGTTCAAACCCAAGATGGGGGGTGAATTTGGTTTTTAAAAACTTTTGCTAATTACTTTGCAAGTTTCTAAAACAGTTAAATGCATAAAGCATACAAACAAGTAATGTGCTTGAAAGTAAAAGAGTTTAAGGAAGAGTAAGTGCAAACTCCGTTTATAGTGGTTCGACAATATTAGAATCCTTCTGAGCCTACATTCACTCTTTTCAAAGAACCTCTTTGAAGTAATCCATTAAAACTTTAGTCGTGCAACTTCACGGGTGTTGCACAAACTTTACAAGCAATACCTTCCTCACGGAAGCTAAAAGAAGTGTTTAATCCTAAACATTCTAAGAGTTATTATAACTCTTTCCCCTTTACAATAAATGAGATTTGCTATAAAGTAAATGGTAGAGAGATAGCAATAAGTGTTTTTACAAATGAACAATATCTCTTTTTCAAGAATGAGCTTGATGAATGGCTCAACAATAAATTTTTCAAAGCTTTTGAGAATTAATGAGCAAACTTGTTAATTGAATGTCTTATCTTCTTATTTTAAATGCTCATTGAAGTGGGTTTATATAGCCTTGAATCAATATAGCCGTCTGACACTGACTTGGTAGGTTTAGGGCATTAAATGCTCAAGTCTTACGTCTCAAACAGTCAAATTTTTTGAATTACCAGTCAACTGCCAGTTGATTGGGTCAAGTTAGAAACTTCACTTTTTAGGTTATGGGAGAGTACCGGTCGACTGGGTCCTAAGCACTAGTCAACTGAGATCTGTAGACTGAGGTTGCAACCCAAGAGGGGGTGAATTGGGTTTTCAAAAACTTTCGCTAATTACTTGCAAGTTTATAAAAACAGTTAAATGCACAAATATATAAACAAGTAATATGCTTTAAATAAAAGAGTTTAAAGAATAGAAAGTGCAAACCCAGTTTATAGTGGTTCGACAATATTGGATTCGTTCCGACCCTACGTCCACTCTCTTCAAGAAACCTCTTTGAAGTGATCCACTAAAACTCTTAGTCGTACAACTTCACAGGTGTTGTACAAACCTCACAAATAATCCCTTCCACTTGGAAGCTTATCCCTTCCTCTCGGAAGCTAATCTTTTCCGTGCGGAAGTTAATCCCTTTACAATAAATATGAGTTGCTGTAAAGTAAATGGTAGAGAGATAGTATTGAATGCTTTTACAAATGAACAATATCTCTCTTTCAAAGAAAAGCTTAAAGAATGACTCAACAATAAATATTTCAAAGCTTTTGTGTATTAATGAGCAAAAACTCAATTGGATGTGTAATCTTCTCTTCTTAAATGCTCATTGGAGTGGGTTTTTATAGCCTTGAATTAATATGGCTGTTTGGTACTGACTTGGTACATTTTGGTGCATTAAATGCTCAAGTTTGGTGCCTTAACGGTCATATTTTTCGAATTACCAGTCGACTGTATCTTAGTACCAGTCGATTGGGTTAAGCAAAAAGTCTCACTTTTAAGGCTTTGTAAGAGTACTAGTCGATTAGAGACAATCTGTTCGAGATGCTAGTCGACTGGTATAGATCACCTAGTCGACTGGGGACATACTGTCCTATATCCCAATCGACTGATATAAGGAGCCAGTCGACTGGGTTGCCCTTCAACCCAGTTTTTCATGTTTTGAAATTTTTTTACTTAGAAAAGTTTGAGTAAATAGTGTTGTCAAAATGCTTTTACAAAAAGAGTCATAGGATAAGCTAGTTACTTGAACATAAGAGATTTACAACTTGTTTTAATACCTTATGCCTATACTATATCTTCCGTCTCGTCTTGGTGTCTGATACGGGTTGAGTTATTGCATCTTGATTCTTTGCTGTATATTTTTATTGTTTAAAACACTTAGATAAAACTATTAGTATAATTAGAGTAGTGTTTTGTCATTATTAAGATTTAGATAAGGGTCAGCAATCTCCCTTTTTTTGATGATGACAAAACTAATGAGAGAAAACAGGTTTAAAAACTAAGTGTTGGGTTTTTTTGAAAAAAAATGGGCAGAGTTTCCTCTGTTTTTTGAATAAAACCAACCTATAACATAGTTCAAATAGTTTGTAATCAACCCAACCAAACAACTCAACATATAGTGTTATATTCAATAAGTTCTTCGGAGCAATGCTCCCTCTAAATCTATGCTATATTTTAAGTTTATAGTTATACTTATCTATTTCTCGTTTTTCTCCCCTGTTTTGACAATAGCAGAAAAGGGGGTGCTCAACCAAAAAATAAGCAATTAGATACTACAGATAGTAAGATCATGCATAAACAAACTTGTATATAGAAATTAGGCATAACACAGAGCTAAGAAGACTTCCCGAGAAGAACCGGAAGTTTCCATACGTGCATAAGTATTTAAAGCATATCTCCGATCAAAGAAGGATTAAAACTAAGTGAATACATTATGTAAAAGTAAAGCAAGTATAAGAATCATAGTGTAATCATGAACCATAATCATATAAAACCAAGTATCCATACATCACGGGCTTCTAAAAGCCGAAAATGAAAAATAAAATGTATGATAAAGTGATGTTCGTGCCAAGAACAACTAAACGCTATATGTACAACTGAAAAGCATAACAGTAAGCAACTCAGGGAGCGGGAGAATCAGAACTATCTAGTATAAGATCTCGAAGCTCAGCTAAAGAGCCCTCTGTGTGCTCTCGGTGCAGCTCAAAGTCGTCTCTAAGAGAGCGAAGGTCATGAAGCATGGCATTTACAAAAGAGCTCAAGCTCTGGAACCCAGACTTCATAGATAGCTGGAGGCTCGTAATAGCCTGGGGCAGATCACCATATCTAGCTAGACCAGTACTGAAACCACCATGAGGTGGTACTCGATTATCCGTGTCCATAGCAGGGGCTGCAACATCTGGACCCTCGTCATCATCCTTACTACTATCATCCTTGCCGATCCTTATGTTCTTCCCAGCCTTGTAATAGATCATTCCATCTTGGACTATGCATCTCATCTTCTTCAGAGAAGAGACGTTGATTATATCATTGGGGCTGATATCCTGAGCCTCAGAGGTAGGTAGAGAAACCCGAAAGTGCTGGAGGATAAGGGTGATGAGCATCCCATAAGAAAGGCACCCGGAGTCACTTGCTTCACCGTTTATCATGTTGGTGAGCGGTAAGGGGTAGATATTGAACTGGTGTCCAGTTTTAAGACACCAAATCAATACCACATCTATCTTTGAGAGATAGCCCCGAATCCTAAGTCTCGGATGAGTGGTCCAACTCACAATGAGGTTGAACAACTTTGAATCGAGGGGCATATCACTACATGTGTGAAATATAGTGGGTCGAAAAATATAGTTAGGGTCACCCCTAACGATCTGACATGCATATTCATAATCAAAGGTGTCCGGCCATCCATCTAGACTCCATTGGATCCCTCCCATAGGGATCTCCAGAATGCTCACTAGGAGGTCAGTATTGACCTCGAACTCCACACTCATTACACTGGTTCTGAACAGAAGAGCTGGTGGACTAGGTTTCATCAAGTTTGCGTAGAACTGGTGAATCAGGCGTGGGTAAAAGTTTTGGTGAATCTTGACCAGTGGGGTCAAATGTATTGCCTCAAAGGAAGGTAATATATCAAAGTTAGCATGACAAATAGATTCGAAGTCAATGAATCTACCCATCATGATCTTCTTATTACGAATGATAGTGGTATACCTCTCTTTTGCGGCTGGACTAGAAAACAGGGAGCCGTCGAGCTCTATCCTCACCGTTTTGCTCGAAGAGCCCGCCAACCCTTTCGTTTTGGTGTCTAGTGCCGTAGATTTCTTGAACCTTGGCTTAGTAGGTGCGTGAGGTCCCCCAACTATGGTTTTGATATGGATTCTCTCTGACATTATGGAGAAAAGGTGTTTTTGGGGAGAGTGAAAGATTTTGGCGCAAAATGAAAATTTCAACATGGAAAGTTGAAATAAATGATATGGAGGATGAGATCAAGGATTTTTTAGAGTGTTTTAGTGAGATTTTGGTCAGAATGATGAGATTTTCTAGAGAAAGAAAGCTTAGAATTTTCAAAAATGGCGTGAAAACTAAAAAAACTGAAGAGACTATTTATAGAATCGCAATACTAGTTGACTGGGTTAGGGCACCAGTCGACTGGGTCCTTTACAGATTTAAGAATTTTTAATATATCAGTCGACTGGGTCGGGACACCAATCGATTGGGTAAACTAACAGAGATGTATCAGTCTCACACTTACTAGTCGACTGAGTAGTTACTAGAAATTCAAATTTTGGCTCTAAACAGGGACTTGTTCTACTAAGTCGACTGGTATAGTTGAACTAGTCGACTGGGTAAATAGGCAGTGTGTTACCAGTCGACTTGACCAAGAAAAACTTTTGGTTTAGAGTCTTAGCACGAAATTTGTTTATTTATGCCATCTTGAGTGAGGGAAATATTAAATGATTTTTAATATTCATTCACTAGATATCAAGTATGCAAATGATGAAAGATGATGCAATCAAGCATATAGTTTATCATAATCTAATAATCCTATTAACAGTCTAATTTTACAGAAACTAGCTTCACTTAATGGTTTTGTAAGAATGTCAGCTATTTGATCTTCTGAAGGTATGAATTCTAGTCTTATACCACATTTTTTAGCATAATCTCTAAAGAAATGATGTCTGATTTCTATGTGTTTGGTTCTAGAGTGCTCAATAGGGTTTTTGGTTAAGTTGATAGCACTTATATTATCGCAATGTATTGGGATACTTTTAAAGTTCATACCATAGTCTTTTAGTTGTTGTTTCATCCACAATACTTGGGTATAACAACTTCCAGCTGCTACGGATTCCGCCTCGACGGTTGACAGTTCAACAGAGTTTTGTTTCATGGAAAACCAAGAGGTTAACATTGCACCTAAAAATTGGTATGTTCCACTTGTGCTTTTTCTATCTAACCTACACACCGCAAAGTCAGTATCTGAATATCCTACAAGCTCAAGAGATGAATCTCTAAAGTACCATAATCATAGGGTTTGAGTTCCTTATAGATATATTCTTTTTACTGCAATTATATGTGATTCCTTAGGATTAGCCTGAAATCTAGCACACATGTATACACTGAACATTATATCAGGTCTATTTGCAGTTAATTAAAGTAAAGCTCTTATCATGCTTCTATAATATTTAGTGTCTACACATTTACCTCCTTCATCAAGATCAAGTTTTGTAGATGTGCTCATAAGAGTACTAAGTGACTTTGAACTTTCCATCCCTAACCTCTTTAGTAGGTCCTTGGTGTATTTTGATTGATTGATGAAGATGCCTCCTTTCAATTGTTTGATTTGAAGTCCAATGAAATAGGTAAGCTTTCCCATCATGCTCATTTCAAATTCACCTTTCATGCACTTGGCAAACTCTTGACACATAGATTCATTAGTAGCACCAAATATAATATCATCAACATATATTTGGACTAGCAGAGTGTCATTTTTGTGAGTTTTTGTGAAGAGGGTTGTGTCTATTTTTCCTCTTATAAAATTCTAGTTAATAAAAAATTTACTTAGTCTTTCATACCATGCTCTTGGAGATTGCTTCAACCCATATAGAGCTTTAGAAAGCTTGTAGACATGATTTGGAAGACTAGGATTCTCAAATCCAAGAGGTTGCTCAACATATACCTCTTTTTTTTATAAAGCCATTTAAAAAAGCACTTTTTACATCTATTTGAAATAATTTAAACTTATTACAGCATGCAAATGCTAATAACATTCAAATAGTTTCTAATCTTGCTACAAGAGCATAGGTCTCATCAAAGTCGTTTCCTTCTTCTTGATTATATTCCTTAGCAACTGGTCTTGCTTTGTTTCTAGTCACTATTCCATTTTTATCCATCTTATTTCTAAATACCCATTTAGTTCCTATTATTGTATGATTATTTGGTCTAGGAACTAGATTCCATACACTGTTTCTTTCAAATTGATTTATTTCTTCTTGCATGGCAATTATCCAATCATTATCCTTCTCGGCTTCTACAAATGTTTTAGGTTCTATTTGAGACAAATAGGGTACATACTTACAAATGTTTCTAATAGAGAAACGAGTTCTTACCCCTTGTGAAGGATCACTAATCACTTGATCGATTGGGTGATAATTTACATACCTCTAATCTCTAGGAAGGCCATCCTCTTGTTTACTTGTGAATGGTTGGTCCAATTTGAGAGCTTCCAACTCGTGACATGTTTGAGATGGGCTCTCCTTTGGGTCAACAATGGGAGTAGGTGTTTCCGTTCTTGGAATGAAATCTGCATCATCATTGAAATAAACTTCTTTCCTACTAATTGGGTTAGATTCATCAAGAGTCACATGTATGGATTCTTCTACCACTAGAGTTCTCTTATTGAAGACTCTATAAGATTTACTAGAGGTTGAATATCCTAAGAATATCCCCTCAACTGTCTTAGAGTCAAATTTACCTAAGTTAGTTTTATTGTTATTTAGGATAAAGCATTTACAACCAAAGGTACGAAAGTAGAAAATATTAGGCTTTCTACCTTTCTATAATTCATATGGAGTTTTATTAAGCAAGGGCCTAATTAAAATTCTATTTAAGATATAGCAAGAAATGTTTATCGCTTCCGCCCAAAAGTATTTTGGTAAACTATTTTCACAAAGCATGGTTCTTGCAAATTCTTCTAGAACTCTATTTTTCCTCTCAACAACTCCATTTTTTTGAGGAGTTCTAAGAGCTGAGAAGTTGTGATCAATTCCATTTTCATCACAAAATTTTGAAATGCTTTGGTTTTCAAATTCTTTTCAATGATCACTTCTAATGCTTGAAATACAAATTCTCTTTTTCATTTTGAACTTTTTTGCAAAAGTTTTCAAATCCTTTGTAAGCTTCATCCTTGTAAGCAATAAAGATAACAAAAGTATATCTTGAATAGTCATCAACAATAACAAGAGCATATTGATGGCCACCTAGACTAATGGTACTTATTGGACCGAATAGGTCCATATGCAAAAGTTCCAATGGTCTAGTAGTTGAAACTACCTTTTTTGATTTAAAAGAAATTCTAGTTTGTTTTCCCATTTGATAAACAACACATACTTTATCTTTTTCAAATTTGATTTTGGGAAGTCCAATGACTAAATCTTTTATTGAAATGATTTTATGCAAATCCATGTTCACATGACCAAGCATTCTATGCCATAGCCATGAGTTTTCACTAAATGCGGGAAAACATTTTTCATTTTCTGAATGCAGGGTTTTTAAATCAACTATATAGATATTTTCATGTCTTTGGCCAACAAACTTGATCTTGTTACTCTTGATGTCTATAACTAGACAATGAGATGTTTCAAATATAACTTTGTTGCCTTTGTCACATAGTTGACTAATACTTAGTAAATTTGGATTCGTGCCTTGTACTAACAATACATTATCTATGGTTGAGAAATCATTATCAACTTTTCCATGCCCGATGATCTTTATTTTTGTGTTGTCTCTAATGGTGACATGTCTGCCATCTCTTAGAGTTAGCTCTTTGAATACACTTCTATCACCAGTCATATACTTTGAGCATCCACTATCAAGGTACCAACAGTTACCTTTTTCTTTGGTGTGGAGACAGATCTACATCACACAAGGATACATAACTACACTTTCAGGTACCTAAAATTTCTTGAGTCCATTGGAGTTAGTCCTAGAAAATATGGTTCCTTTTAAGACCCATTCTTTCTTAACAACATAAGGTGTTCTATAGACATGTTGATGATGCACAATCCTAGAATAATAGTTATTGAAATTTCTAGGAGTTTTTAGTTTTGCATTGCTATAATTCTTTGGATAAGAATTCCTAGGATACATGTTTCTATTGTGAGGGTTGTGAACATGCATATCATTTCTAGGAAATAAATGATGATGCAATCTAGGATACATGCTTGCATGAATATGCATATTATTTCTAGGATGACATGATGGTAATTCCTAGGATATGCATTTGCAGTGTGCAAGTCTTGATTATACATATTATTTCTAGGATGCACATGATGGTCATTCCTAGGATGTGTACAATCATTTCTTGAATGAGCATACATATAAGCATAAATATTTCTAGGATGCTTCATTCTTGTATATGCATTAGAATTAGTATTTCTAGACCTACTAGCATTCATTGAGGGAATGCTTTTGACCTTGCTAGTGGTCTTTGAAGTAGAGACTTCATGCACACATGATACTTTCATGAATAAGCTCTCTTTTGATTTTTGCTTGCCTAATGGAGAATAACCTAACCCGGATTTTTCTCCATTTAATCTTTGGCAAGACAACACTTCATCTAGCTTTTCTTTTCTAAGCATGAGTCTAGATATCGTGCCATTCAATTCTACTATCTTATTCTTTAAGTTTTCATTTTCATCTTTAAGAAAATTTTGAGAAGAATCATAAAGCAATGAAGATAGTTTTTCTTTTTTCTCTTTCAAGCCCATCATCTCTTTCGAAAGAGATGACACCTCTTTTTTAAGAAGGGTGTTCCTAGAATCGAATTTCTTCAATTCTTCATGCATTTCATTTATGACTTCTATCAATTGTTCACTACTACTAACAATGTTATTTTTTGAAGAGGGAGAAGTCGATACCTCATTTTCATCGTCGATTGCCATAAGACATAGGTTGGTAATTTCCTCGTATCCGATCTCTTTATCCGATGAGTCTTCTTCTTCGTCATCACTCCAAGTGGTTGCAATCATAGCTTTCTTTTTAAAGATATTATATGGTTTGCTTGTAGCTGTACAATCGGTCTTAATGTGACCAGACTTTTTGCATCCATAACACACAAGTGGTTCCCTTTTTGAAGTGGCATCCTTTGTGTATGGTTTATTGTTTTTCTTCAAGAATCAGTGAAACCATTTGGTTATTAAAGCCATCTCACCATCTTCTTCGTTGCTCTCCACCTTTTCTTCTGTTTCTTCTTTTTTGTTGCTCATAGAGGCTTTGAGAGCAATCACCTTTTTTCTTCTTCTCATCATCATTGATAATAGGATTCATTTCTTCCATCTTGTTTGTCAATAGTGATCCGAGAAATGTTTCGACATCAAGTTTGTCGAGATCTTTGGCCTCCGTCATGGCCGTCTTCTTTGCTTTCCAAGTGGGTAGCAAAGATCTTAAGATTTTTCTTGTTAATTCAAACTCCTCAATGTTCCTACCAAGAAGCTTCAAACCGTTAACAATAGTTGTGAAACGTGAGTGCATTTGAGAAATTGTTTCATTAGGAGACATTTTAAAAGATTCATATTCGGATACTAGTATATAGATTTTTGATTTTTTAACCTTGCTAGTTCCTTCATATATAACTTGCAGTTGATCCCAAATCTCCTTAGCTGAAACACATGCAAAAATTTTATTATATTCTGAAATATCTAAAGCACAATGTAAAATGCTTGTGGCTTTACTATTGAGAGACATCATTCTATAATCCTCATTATTGAACTCAGTTTTGAGTTTAGGCATTGTATGATTAATTTCTCCAATAGTTATTTCCTTTGTAGGAATTCTAGGTCTTTCCTCAATGACTCTCCATAGATTATAATCTTGTCATTCGACAAAGATTTTCATCATGTTTTTTCAATAGTTATAGTTGGAGCCATTGAACAAGGGAGGCTTAGTGTAGGAATTTCCCTCGGAATAGCTATTCGATGCCATCGGATCAACTCAAGGATTTTAAGCTTGAAATTGAGAACGAGGCTCTGATACCAATTATAGACTGAGGTTCCAACCCAAGAGGGGGGTGAATTGGGTTTTTAAAAATTTTCACTAATTACTTGCAAGTTTATAAAAATAGTTAAATGCACGAACGTATAAACAAGTAATATGCTTTAAATAAAAGAGTTTAAGGAATATAAAGTGCAAATTCAGTTTATAGTGGTTCGACAATATCATATTCATTTTGACCCTGCGTCCACTCTCTTCAAGGAATCTCCTTGAAGTGATCCACTAAAACTCTTAGTCATACAACTTCACAGGTATTGTACAAACCTTACAAAAAATCCCTTCCACTTGGAAGCTTATCCCTTCCTTTCGGAAGCTAACCTCTTCCTTGCAGAAGTTAATCCCTTTACAATATATATGAGTTGATGTAAAGTAAATGGTAGAGAGATAGCAATAAATGCTTTTACAAATGAATAATATCTCTCTTTCAAAGAAAAACTTGAAGAATGACTCAACAATAAATCTTTCAAAGCTTTTGTGTATTAACGAGTAAAAACTCAATTGAATGTGTAATCCTTTCTTCTTAAATGCTCATTGGAGTGGGTTTATATAGCTTTGGATTAATATAGCCATTTGGTACTGACTTGGTACATTAAATGCTCAAGTTTAGTGCCTTAACTGTCATATTTTTCGAATTACCAATCGACTGTGTCTTAGTACCAGTCGATTGGGTCAAGTGAAAAGTCTCACTTTTAAGGCTTTGTAAGAGTACCAATCGGCTGGGTCCTAAGCACTAGTCGACTGGGGATATTCTGTCTGAGATGCCAGTCGACTAGTATAGATTATCCAGTCGCCTGGGGACATACTGTCCAATATCCCAGTCGACTGGTATAAAGAGCCAGTCAACTGGGTTGCCTTTCAACCCAGTTTTTCATGTTTTTTACTTAGAAAAGTTTGAGTAAATAATTTTGTCAAAATACTTTTACAAAAAGAGCCATAGGATAAGCTAGTTACTTGAACATAAGATATTTACAACTTGTTTTAATACCTTATGCCTATACTATATCTTCTGTCTCGTCTTGGTGTCTGATACGGGTTGAGTTCTTGCATCTTGATTCTTTGCTGTATGCTTTTATATTTTAAAACACTTAGATAAAACTGTTAGTACAATTAGAGTAGTGTTTTGTCATTATTAAAATTTTGATAAGGGTCAATAAGAACTTTCTGTCCTAGTTACCAGTAGACTAGGAACCTTCTGTCCCATACCCCAGTCGACTGGGTTATCCTTCAGCTCAATTTTTCATTATTTCAAAACTGTTTTTGACTTAGAAACATTTGTATTAATAGTTTTGTCAAAGTCTTTTATAAAATGAGCCACATATCAAGCTAAGTTTTTGAACATGAGAGATTTACAATTGTTTTCATTACCTTAATGCCTATTCTACATCTTTTGTCTTGTCTTGATGCCTGAATCGAGTTGAGTTCTTGCATCTTTGTTTTTATGCTGAATGCTTTTGCCACTTAAGCATTTAGATAAAACTGTTAATGCAATTAGAGTAGTGTTTTGTCATTATTAAAATCAATACGGATCAACAATCTCTCATTTTTTAATGATGACAAAACTAATGAGAGAAAAATAGTTTTTAAAAGCTAAGTGTTGGCTTTTAGAAAAATTTGGACATAGTCTCCTCCATTTTTCGGTTAAAAACCAACCTGTTGAGCATTAAAAACGCAGTTTATAAGTAGTTATCTTAACTTAACCAAGCATGCATTTCTATAATACATTTGTTAATGTGTTCAGAGTAATGCTCCCCCTAAATATGTGCTCTATTCTAAGTTTATTCTTATTTTTCATTTTTCTCTTTTTCTCCCCCGTTTTGACAATAGCAGAAAAGGGGGTGTAAACTCGAAAAATAAACAACTTAAGGATAAGAAAATAATGTAAAAACAAACTTGTATAAAAAAGGTAGGCATTATTCGGAGTTAGGAAAACTTCCCGAGAAGATCCGGAAGTTTTCACACTAGCATAAGTAGTTAAAGCATATTGCGGAGTACGAATGGCTTAAACCAAGTAATCATATTACTTAAAAGTAAAGCAAGTATATAGACCATAAACTAGATAACTAACAAGTAAGCATATAAATACAAGAATCCATACTTCATGGGCTTATGGAAGCTGAATACCGAGTACAATAATAAAAATGTATGATAAAACATGAAATGTTCGTGCTAAAATCATCTAAGAGCTATATATATACAATAAAGGAGATATAAAATAAAGCTCAGCGAGTGGGAGAATCAGAGCCATCTCATAAAAGATCCCAAAGCTTAACCAAAGAGCCCTTTGTGTGCTCTCGATGCAACTCAAAATTATCACAAAGTGTGCAGAGGTCGCGATGCATAGAATAAACTAAAGAGCTTAAGCTCTGAAACCCGGATTGCATAGACAGCTGGAGGCTTGAAATAACCTATAATAAATCATTATATCTAGCCTGACCAGAACTAGAACCACCATGCTGTAGACTGGGTGCTCGGTCATCAGTGTCCATCGCAGTAAGAGGAGCTGCATTACTAAGAACCTCATCATCCTCCTCACTACTATCATTATCATCATCAATCTGTATGTTTCTCCTAGCCTTAGAGTATATCATCCCATCTTGAATTGTACATCCCATCTTCTTTAGAGAAGAGACATTGATGATGTCCTTGGGGTCGATGTCTTGAGCCTCAGAGACGGGTAAAGGGACACGAAAGTGCTGTAGGATGAGGGCAATGAGTATCATGTAGGGAAGGCACCCAGAGTCACTAGCTTCACTGTTTATCACGTTGGCTAGCAGTAGGGGGTAGATATTGAAGTGGTGTCTAGTTTTAAGACACCAAATCAATACCACATATATTTTAGAGAGATAACCCTGACTCCCGAGTCGTAGATGGATGGTCCAACTCACAATGAAGTTGAACAACTTCGAGTCGATAGGCATGTCATAACAGGTATGAAATGTAGTCTACCTAAAGATATAGTTAGGGTCTCCCCTAATGATCTAGCATGCCTCCTCATAATCGAAGTTGTACGGTCATCCGTCCAAACTCTATTGGATCCCTCCCATAGGGATCCCCAATATGTTGACCAGGAGGTTAGCATTCACCTCGAACTCCATGCCCATCACACTGGTTCTGAACCGAAGAACCAGTGGACTAGGCTTCACCAGGTTGACCTAGAACTGGTGAATGAGGTATGGGTAGTATTTTTGGTGAATCTTGACAAGTGGTGTCAAGTGTACGGCCTCAAAAGCAGGTAAAATGTCAAAATTTGCATGACGGATAGAATCGAAGTCAATGAATCTGCCTGTCATGATCTTTTTGTTACAAACTATGGAGTTATACCTGCTCTTAGCGATTAGGCTCTAGAAGAGCGAGCCAATGAGCTCAAACCTCGCTTTCTTGCTTGAAGAACCCGCTAGCCCTTTCCCTTTGGTATCTGGTTCAGGGGATTTCTTGGACCGAGGCCTTGTAGGCACGTGAGGTCCTCCAACGGTGGTTTTAATCCAGATTCTCTATGACATTTGGAAGAAAACATTTTTAGGGAGACATTTGAGAGAGTTTGGGAAATAAGTATTTTTTAACCATGGAAAGTTTAAAAATGTATGATTTAGGGTATGAATGAAGGTTGTATGGTGTGGATTCGAGAGTGTTTGGGCTGAAAACATGAATTTTATAGAGAGAGAAAGATTAGGGTTTTAAAAATAGTGTGAAAAATTGAAAAGACTGAAGAGACTATTTATAGAATCATGATTCCAGTCGAATGGGTTAAGGCACCAGTTGACTGGGTCCCTCTTCATTTTGGGAATTTTTGACGTACCAGTCGACTGGGTCAGAGCACCAGTCGACTGGGTAAACTGGCAGAGACATACCAGTCGACTAGGTGATCCTTACCAGTCGACTGGGTAGGTTACCAAAATTTCAAATTTTAGCTCCAAACAATGCCTTGTTGTACTAGTCGACTGGTTCTTGAACTAGTCAACTGGTTGAATTGATAGTGTGTTATCAGTCGACTAGAGTCATGTTACCAGTCTACTGGACCCTTTATGAAACTTAAAAATTTGAGCTCTAGTTTAGAGTTTTAACAAGAATTTTGTTTATCTATGCCATCTTGCGTGAGAGGCATATTAAATAAGAGTTAATACTCATTTACTAGATGTCAAATATGCATATGATAAATGTTGATGCAATCAAATATACAGTTTATCATAGTCTTTCAAGCCTATCAATAGTCTAATCTTATAAAAGCTATCTTCCCTTAGGGATTTTGTAAGGATATTAACTATTTGATCTTCCGAATGAATGAATTTTAGTCTAATATCACCCATTTGAGCATGGTCTCTTATGAAATGATGTCTAATTTCTATGTGTTTAGTTCTAGAATGCTGAATAGGGTTTTTGGTTAAGTTGATGACACTAGTGTTATCACAATGAATTGGAATGTCTTTAAAGTTCATGTCATAGTCTTCTAGTTGTTGTTTCATCCACAACACTTGTGCACAACAACTTCCGACTGTTACATATTTCGCCTTTGCGGTTGATAGCACAACCGAGTTTTGTTTCTTGGAAAACCAAGAGGTTAGCATTGCACCTAATAATTGGCATATTCCACTAGTGTTTTTTCTATCTAGTCTACAACCTGCAAAATCAACATCTGAATATTCTACAAGCTCAAAAGATGAATCTCTAGAGTACCATAATCCTAGGTTTTGAGTCTCTTGTAGATATCTAAGGATTCTTTTTACTGCAATTACATGTGATTCCTTAGGATTGGCTTGAAATCTAGCACACATGCATACACTGAACATTATATTAGGTCTACTTGCAGTTAAATAAAGTAAAGCTCCTATCATACTTCTATAAGTTTTAGTGTCTACACACTTACCTCCCTCATCTAGGTCAAGTTTTGTAGAGGTGCTCATAGGAGTGCCAATTGACTTTGAGCTTTCTATACCAAACCTTTTTAATAGGTCTTTGGTGTACTTTGATTGATTGATGAAGATCATCTCTTTCAATTATTTAATTTGAAGTCCAAGAAAGTAGGTGAGTTCTTACATCATGCTCATTTCAAATTCTCATTGTATGCACTTAGCAAACTCTTGACACATTAATTCATTAGTAGCACCAAATATAATATTATCAACATATATTTGGACTAGTAGTGTGTCATTCTTGTGAGTTTTTGTGAAGAGAGTTGTGTCTATTTTTTCTCTCGTAAACCCATTTTCAATCAAAAACTTACTTAGTCTTTCATACCATGCTCTTGGAGCTTTTTTCAACCCATAAAGACATTTAGAAAGCTTATAAACATGGTTTGGAATATTAGGATTTTCAAATCCAAGAGGTTGCTCAACATACACCTCTTCTTCTATAAAACCATTTTCAATAAAAAAAAAAAACTTACTTAGTCGTGCAACTTCATGGGTGTTGCACAAACCTTACAAGCAATCCTTGCCTCACGGAAGCTAATCCCTTCCTAATGGAAGCCAATTCCTTCCTCACGGATGCTAATCTCTTCGTCACAGAAGCTAATCCCTTCCTCACGGAAGCTAAAAAGCTACAAAGAAGTGTTTAATCCTAAACACTCTAAGAGTTATTATAACTCTTTCCCCTTTACAATAAATGAGATTTGCTGTAAAGTAAATGGTAGAGAGATAGAAATAAGTACTTTTACAAATGAAAAATATCTCTCTTTTAATAATAAGCTTGAAGAATGGCTCAACAATAAAATTTTCAAAGCCTTTGAGAATTAATGAGCAAACTTGTGAATTGAATGTCTTCTCTTCTTATTTTAAATGCTCATTGAAATGGGTTTATATAGCCTTGAATCAATATGGCCGTTTGACACTGACTTGGTAGGTTTGGGGCATTAAATGCTCAAGTTCCACGTCTCAAATGGTCATATTTTTTGAATTACCAATCGACTGGGTCCTTATACCAGTTGACTAGGTCAAGTGAGAAACTTCACTTTTTAGGCTATGGGAAGGTGTATAGTACTTTAAGACTAGTAAGAGAACACATAACAAATTATAGTTATCTACCATCTCGACTTTGAACAATCCAAAATTCAGTAAACACAAGTGTGGGAACTCAATAACTAGAAGGCAAAGGAAGATTAGCAAAACGAAAGAGATGTTACACGTAGACAATAGTGTATCTTCTTTGGGACTATGGGGGCATGCCCCATACCTAACCCCCCAACATCTTGAAAACCATTTAATATTTTATTCTATTTTACTTGTCAAAAAATGTTTTATTCTATTTAATTATTGATAGTAACAAAAAATAAAAATTGTTTTCAATATATATATGGCCCCTCCAAAATAAAATTTTGGCATGAATTTATATACATTTGTATGTATGTATGTATGTATGCATTAACACACACACACATACATATTTATGTAGCAAGTCTCCCCCCCCCTGCCAAAAAAAAGTCTTTCAAACTCCACTATTGCATGTAGAAAGTAATTAATAAAGAATGCCACCAACATTATTTTAAGTATCTTAGTCCAAAGACTCAAATTGGAAAATTTTGCTAGAGGGTATCACATTTATTTTTACATACTTAATTGGGTGATAAAAAAATGCATAATCTATCTAATAACTGTATGATTTCAAAGCCGGTGTGGTTAATAGAAAAAGAAGAAACATCATTTCAAGCATGATTTAAATTGCATAACCAGTATGCAAGAAAAAAAAAAAAAGAAGAAAAAACTTACATTATTGTTAGAGTTGGAGCATACTTTACGGATATAGATTTGTAGAATCGTTGACAACCACAATGCTCCTGAAAATTTCAGACCGTGTACATGTTTTGGGTTTGGTTTTTTGCATTACAGTTTGGGCTTGGGTCCATGAATAGCCGTGGTTTTGCAGTAGGGCGGAAACCCAATTAGGGCATCTTAAGTTGGTTATAAATATTCTCTATGTACTGAGTATACATTGTAATGAGAGATTTGTGAGGTTGATTATTGTGAAACTTCTGGCAGGATGTAGCCTTATTATGGGGTGAACCTGGGTATATCATGTCTTATTTTCTTTCTGTTTATAATTCGTGTGATCGATAGGTCCCGAATCGTTCAACTGTTATCAGAGACTTGTGTTCGAGGATTAACAATCAGAGATGTTGATTGGATCACGGATTGAAATCGAAAAGTTCGAAGGGAAGAGCTTCGAGTTGTGGAAACTAAAGATTGAGGATATACTCATGGATAGGGATCTGTGGATAGTGATAGTCAATGAGATGCCAAAGAGTACAATGAGCATGACGAAAACATCCACGGTAGAGGCGGCATCGTCGGTGGTGGTTTCAGCATCATCTTCAGCGGCCATCACAGAGTGGGAAAAGAATGATTGGAAGGCACGAAGTCTGTTTCGACTGTGTTTGACCGATTCTGTCTTGATAAATATTCAGGAGAGAAGATTACAAAAGAACATTGGAAGAAGCTGGAAAATCTTTATCAGAGTAAATCTCTAGTAAACAAACTGTTTTTGCAGAAGAAGTTGTACAACCTTCGGATAGATGAGGGCGATTCTTTCTTTGTTCATCTATATGAGTTCAACACTTTGATAGATCAGTTATCGTCTATCAGTGTTGATATGATGGATGATGATAAGGCTATTACACTGCTCTATTCACTGCCTGATTCGTGGGATAACTTGATAGTTGTGATTAGTAGTGGTACGACTGATCTGTCATTTGAGAATGTCGTGGTAGCCTTATTGTCTGAGGAGATGAGGCGGTAGGGTATAAAGAACTTGTCAAATGAGGCCTTATTTGTGATAGGGAGAACCCATGATAAAGACTACAAGTGGTCTGGTGATAAACCCAAGTTCAAAAAAAGATCGAAAAGTAGGGATAAATCTGGGTTGAAGTGTTGGAAGTGTAGGAAACCTGGACATCTGAAGAAGGATTACAAAAGTAAGAGTCTGAATCTTGAAAAGTGGATAGGCGAGAGATTAGCTTCAGGAAACAAGAACCAGGATGATGATTCTGATGACTTAAATATTGCGTCCTGTTTAGCTCAATCAGATCGAAGTGTTTGGATAATTGACACATGAGTATTATTTCACATGACACCTCATAGGGACTGGTTTCGTGAGTATGAAACCTATGATGGAGGAAACGTTTTACTGGTAGATAACTCTCTGGTGAAAATTATTAGTTGTGGGAATGTGAAGTTTAAGATGAATGATAGGACGGTCAGGTCACTTCCAGGTGTGATGCATATTCCGGGCCTCAACAGGAACCTGATGTTAGTTAGGAAGATGACAGATAGGGGAGTGAATTTCAACTGTGACAAAAATTCGTGCAAGATAACTCACAGATCGCTAGTAATCGCACGAGGTATTTGGTATGGTACATTGTACAAGTTGCTGGGAAGTACATGTAACGATCCATCCCAAGTTGGCCACCCCCAAGACAGTGTCATCACATTTTGAGAATCCTAGCATGACACATATATGCAACAAATACTAACAGAAAATTTTTATTTTTGATTCTCAACCCTCAACAGGGGAGATACACAAATCTGATATTAATTTACACATAATATACACGTAAGATGCATGAATATTTACAAATAAAATATTTATTTCATTTTCTCACTAGTCTGAGGATATTGACACGTATGTGACTTACAGAGAATGAATCCGTCTGACCTTTAATCCACCAGACTACTTGTCATGTCTGCTATCTGAAATCATTGTACAATGAGGGATGAGCTTCACAAGCTCAGTGAATCAAATTTACTAAAAGTATTCCAATTTCATAAATAGCCCTTTAATATTTAATCATTTATTTCTCCTATAACTGGATAATAGCATAATGTCTAATATTTAAATAATCACCATATTATCATATTTCTATGTCTTTTTCTCACTGTAACTGTCTCTCCCTGGGAGACTCATCCATCTATAAATAATTTCACAATAATATACCACACATCAACATTTCACTAATGCAAGCAATAATTAAAACAGATGCAATGCATGAATACTTATGATGGGAACGTCTTCCCACTTGTCGACATGTTATTATTATCTTAGACTAGTCCCTTCTAAGTTCTTTATAGCTTATCCTGACTGTCACAGAATTTATTTCCAGCATATACTGGTTGTCACGGTTATTCCATTAGACCGGCCCATTCCCGGTTCTTTCGATTATATTATTAATTGTATATGCACATGAACAACAATATGAAATATGCATATGAACAGTAATATAAACACCACATGAATTCAAAATATTTAAATTAACTTTCCGGTCTTTCCTCAACTTTCTGCTTGATAAATTTCAAATCTTCTTCTCCTCATATGTCACATCAATTTATTCACCAACTAGTCAAAATCTCTTTATCACCATTATTATTAAATCAACTCATTATTCTAATAATATTTCTTTTCACATACTAATTTTTTACGTGTCCAATCTTTATATCTTACATATCAATTTAATTTTTATCTACCACCAAACATAAGCTAATAATTAATTTTAAAATTATTACTAAATATTTGATTTTTATTTAGATTATTTAAAGTAAATTCAACTCACCACATAGCACTTAAAGCTACCCGTGGATCACTTCCTTGCCTTTCCCGTTCATCTCAGGAATTTCATCCGGACGCTGTTCGTCAACACCTGACACAATATCAATATTAAATTTCTAATTATTTTTTAAATTCTTCATAAACCACACCCTTTGAAAATTCCCACTTTGAATTCCAGGAAATTTCATGAATGCTAAAAAAAAATTCAACAATAAACATTATGTTATTACCTTCTATTTTTCTGATAGCCTCTCTTAATTCTCTATAAAATTCCACCGTAAACCCCTTCCAAATTTTGCTATTTCAACATTTCTTTTGGTCCCCAAGTGTTTCAAGAAGATGCGTAATGAAAAGAAAACTAAACGAGTTTGGTAAGCGTAAGTTAAGTTTACGCCTACTATATACATATATACAAGTTGGCTAAAAAAAATCTCTACAGCTCTTAAAAGTTGGTTGCATAGTCACTATGAAATCTCTAAAATTTCTCCACCTATTGGGCACTTGCTAGGCCTTCCAATGCCTTCCTTTATACTTGGCAACCAACAATCAGCCACCTGTTGCCACGTTTTAATGTTCCAATTTTTTTTTTTTTTTTTACTCTTGTCTTCTTCAAACTTTTATCTTCTCCAAATTCTTTCAGCCTTCTGGGATATTGACGTCCCATATTTTTTAATTGCTTCATTCAAATACTAATAAATCTTTCACATAAACTTTATTTTAAATTCCATGTCATATTTATTAAATTACTTCTTTACCCTTATTTTTGCAAATACGAGTATTACAGTACAGTACAAAGTTAGTGCAGTGGAGGTTTTATCTCTGAGGAGGTGGCTGATGATGAGGTGAAGTCCTCTATGTTGTGGAATCAGATGCTTGGGCATATCGGTGGAAATGGACTATCTATTTTATCATCGAAACGGATTATGATGGGAGTCCCAGATTACTCTATGGGATTCAGTTTCTCTAAACATTGTCTACATGGCAAGTAGAATCATGTGAGTTTTAAGTTCGCTAGCAGAAGGGTGAAGGGTATTCTAGATTTAATATATAGTGATGTGTTTGCACCAGGTCCGGTCCAATCTCTTGAAAAATCAAGGTATTACGTCTCTTTCATTGATGATTTTTTAAGGTATGCATGGATTTACTTCATTAAGAGTAAAGTTGAAGCATTTGATAAGTTACATAAGTTTAAAGCATTGGTAAAAAATCAGATGGAGAGAAAGATAAAGGTACTAAGAATAAATAATGGAGGGGAATTTTGTTCAAACAAGTTTGAGCAATTCTATGTGGCAACTGGTATTGCAAGACATAAAAAAACTTCATATACACTTCAACAAAATGGGATGGTTGAGAGACTTAATTGGTCGCTCATGGAGAAATCAAGGAGTATGCTGAGTTGTGTAGGCTTGGAGCCGGAGTTCTGGGCAGAGGCGGTGGCTACGACATGTTATCTGAAGAATAGGTCACCTATATCAGCTTTGTAGGATCAGACACCGTTTGAGGTACTATTCGGGAAGAAGTCAAGTTTAGCTCATATTAGGGTGTGATCCTTATATGTATGTGCCAAAAAAAAAGGAACAAACTTGACAGCAAACCAGTGAAGTGCATTTTCATTGGTTATAAGGATGGGGTCAATGGCTACAAGTTATGGAATCCAAAAAACATGAGTACAGTTTTCAGCAAAGATGTTGCGTTCAGAGAAACACAAAAGGATGTGGTGGCTGTCCAAGATGTATCGAAATAGCCTAAATAAGTTCAAATTGATCTTAGTCTGGGAGATAAAGAGTGGGAGACTATCCCACAGATTGCATCAGATACTTTAAATTCTAAGTCAGTTGGGTCTGAGCACGATATTCATGTTTTTTATGTAAAGAATGGGGATTCAGATGTTGGCTCGGGGGTAGAAACCACACCTGTCATGAGGAGATCCACATGGGTTAGGAGGTCACCCATCAGGTATTCTCCTAGTGCTTGCAATGCATTATATGCTTTAAATATTACTAGTGATGATCCTAGCACAGTGAAAAAGGCAAGGACCTAAGAGGATGCAAATTTGTGGGAGGATGCTATGAAAGATGAGATGTAGGCCCTAGACAGGAATGAAACATGGAGCCTTGTTAAATTGCTTAGAGATAGGAAGGCAATTGGGTGCAAATGAGTTTTCAAGAAGAAAACAAATGTAGATGGAATGGTAGAAAAGTACAAGGCATGTTTGGTTGTAAAGGGGTACTCACAAATAGAGGGAATTGACTATGGTGAGATATTTTCCCCGGTAGCAAAGTTGATATCTATCAGATTTGTCTTATCCATGGCAGTTGCCTATGATCTAGAGGTCAAATAACTAGATGTGAAGACAACTTTCCTTCATAGGGACTTAGAGGAGGAAATTTACATGAAACAGCCTGAAGGCTTTGTGAGCAAAGGCAAGAAAGAGTTGGTTTATAAATTGAAGAAATCTTTGTACGGACTAAAGCAGTCACCATGGATGTGGAACCATAATTTTGACACATATGACATTCAACTTAGGTTCACTCGCAGCTATGCTGATCACTACGTCTATGTGAAAGAGTTAGGGGTTAATTTTTTCATTTTAACCTTGTACGTTGATAATATGTTGTTGATTGGAAATAACAAGAAGATGATTAACACTATGAAGGCATTGTTGGCAATACAGTTTGACATGAAATACCTAGGGCCAACAAAATTTATCTTAGGCATACAGATAAAGATAGATCGTGAAAATCAAAAACTGTGACTAAGTCAGAAGAAGTATATTGAAGAAGTGTTGAATAAATTTAACATGCCTAATAGCAAGCCGGTAAGGACTTCTATGCCTATGGGAACCAAGTTATCTACTTGACAATGTCCGAAGAAGGAGGAAGAAGCTGAAGAGATGGTGCACATACCTTATGCTAGGGCAGTTAGAAGCTTGATGTACTCCATGGTGTGTACGAGGCCAGATATTGCCCAAGCAATGAGAGTGTTGAGCAAATATATGTCTAATCCTGGGAAAAAGCATTGGACATCAATCAAGAGAGTTCTTAGATATCTCTATAGCATGTGAGAGTTTATATTGTGTTATAGAGGTATGGGAGGTAAGAATAATATTGATATTATAGAATCGGTTGATGTTGACTGGGAAGGAGACATTGATAGCAAGAGGTCCACAAACGGATATATGTTCAATCTATTTGGTGGGGCAGTGAGTTGGATGAGCAAGAGGCAAAGTATTGTTGCTCTTTCATCTATAAAAGCATAGTATATGATGATAACTCATGTTGGAAAGGAAGCGGTTTAGCTTCAAAGGTTGTGTGCTGAGCTTGGGTTTAAACAAGGAGCAGTGAAGGTGAAATGTGACAATCAAGGTGCTATCTTTTTAGCAAAGAATCCTACATTTCATTCATAGATGACACATATTGATATTCAATATCACTTCATCCGAGAAAAGATTGAAGAAAATGATAATCTTGGAGAAAATCGATACAACTGTGAACAATGTAGATTTCTTGACTAAATCAATTAGTCTAGCAAAGTTTGAGTGATGTGCTACTGAGATGGGCTGAAGAAACAGAGTTGTGAGAAGTTTTCCATGTGTGTGAATTATTTACCAAGTGGAATATTGTTAGAGTTGGTACATACTTCACAGGCCCATATCTATAGAACCCCGGATGACCACTAGGATTCCGCTCCTCGGGGAGTGGTCCCCAAAACTTTCTGGCCTTGTACATGTTATGGGTCTGGGTTTTTGCTTGATGGTTTGAGCTTGGGCCTATGAATAACCGTGGTTTTGCAGCAGAGTGGAAACCCTAATTAAAGCGTCTTAAGTTGCTTATAAATACTCTCTATGTACCGAGCACATATTGTAACGAGAGATTTGTGAGATTGATTACAGTGAAACTTCTGGTAGGATATAGCCCTATTTTGGGGTGAACCTGGGTATATCGTGTCTTATTTTTTTATTTATTTATAATTTGTATAATTGACAGGTCTCGAATCGTTCAATTATGGGTCTTGACAACCAAAGATATTGTATTCTTGTTTAGCTTTCCACTTATTGCTCTTTAGAAAACAAACAGGTGATTAGAATACCATAGTTAACAAAAAAAGTCACGAAATGTAACAGTTATAGAATGAATAACCATAACTCATAACAGTTGCTAGGCAAAAAGAAAATAAAACAAATCTTAAGAAGGATATTGATACTGCCAAAAAATACCCCTCCAATAGGAAGACGACGCGTGGATCCACTTAACAGTAGGTTTGTAGAAGACACGTGGACGATCCAGGACTGGGCAGCTCAGCCTCCAGGTCATAACCGCCTTACAGGGCCACTCGGCCCCCACGTCATCACCGCCTTCCGCGCCATCATGGCCCAACCAAGTTGGGTGTCAGGTCGGCAAGCTACTCCAGACACGTGAATGGCTTGCGATCAACCCATCAAGGCCAAGCCCTAACAAACGACCCCTGGCTATCCAACTGGGCCTCCTAGGCATCATTTCGAAACCAAGTTGGGATGTCAGGTAAGCAACCGCCCTTGTATCTGGAGAGCTCCTGATCAAGCCAACAAGGCGAAAGCCCTAGCGAACGGCCCCAGCCCCCTAGCTGGGCCTCGTAGGCATCATTACCCGACACAGTTGGGGCATCGTATCGCTGCCGCCCTAGGCCCAATACCGCCTCTGAAGCTCTATAAAAAGGACTTGGTAAACATTCAAAAAAACGGATTCTTTTTCAACTTCAGATATATACACTTGATTTTGCCCTAACTTAAGCATCGGAGTATCTTCGGAGGCATCCCCTCCGTCGACCCCATAGCCACTCTCTTTCCCTGTGCAGGTACTTCCACTGACCAACCTCCAGCTCAGTAACGCACATATTTGGCATCAACAGATTGGCGCCGTCCGTGGGAAACCACATCTCTCACTGACAGTAACAGCGAAGAAGTCCAAAAAAACTTATCTGTTATCATGCCGCCAAAGACACCCGCCAGGGATCTAGGCGCTCACGTATTACATTCGGGACAACAGTCGGGAGCGAGTTCCTCCGTCGAACCCGAGGCTCACCCAAATGAAGGTACACTCCAGGCGCAATTCACAGAGCTCGCACAACTAGTAGTCGATTTGGCTGCCGAAGTTCGCGAGAGACCTCAGCATACTGTACCACTCCCGTCACAAGAACCAAGTCACAACGGTTCTGCCAACCGCCGTCCACCAGCAGATGACTGTTCGGCAACCCACTCACCTCCCCCAGCCAAGTCCGGAGAAAATCCCGTGCCCAAGAACAGCGAAGGGTTTGGCAAGCGGATCGAAGACATAGAAGGGCGAATTAATGAGGCGTTTAGAGAACGCGGCCACAGTATTAGCGATGATCTCGATGTGCAGGACCCACCTTTCACACAAGAAGTCCCCCTCCCACCAAATTTCTGAATGCCCCAAATCAAACCTTACGATGGATCCACTGATCCCCTAGATCATCTTCAGCACTACCGAACCACAATGACCCTCCATAGACATTCGGACCCTGTGATGTGCCGGGCCTTTCCATTGACCCTTGAGAAAGCGGCTGGGACGTGGTATTCCCGTTTGAAATCAGGAGGCATCCGCACCTTCAAAGACCTAAGCTATGCTTTCGCCTCTCATTTCATCAGCAGCAAAGGACCCAATAAAACTTCGGAGTCGCTGTTCAATATTGTCCAGTCAAAAGGGGAGAAGCTTCGTGCCTATATTTCTAGATTCAATACTGCAGCTTGGGAGATCCCAGATCTTGATTCCAGTGTTCAGCTCTTGGCATTCAAAAATGGACTAAGATTCGGATTCTTCAGTTCAAAACTCATCAGACGTCCACCTGTGGATATGAGTGAAGTCTTGGGGCGAGTCAAAAAATACATGCTGGCAGAAGACGATCAGGCGTTCCGAAGAGAACGCGAAGGAGACACGGAAAGGAGGAAGAAAGGCCCCATTATTCCCTACCGCGAGCCCACCAAGCGACTGTTCCGCGATGAGAAACCTAGAACCCTCAGGCCTTTTGAGGATAGACCTCTGAATCTTGCAGCCTTCAGAACCAAAGCCAGAACTCCGGGGCAAATCCATAGCTACTCACCACTGAATGCCTCTAGGACCAACATTCTAATGCAGATTCACGACAGGGACCTCTTGCAATGGCCCCCAAGACCGCCAAACCTCAACCCAGATCGAAATGCTTGGTGTAGATTCCACAGAAATTTCGGCCATGACACGGAAGAATGTAAGGCCTTAAAAATCCAGATCGAGGCCCTCATCAATTGAGGGCATCTAAAAGAATATGTTGGGCCACGACAGGAAAAATTCGATGAACAAACACGTAGAAGCCCTAAACGCCCTCTCGAGCCAAACAGACCTACAATGGCAATTCGGAAGAGCCCAGGGCCAAGTTATAGGGAGCCTAGCCAAAAAAAACCAGAGGCCCCCGTGGTAAAGATCATCAAGACCATTTACGGAGGGCCCGCTGCTGGAGGGGGGTCGCATGCTCGCAGTAGGTCTTATGTCAGGTCAATAACCTCTGTCTTTGGACCTCATAAACGACCTAAGACCTGAGAGATCATTTCATTTTCGGACAAAGACTTAGAAGGAGTACAGATCCCACATGACGATGCTGTTGTAATTTCACTCCTCGCGGCCAATCATGAAATAAGACGAGTCCTGGTCGATAACGGGAGCTCGACCATTCTCTTTTATGATGCCTTTCAACAAATGTAACTGGGCGATACACATCTAGAGCTGGTCTCCACCCTACTCTATGGCTTCTCAGGGGGACCAGTCTTTACAGAAGGCAGCATAACCCTCCCGGTAACTGCAGAGATGACACCCCAAACAACAACTGTGCACTCCACTTTGTTAATTGTTCGACAACCCTCCTCCTACAACATGATACTTGGACGACCTACACTAAATAAACTCCGAGCGGTTGTCTCTACCCATCACCTCAAAATCAAATTCCCCACGGAAGAAGGAGTAGGCAAAATCAAAGGAGATCAACGAATCGCCAGATCCTGTTATCTCAGTGCGGTAAAAGGTAAGAAGACGGAAACCCTACCGCTTGAACTAGACGAACTTAGAGACGAAGCGAACAACCTACGAGGTCGACCCGTAGAAGATGTACTCGCGGTCCCCCTCGGCGAAGACAGCACCAAAACTATCCAAATTGGTTCAAACCTGTCCAACACATTCCAGGAATCTCTGTTAGCCCTTCTACGGGCAAACCAAGACGGTGAGGGAAGTCCAACGACTCACTGGAAGGATAGCAGCTCTCAGTCGATTCATGTCGAAGTCGACCGAGAAATGCCTACCCTTTTTTAAAGCCATTCGTCAGACCCAGAACTTTGTGTGGAACGAAGATTGTCAAGAAGCATTCAGGGCGCTGAAAATATATTTAGGGACACCCCCCATACTTACCAAACTAGTGGTTGGCGAAGAACTCTTCTTGTATCTCTCGGCTGGACTGGAAGTAGTGGCCTCCGTCCTAATTTAGGAAGAGGAAAGCGCACAGAAGCCGGTGTATTATGTCAGCAAGGTACTTCACGATGCCGAGACAAGATATCTTCCTACAAAAAAGATGGCGTATGCATTGTTGATTTCAGCCCGGAAACTACGACCATATTTTCAAGCCCATACCATCACTCTCCTCACCAACCAATCTCTTCGACAAATACTTCACAAGCCAGATGTTTCCGGCAGAATGGTCAAATGGTCAATAGAGTTGGGCGAGTTCGATATCCGCTATCGGCCTCGGACAGCTATCAAAGCCCAAGCCCTAGCTGATTTTGTCATGGAAACTACTCTGCCATTAACGGAATGAGAGTCTCCGCAGGATGTTAACAAATCGAGCCCGTTTTTACAATGGACCCTCCATGTTGACGAATCCTCCACTGACTCTGGAAGCAGAGCCGGGCTCATCCTAAGCGGTCCTGACAACCTCACCATTGAATATACCTTGAGGTTTAAATTTCCAGCATCCAACAACGGAGCCGAGTATGAAGCTCTACTCGCGGGCATGAAGTTAGCCAAGGTGATTTCTGTGCAGAATTTGCATGTATATAGCGATTCTCAACTGGTGGTGAACCAAGTGAACGGCAAATTCGAGGCCAGGGGAGAAAAAATCGCTCGTTACCTAGCAGCAGCAAAGAGACTAGCTGCACAGTTTGAAGTATTTTCCCTGAACCAGATTTCTCGGGCGGAAAATACGAAGGCCAACTCATTGGCTCGGCTTGCGTTATCTTGCCAGCTCGAGTCATGGCAAGCGGTCTACCTCGAAACCCTAACCATACCGAGCATCGATGAAATAATGGTCTTACCTATGATTGGTGAGAGAACATGGATGAGTCCTATCCTGAAATATCTGCGTGATGGTCTTCTTCTCGACAACAAGGGCGAAGCCCGAAAGATTATGTCTCGAGTCGCCCGATACGCAATTCTAGACGATCACCTGTATAAGCAAAGGCTGACAATGCCCTACTTGAAATGTCTTGACCCAATTGAAGCTAATTACGCCCTCCGCGAAGTCCACGAAGGTATATGTGGAAATCACCTCGTGGGACGTGCCTTGGCATTCAAGATCCTTCGTCAAGGATACTATTGGCCAAAGATGAGGGAGGCAGCTACGGAGCTGGTAACCAAATGTCAAAGCTGTCAGCGGTATGCCACTGTGCCACATCAGCCAGCAAACCTTTTGACGCCAATAGTCAGTCCACTTCCTTTCGCTATGTGGGGAATGGACCTTCTCGGGCCTTTTCCTGGAGCAACCGGCCAGCGAAAGTACCTCATAGTTGCAATAGATTACTTTACAAAATGGGTGGAAGCTGAGCCCTTAACCAGTATCACCGACTTTCAGGCCCGAGCCTTCGTATGGAAGTCAATTGTATGTCGGTTTGGAGTACCCCAAGTATTAGTAACAGACAACGGCAAACAGTTTGACAGTGTTCGGTTCAAAACATTTTGCGATGAATTACACATCGACCATCGTTTCTCTTCTGTTGGATACCCACAAGCAAATGGACAAGCCAAAGTTACCAACTGAACGATCCTACAAGGCATTAAAAGGCGAATAGACGAAGCAGATAAGTAGTGGACAGACCATTTACCCAAAATACTTTGGGCATATCGAACCACGACTCGAGCACCTACGGGAGAAACCCCCTTATTCATGACTTATGGATCCGAGGCAGTGATCCCTTTGGAAATAGGAGTACCCTCCTTGCGAGTACAGAGCTTTGAGGAACGAAGCAATGAGGAAGCCCTTCGCATGAACGCCGATCTTCTCGATGAAGCCCGGGATAAAGCCCAAATTCGACTTGCCGTTTATCAACAGCGAACTGCCAAGTACTTCAATTCAAGAGTAAAAGTAAGGCACTTCGGTCTCAATGATCTCGTCTTACGAAAGAATGAAGTATCTAGGCCTCGAGAATCAGGAAAATTGGTCCCTAACTGGGAAAGGCCCTATCAAATTAGAAAAATATGTCGCCCTGGAACTTTTGAGCTCGAGGAGCTTAGTGGGAAGCCCATCCCCCGAACTTGGAACGCCGAACACCTTCGATGTTTTTTCAGTAACACACCAACATGTAAAAGCATAACACCCAAAGTAAAAAGCATAGTCGTTATATATATAAAAGTTTGGAGTTCGTTACAAAACAATCTAAAGTGTTAGCTTTGCCATAAGGAAACAAAAGAAGCGCTACTGGCTCCGGAATACAAAACTAGCTACAACTTCTGGTTGGGCCGGATAAAGGCACAGTCAGTCTAAAGCCGCATCACCCTGAGTCGGAGACCCGACACCTGGATGGTCCTCCTAATCTCCATGCTGCTCTTGCTCCTCGTCCTAGTCCTCATCTAGAACCTTTAGCTCCTCATCCTCAGGACCCAATAGGTCCAGGCTGGAAAAATCAAGCTCAGGGTATAGAGCCTCAGCCTTCCCCCTCGCGTCTATAAACCCGAAATAATACTGTTGGCCCCCCTCAGCAACAACGGCAGACTGATATGCCTCCGACTCTTTAAACGAAGCCAGAGCCTGCTCCATAGCCACTTGAGCACGAGCCTCCACCCCCTCCACAGCTGCTCGAATGCGAGACTCGATCTCCTTCTCGACAGCTCGAGTACGGGCCTTAGCCTCCTGAACTCGGGCCTCAGCATCAGACCGAGCCTGCCTGGAAGATTCCAGCAACGCTTGAAGATGGAATACCGCCTCGGTCTTCTCCTCTACCTAGCGCTTAGCCCTCCTAAGAAGCTCAGCTGTCTCCATACAGTGACTAGCTGTCGCACCTAAGATAGCTCCCATCTGAAAACCAGCGAAAACATGTTAGAAATTTGAAAGCTAGAGATTTAAATGACTAACCGATAAAACATAGAACGTACCTAGGACGCTACTGTCTCCGCAGTTGCGCAGAGAGACTCGGTGGTCTTCCGTCCTAGCTCCGCGACATCTTGAAGAAGAGTCACCTTCGTCATATGCTCACGCCTTACTCAAAGATGCGTGAAAACAGAATCGTCTGACCTCAAAGCACACTCGGGTATGAACACAGAGGCCTCTGTAGCAGTTCCCTGACTCGGAGCTGGAGCCGAGATAGGCCTGACCATGGGTGCACCTGGTGGAGGAACGATAGGATCAAAAACCATCTCGGGCTGAGATTGGGACCTCGGCGGAGTCTCCAGCTCTATGGGTACGGGGGGCTGGGTCCGCGACCTCTTCCTACTTCCTGACCCAGAAGCCTGCTGCTTCTCAGCCCGTGCAACCCTCTGCTTCTCCAAGGCCACCATCTTGGCATATTTCTTCGCACGAGCCGCGGCCTCCATCTCTGCCCATATAAACAAGAGAAGTATTTAGTGTTAAGTATAGACAAACAAATAACTGAAGGGAAAAGTGACCAACAAAAAGTGTACCACTCTCAAGGGAAGGCCCAGGACAGGGGGGGCAGAGACCTCGCCGAGCTAACGCCTCATTATCATAGAGGACTTGGACGTCAATAGGTGAGCCCACCATTGCATGTACAGTCTCCTGCTCGTAGGGGCAAAGACCCACCTTCTTGCACTTTTCGGTCCGGTCCATACTCCAGGATCGAGGAAGGCCAAAGTTCTTATCCGACTGAACGAAGAAAAAATTCTTCTTCCATCTCTTAATAAATGAAGGTGTCTTCTGCAACAACCTTCTTCTCGACCGAGTACTAAAAACTACCCAGCCGGTCTGATCGTGCCTACTAATGAGAAAGTGAGCTTTGAACACGTCCATGGTTAACGGTCTGCCCACTGCCCCGCCAACGTAGAGGAAGGCTATGATCAGTCGCACCGAATTTGGTACAATCTGACATAGCGCGATACCAAAAAATCGGAGGATGCTTCGGAAAAAGGGATGGAGAGGGAACCGCAGCCCGGCTTGCATATGATGTTCGTAGACACAAAGCTCGTAAGGGGCTCGGTCGGGAAGAACGTCGCAGGCCCTCTCCCCTACTTCAGGCAACCGAAGAGTGTACTCGTCTGGAATACGGTACGTCTTCCGAATCACCGCTAAGTCTTCTCCCTTGATCTGACTAGGGACCTCTATTGCGGCATAATGCCACTCCTCTCTCTCCTCCCCAGCTGAGGTCTTTCTAATCTCAGTCAATGCCCTATCCCTATCTGTCAATACTCTGACCTCTCTGTCTTCCAATGAGGGACTCCCTTCAGACCCAGATAATTGCCCCAGAGGGATATATGGTACCAAGGCCCAAGGGCCCGGAGATTGCCCGGTCCCTTCAGGGCGTTCTCCCCTCGACGAGGACGAAGATGTCTCCCCGTCCTCGGTACTACAACTACTATGAGTACTTTCTATGCTACTCCTACTAGTACTGCTATCGCTAGGCCTATCGCGATAAAGTTCAAATGAAGACATGAGTAAAGAGAAGGGCAGACGTACTCACCAAAGTCTGAAGAGTTTGGACTTAAGCGCCTCCTAAGCTTCCAATAGTTGGTGAAAGACAATTCTTCTTCACGACCTCAGCAACACCAAGACAGATCCTAACGGTGAAGAAAAGACCGCGAGCGAGGACGAGGACTCTCAAGAACTTACTCGCTGCACTAGGGCGAGGACGAGGACTCTCAAGAAGTTACTCTCTAAACCAGCTAACTCAGATTGAAAGTGAATGAAGGGAGAAGAAACCCAAACCTCCTTATATAGAAAATAAAACACGGCAAACGAGGACATTTAATGCGGGCGTAAAACTGGGAGTCCTTTGAGAGGCCCGAGGCAAACTCTCACACTTCCCCAAAAGACATCACATTCCCCGAAGCTACCGCCGTTTTCTCTAAAAAGCCTTCTCAGTTCCCAAGGGAAAATCATCAGTATTATGCTCTGTTGTTCATGCTAAAGCAGTCACGTGTCTCTCCCTCCGCCACTACGAAGATGAAACACCATTCTCTTCAAAGGTCCGAGGAGATGGATTGCTCCACTAGTCCTCGGACCCATGGTGTTTTTGGCCGAGGGGATGGATTGCTCCACGAGTCCTCGGCCCATTCTCTTCAAGGTCCAAGGAGATGGATTGCTCCACTAGTCCTCGGACCCATGGTGTTCTTGGTCGAGGAGATGGATTGCTCCACAAGTCCTCGGCCCATTCTCTTCAAGGTCCGAGGAGATAGATTGCTCCACTAGTCCTCGGACCCATGGTGTTCTTGGCCGAGGAGATGGATTGCTCCACGAGTCCTCGGCCCATTCTCTTCAAGGTCCGAGGAGATGGATTGCTCCACAAGTCCTCAGCCCATTCTCTTCAAGGTCCGAGGAGATGGATTGCTCCACTAGTCCTCAGACCCATGGTGTTCTTGGCCGAGGAGATGGATTGCTCCACGAGTCCTCGGCCCATTCTCTTCAAGGTCCGAGGAGATGGATTGCTCCACAAGTCTTCGGCCCATTCTCTTTAAGGTCCGAGGAGATGGATTGCTCCACTAGTCCTCGGACCCATGGTGTTCTTGGCCGAGGGGATGGATTGCTCCACGAGTCCTCGGCCCATTCTCTTCAAGGTCCGAGGAGATGGATTGCTCCACTAGTCCTCGGACCCATAGTGTTCTTGGCCGAGGAGATGGATTGCTCCACAAGTCCTCGGCCCATTCTCTTCAAGGTCCGAGGAGATAGATTGCTCCACTAGTCCTTAGACCCATGGTGTTCTTGGCCGAGGAGGTGGATTGCTCCACGAGTCCTCGGCCCATTCTCTTCAAGGTCCGAGGAGATGGATTGCTCCACAAGTCCTTGGCCCATTCTCTTCAAGGTCCGAGGAGATGGATTTCTCCACTAGTCCTCGGACCTATGGTGTTCTTGGCCGAGGAGATGGATTGCTCCACGAGTCCTCGGCCCATTCTCTTCGAGGTCCGAGGAAACAGATTGCTCCACAAGTCCTCGGCCCATTCTCTTTAAGGTCCGAGGAGATGGATTGCTCCACTAGTCCTTGGACCCATGGTGTTCTTGGCCGAGGAGATAGATTGATCCACGAGTCCTCGGCCCATTCTCTTCAAGGTCCGAGGAGATGGATTGCTCCACAAGTCCTCGGCCCATTCTCTTTAAGGTCCGAGGAGATGGATTGCTCCACTAGTCCTCGGACCCATGGTGTTCTTGGCCGAGGAGATGGATTGCTCCACTAGTCCTCGGACCCATGGTGTTCTTGGCCGAGGGGATGGATTGCTCCATGAGTCCTCGGCCCATTCTCTTCAAGGTCCGAGGAGATGGATTGCTCCACTAGTCCTCAGCCCATTCTCTTCAAGGTCCGAGGAGATGGATTGCTCCACTAGTCCTCAGACCCATAGTGTTCTTGGCCGAGGAGGTGGATTGCTCCACGAGTCCTCGGCCCATTCTCTTCAAGGTCCGAGGAGATGGATTGCTCCACAAATCCTTGGCCCATTCTCTTCAAGGTCCGAGTAGATGGATTTCTCCACTAGTCCTCGGACCCATGGTGTTCTTGGCCGAGGAGATGGATTGCTCCACGAGTCCTCGGGCCATTCTCTTCAAGGTCCGAGGAAACAGATTGCTCCACAAGTCCTCGGCCCATTCTCTTTAAGGTCCGAGGAGATGGATTGCTCCACTAGTCCTTGGACCCATGGTGTTCTTGGCCGAGGAGATAGATTGATCCACGAGTCCTCGGCCCATTCTCTTCAAGGTCCGAGGAGATGGATTGCTCCACTAGTCCTCAGACCCATGGTGTTCTTGGCCGAGGAGATGGATTGCTCCACTGGTCCTCGGACCCATGGTGTTCTTGGCCGAGGAGATGGATTGCTCCACAAGTCCTCGGCCCATTCTCTTCAAGGTCCGAGGAGATGGATTGCTCTACTAGTCCTCGGACCCATGGTGTTCTTGGCCGAGGAGATGGATTGCTCCACAAGTCCTCGGCCCATTCTCTCCAAGGTCCGAGGAGATGGATTGCTCCACTAGTCCTCGGACCCATGGTGTTCTTGGCCGAGGGGATGGATTGCTCCACGAGTCCTCGGCCCATTCTTTTCAAGGTCCGAGGAGATGGATTGCTCCACTAGTCCTTGGACCCATAGTGTTCTTGGCCGAGGAGATGGATTGCTCCACAAGTCCTCGGCCCATTCTCTTCAAGGTCCGAGGAGATGGATTGCTCCACTAGTCCTTAGACCCATGGTGTTCTTGGCCGAGGAGATGGATTGCTCCACGAGTCCTCGGCCCATTCTCTTCAAGGTTCGAGGAGATGGATTGCTCCACAAGTCCTCGGCCCATTCTCTTCAAGGTCCGAGGAGATGGATTGCTCCACTAGTCCTCGGACCCATGGTGTTCTTGGCCGAGGAGATGGATTGCACCACGAGTCCTCGGCCCATTCTCTTCAAGGTCCGAGGAGATGGATTGCTCCACTAGTCCTCTGTCCATTCTCTTTTGCCTTAGAGCACATCTTCAACCCCGACATCATGTCTCCACAGATGAACAAATGCCAACCCAGTTATGCTACTTCCTTAACCACAGTGTTGTACTTAAGGAAATGGGGGGCCTCTGACACTGCCAAAAAATACCCCTCCAATAGGAAGACGACGCGTGGATCCACTTAACAGTAAGTCTGTAGAAGACACGTGGACGATCCAGGACCGGGCAGCTCAGCCTCCAGGTCATAATCGCCCTACAGGGCCACTCGGCCCCCACGTCTTCACCGCCTTCCGCGCCATCATGGCCCAACCAAGTTGGGTGTCAGGTCGACAAGCTACTCCAGACTCGTGAACGGCTTGCGATCAAGCCATCAAGGCCAAGCCCTAACGAACGGCCCCTGGCTATCCAACTGGGCCTCCTAGGCATCATTTCGAAACCAAGTTGGGATGTCAGGTGAGCAACCGCCATTGTATCTGGAGGGCTCCTGATCAAGGCAACAAGGCGAAAGCCCTAGCGAACGGCCCCCAGCCCCCTAGCTGGGCCTTATAAGCATCATTACCCGACACAGTTGGGGCATTGTATCGCTGCCGCCCTAGGCTTAATACCGCCTCTGAAACTCTATAAAAAGAACTTAATAAGCATTCAAAAGAACGAATTCTTTTTCAACTTCCGATATATACACTTGATTTTGCCCTAACTTAAGCATCGAAGTATCTTCGGAGGCATCCCCTCTATCGATCCCATAGCCACTCTCTTTCCCTGTGCAGGTACCTCCACTGACCGACCTCCAGCTCAGTAACGCACATATTTGGCATCAATAGATATGTAGTAAAACAATAGTTCTTCATTGTCAAAGTCAAATGTATAAGTTATTAAGTAGTTGATTGCAAAAAAATTCCGCAGGGAAGGCCATTAATCCATTCCAAATTGTTACAACCAATGGGAGAAATTTAGGACCTCCAAACAATGAATTTCATCAAGAACTAACTTACATATAGCCTGTTCACTTTTTAGGTTCTAGATCATGATGCCAATTGAGTTACACGTGTCATCAATAATCATTTTATATTTGATCATTTAACATGTGACTTTATTTCTTCAATCTACACTTGTCAATTAATTAAAGTTGGTTTTATCTTTTATTTAACTCAAAGTGCAAATAATTTCTTATAGCTTAAGGATAGTGTGCTTTTATTTCTTAATTAAATTGTCTACTCTCTTAATTATCACCATTATAAAATTTTCTACAAGTATAAAACCTTCTAACTTACTTTTTTCGTAACTCACATTTATAACATCGATCATAAGTTCTCTGTTTCAAACTCTTGATTAAAGTTCAAGTCACTTAGAATCAATCTCTTTTTTTTTTAGTATGATTTAAAACAGTCATTTCAAACATTTAAAGAGATTTTAAAGCCCAGTTTAAAAGGAGTGGTCAGTTTGGATACTTCTTAATTTTTACCTATACAAAAACCACTCTAAAACTGCTCTACTAATTAATTCACAAGGAAACTCTACGTAGAAAAAAATTCCTGGACAGTTTCTTCAAACAATCTGAAGCTACAGCAAAATAAAAGATGGCACTTGGACTAGTAAGTAGCAATTACTACATCAATAACAAAATGCAAGAATCAAGCCTTTCAAAGGTAGATGAACTTGTATGAACAATTTTACAGTATCATAAAGCAACTCAAATTAAAAAACTTGGATTTTTACAATTTACACTTGGCCTAAAATTACACAGAAATGTAACAAGAGCGTCCGTTGTTGCTTCCCTTAAACCAATCACCATTAGCTCATAAATAGGCAGAGCAACAAGGGAACTACAATCTAAAAATAAATACAACTATTTTTTTTACCATGGACTCAGTTTTTGCTTTCAAATGTCACTACACTAAATACATTTAATTTCACTGTTTTGTTCTCATTTTTCTCGGTATTTCTCATCAACTAAACAGAACATAAGAAAAATTAACTGAACGACACGTATCTTTTAATGATAATTCCTCCGTGATAAACAGTCTTCTTATAGTAGAATAAGTATTTTATTTAATCTTAACATCAATGTGGGTATTATGGTGGATGAAGGTACTAGAAGAAAATTGATTTTTCTTTTTTTAAAAAAATATGAGAATTTGGGTTAGGTTCACTGGTAAATGAATGTGACATCCGTTGCTGTGAAAAGACAATAATTCTCTTAACCACCTCTTGTGCTTTATGCAATAAAGAGTAATTTTAGGTTTCCAGCCACCAAACGTTACAGCCACAGATTTTACACAAAAGCATCAAAACGCTTCATAAATGCAGAAAAAGCTCATCTAGTATTCAAAAACCCTCGATATGCATATAGGTGTAAACTAAAAACCGTAAGCTAAAGATCCAAAAGGAACACGTACCTAGAATGAAATACTGAAGGCGAAAAGGTAATGTGCAGAAAAACAAATCATAAGTAGCATTATGGTAGTATCCATTGCTTTAATATAAGAAAAAGGTAATTTGGACAATTCTTACTTTTTTTTTTAAAATTTAACAATTTTTGTGAGATCAAATTTGGTTAATATATGAAACAGTAATTTTTAATACCACATGTATATTTTTATAATTACTTTTTAAACTCAAATATAAAAATGTAACTAACATTTTTAATTATGTATCATGAACAACCTATTAAAAAATAAACATTAATTTCGCAAAGTCAAAAGTTGTGTGTGTAAATATATTTACACATATATACAAAGAGTGTGATAATCCATTTGGGATTTTTAATTTAATTTAATTTTTTTAATAAGGATATAGAGTTTCGAATATTGTTGTTAGACAGAGATTTTAATATTTTAATATCTCTTATCATTGTGCGTATGCACTAAAGATAAATAATTTTTACTTTTTTTTAAATGTACATTTTGGTTTATCCGAATAAGAACATAGGAAATATAATTTCGTCAACAAACGCTTGGTTTAGTGGTAAAAATTCGTCTACTTTGCTAGAAATGTTTGGCTTCGAGTCTTCCCGTAAAAATTTATTGGTGTTAAACCTAAACTTTCATCGCACATAATACGGAATGGTATTTTTCTTCGACTTTGATGTAAATGCAATGAGAACTACTTCATATTCACTATGTTTATTGGACCCAATACTCATGATAGGTATGTAGAGTAGCCTATCTGCTTATCTATTTCATATAAAATATATATATATATATATATATATAATTTCAAACCAGGGCAACGAACAAACCATGCCCGTAGGCAACATAAATCTATAATTAGGACGGCGATTTGGTGCTTACAATAATTGTTTTACTTATGCATGAACCTGTCAAAATACATGGAATTTGAAAAGCGACAAAAATTACAAGTACTGACTTCTTATTTCTAACTTTTACATAATCAACGTACACGCCTCTTTGTCTATAGGTAAAGGTTGGAATCTATAATTATAAGTTTTTTTTTCAAATTTTTATGTAATGAAGTTTTTTATGATGTAATAATTGTTGGAATTTTTTTTTATATAATTGATGATAACAACTAAATAGATAATTTGAGAATATATACTGGTAGAATCAAAATAATTTTAATATAACATAAATATATGATATTAAACAATATTATATAATTAAAATATAGAAAACAAAATGAGCTGGCCTGTGATTCGTGAAAAGTCACTGTCCTAAAGTCGTTATAGCCTTCCTACGTGAAGGTATAAAAGGTTAAGACCAGCTTCAAGATAAAACTCAGGTGCTCCCAGCTTTGTCTCCTACAATGTGCACATTCACTGGGAAGCGCAGGTGAATCGATCCCCAAAAAACACAAATATATAGAGAGTATAAAACAAGAAAAAGAATCTAAAAAATTGTGTGTCTTATACTCTTGAAAATCTTGGTGTTTATAGACACAAATGAGCCTAAGAATTTAATTCAAACTTTAAAATAGAAATAATTACAAAATTTGTAACTCTCAATTTATTGAGATTAATCACAAATTTATAACTTTCAATTTATTGGATATATTAAAACAACCAAATAATGACTATTGAAAAGTCATTTGATAGTTACAAAATATGTAACTCTCAATTTGATTATTATATTAAAATGGTCAAATAATGGCTATTAAAAAAATCATGAATAATTGTGAGGTGATTAAAAGCTTTTCTAACAATCCCCCACAAGTTTTAAGGGCAACTCTAGTACTACGCAATAGGTGCATGAGTCTTCAGGACTTGAGCCTACACTTAATGTTGACAATATTCATCTGAGAGAGTCGTAATGGACTACGCCTTGAATTAGGTCCCTTGATCAGACTTCAACAAGTCACACACACACAGTACTTGATATAGAGTCAGGTTCACCGGTTAGCTCTATTAATAACCATGCACTCTTATCTTGATTCTCATGAGAGTCTCTAGGGAATAACCTAATCCCATAATCACGGCCTCACGATAACTCTCAAGGGTACATGTGACAAGTGCCTCGCGGTAATATCCGCCTTGGTCTTATTAATAGTAAATATCAATCCTGAACATCACACTAATAAACACTATCTCCTTAGGGATGGGAAGGAGATGCTCTGATGGAGAATGCTCCTTAAAAGTAATGCTAATAATGAGTCACGCGTTGCAGGTTGTTTCTACCCATTGAAATTTCTTCATAGGATCTCCAATCACAAAGGTTGGGTTACCTCTGTTGGTGACTCCGTATAGGCCAAGCTCATCCCCTTCGATGTATAAAGCATACCCCTTATGGGTAAACCTTTAGTCAAGCTATCATCTATATTCCTTTCATATCTCACAAACTTTAGAGATATAACACTTTTACTCAACAGTCCTCTGACTAACTTATATCTCACTTGAATATGTCTATTCATCTTCTTATAAGATTTTCGTATAAGATCTATTACAACTTTACAATCACAGTGTATATGTATGGATGGCACAAGTTTATTCACAAAAGGAATATCCATAAATATTTTTTCAACCACTCAACCTCTATACAAATTGTATCTAGAGCTATTAACTCAGCCTCCACAGGACTTCCATCAAGTTTCAACTTTTCCTTAAAAACCTACTTACAACTTATAGGCTTACTCCCGGGAGGTAAGTTTGATAAAACCTAAGAATTCTCCTGTGCTAATGATTTAAATTCATTATCAGTAACTTCCTTCCAGAAAGGTGAAAATTTATAATTCTTTTTAATTCTAGCCCTCTTACCTCTTCTAGGTTCAAATAAGTTTCAGATTTATTTCCTATAGATGAACTAGAAAGTATATACTCATTTAATTAAACCTTAGAAGGTTGAACCAGCACCTTAATTTTTAAAAAGAAGAACATCTTCAAAATATTTTGTATCTCTAACTTCTATTATTGTGTTATTGGATATTTCACTTATTTCAGAGTTTATCACTAAGAACTTGTTTGTATTACTATTTTAGACATAACCTATAAAAACAACATCTATAGTTTTGGGTCCTATTTTATTTCTCTTTGGTTCGAGTATAGCTACCTAAGCTAGACACCCCTACACTTTTAGAATATTGAATCTTGGAGGTCTATTTTTTCATATTTCAAAATGAGTTTTCTCACTATTTTTAGAGGTTACTTGATTTAATATATAACAGGAAGTTAGGATAGCTTCGCCCTACAAATTCTTGAGCACACCAGAACTTAGTAACATAGAATTAACCATATCCATTAATGTTCAATTTTTTCTTTCAGCTACACCATTTGATTGAGGAGAATATGGGGAATAACCTCGTGTATTATCCCATTATCTTCACAAAAGCCCTTAAGCTCATTCAAACTATATCCCCCACCTCTATCAGACTTAAGAATTTTAATCTTATTCTCTAATTGATTTTTAACTTCATTCTTATATGTTTTAAAGTTACTAAATACTTCATCTTTTGTTTTGATGAGATAGACGTAATAATATTTTGAGTGATCATCTATAAATGTTACAAAATATTTATTTTCACTTCTAGTTGAATGTCGATTTGAATCACAAACGTCGTTATGTATGAGTTCTAGGAGACTAGTATTTCGGTTAACATGTCTATAAGGCTTTCTAGGTTGTTTAGCTTGTACACAAATCTCACATTTATGCTTGATATCTAAAGAAGTTTTAGGAATTAAACCAAAATCCATCAAATTCTTTGTCTTCCTAAGGCTTATATTGCCTAATCTTTCATGCCATACATTACTAGATTCAATATTGAAAACTAAATGAGAGACATTGTTTAAAGTACTTGAGACATTTAATTTAAATAAACCATCATAAATAAATCATTTCCAAATAAAAATATTATTTCTACTCATTACAATTTTATTGGATTCCTTACCAAGCTTATAATCATGTTGAACTAGATAAGATTCATTAAGTAGATTTATCCTGACATCTGGAACACGCTGCACTTGTTCGAGAATTAATGTCTTCCATATATCAACTTCAGATCAATTCTTCCAATTCTTAGCACTCGTGCGGTGGTACCATTTTCTAGAGTCACACTTCCTCCACTTGAGTTCTGATATGTTTTAAACAATGAACAATTTAAATAAACATGTACATTAGCCCGAGAATCTAATCACCACTCACTATTTTAATACGTAAAGTTTACTAAAGAAGGTTTAGATTTAGACCTAATAGAGGGTTCTCCATCCTCTAGCATGTTGACTTGATAGCCTTTATTCCCAAAGTTAGGCTCGAGCTCACTAGTCTTCTTGTAGTAACAATCTCGGGGAATATTATTAGTCCTTCCACATACGTAGCATGGTCCTTGAGTCTTGCCTTTGCCCTTAAAATTCCTAGAATTTGGGTTACGGGAACAATTGGGTTTGTTTTGATGATTTTGGTTAGGTTGAAAGTTATTGGGTGAGTTATTGGCTCTGAAGTTATTAAGTCGGTTGTTATTATTATTCTTCCAATTTTTATTTTTGAAGTTGTTTCCCCTAGGCTTAAAGAGTAGAAAATAGAAGGAGTTGGCTTTAATAAATATAAAAAAAAATTTAAAAAAACACAACTGCAAATGAATTAAAATAGAGTTATTTGAAACCAACAAGCTATTTTTTAATAACTAATATCTTGTATATAGAATGCAATTTTTAAACCAAATTTTAGAATAAGTTATACCAAATAAAATATAAATAGAGTTACAAATCTGAACTTATAACGACTTTAGCTGTTGGAATTTTTTTATATAATTGGTGATAAAAAATAAACAGACAATTTGAGAATATATACTTGTAGAAATCAAAATAATTTTAACACAACATAAATATATGATATTAAACAATATTGTATAATTAAAATATAGAAAACAAAAGAGCTGACATGTGAGTCGCGGAAAGCCACTGTCCTAAAGCCGTTATAGCCTCCCTACGTGCAGGTACAAATGGTTAAGACCGGGTCCAAGATAAAACCCAAGTGCTCGCAGCTTTGCCTCCTACAATGTGCACATTCACTGGAAAGCGAGGGTGAACCGACCCGATCAAGATTGCCCAAAAATACAAATATATAGAGAGCATAAAACAAGAAAAAGAATCTGAAAAATTGTCTTACACTCTTGAAAATCTTGGTATTTATAGGCATAAATGAGCCTAAGAATTTAATTCAAAATTAAAATAGAAATAATTACAAAATTTGTAACTCTCAATTTATTGAGATTAACCACCAATTTGTAACTCTTAATTTATTGAGATTAATCACAAATTTGTAATTTTCGATTTATTTTCTATATTAAAATAGTCAAATAATGACTATTGAAAAGTAATTTGATAGTTACAAAATGTGTAACTCTCAATTTTTAAAATGATTAAATAATGACTATTAAAAAATCATGAATAATTGTGAGGAATTTAAAAACTTTTCTAACAATAATAAGAAAAATGTATTCAACATTCTAACTAATCTCTTTTTGTGCTCACATTCAAAAAATTGTATCAATCAAATGGAACCGGCTTTGTGAGAGTTACCACGGAACCAAAAAAGTGCATTAGTAATCATAAGAAAATTGAATAAAAAATTTTCAAAAGAAATATTTAAATATCAAAATTACTATTTAATTTTTTCATAATTACTAATAAACTTTCTCGATTTCGTAATAACTCTCACGAATTCGATTCTTAGCTTCAAAAAATTCTGGATCAATTACTCTATCGCCACGTTTGCTTCAGCGGAAATACAAGATAATTTAAAGATATTGGAACGTATTCAAGTGTTTTGGTTCACCAATGAGCTGGAATAAGCCATTCCAGCTTCTATTCCACCGTTCAATTACAAGTTTGTGATGTGGTAATATGAGATTCAAAGTGTGCAGGAATTATGTTATTATATATTTCGACAAAAATATCCTCGGATTAAAAATTTATTCCACAACTTACCCATATCACCATATCAAAGTTCGCATGCTCTCACTGACCTTTTTATCTCTCTCCCATCCATTTCTCTCACCGTATGTCCATTCTGCAGTGATAATCTGCCGCATTTTATTTTGATTTATTTGACAGATTAGTCACAGTGCGGATAAATATCTATTTTTGTCATTTAAATTTGATCGTTTTAATATTTTATTTATTGAAATTTAAAAGTGTGCAAGGTGAACATTAAGGTTTATAAAAATTAAATTAAATTACAAAAAATACAATATAGTTGATTATATTTTTAAAAAATACCCTGAGGTTTTTTTTGTGGTAAAAAATACTTGTGATATGTTTATGTTAGCGAAAAATACATTGTGGTTGACTAAAAGAAACATACGACAGAATATTTTTGACTAACAGAAATATACCACAGAATATTTTTTGCCACACAAAAAACCTCGAGGTATTTTTTGAAAATACAATCAACCACATGATATTTTTTATAATTAAGCCTAAAAATTAACAAAAAAACTCATCTCGCTAAGTATTCTATTCATATGCAATCGAAAATGTGTTATAGATTAATAAAATTTTATGTGGAGCTTAATCGGCATGCTTCTAAATAAAAAAAGTTTAATTGCAAAAAAAAAAAAAACTACATGTCAATGATACATTGACTCATATAAATGTAATTATAAAAGATTATAATATTTTAAATTAAATAAATAATCATAAAATATTGTTAAAAAATCTAAAAATGTCAAAAGAATGAGTAAATGTCTATTTTAATCTTTAAAATTTAGACATAATTACAATTAAATCTTTATAATTTCAATTTAAACAATTATGTCCTTAACTCGTTAAAAGCAGAACAATTGAGTCTCGTTAGCATGACAAAGTAAAAAAACCTAACTGAATCATGTCACGTGTCTTGCATTTATTCAATAACATATCAAAATACCAAATATGCCCCAATCCCCAAATTTGCATCTTACCATCTCCTACGACATTTATAAAAAGCAAGTCCACCTTAGATGTCCACTGCATCATTAATACTCTTGCTTATTACAACACTTCACTTCCATAACCCACATTTCCAAGAAAAAGCACATCGTTTTCTTAATCATTCCCGTGAAAATACTCTCTCTGGTTTTGCCTTTATCTATTTTCTCCCACGGGCAACCTGCTTCTATACCAATCTTCCCTGCTCCCTCTTAGTTTCATCCCTCATTCTCAGTCACTCACTAGTAACCCATTTGCTTCAAATATTCTAGTGCATACGGTCAGTTCATGTTATTGTTTCAGAATCATCCATGAAAGGTCTAACCAAGATTGGCGTTGTACTCATTGCTGTGTTTGCAGTCTCTGTCGCAGCTTTACTGGCCGAGATCACATACGTTCTCTGGCGTCGGAGAAGATTCTAGCGACAGAGCCTTTTTGGAGGGGGCTTTCATGTATCTAGCAACGACCCCTTTTACATGACTCCATCCAAGGAGCTCTTCTACTTCTTCTGTTGGAAAATTCAGTCAAGGGTCGAGCCCGCCGGCGCTCCTTTTACTCCTCCTCCTTGGATGCATCTATCGGAGCCGGAGGATGAAGTGGACAAGTGGCAGCTTGGTGTACTGTACAGATCCTCAAGGATTCTATTCACGATTAAGGAGGAATAGAGAGAGGCAGTAGAGACGACAGAGAGGGATACGGGTCTGGTGCCCTCAGATGGAGTAGCCGTGGCTGTGACGATTGACAACTTTAATAGAGCGCATCTGAACCCAACAAGTATCAGGAAAAAACATATGAACCCAACAGAACAAAACCCCCACAATTTCACTAAATAAAATACATCTAAGAAAGATTTCCACTATTTTTTAAAACCCAACAAACTTATCACACCCAATCAATTTTTTTTCTCTGTTTTTTCAGCCTCTTCCTCTTTGTTTCCTTAGATACTAGAATTAATCATTAAAGTAATTTACACGAAAAATCTTATAGTAGTAATTTTCAATTCCTCAAACCAAACAACAACAAAGCCATCACCGATCAAACAAAATCACCACAACAATTTATCTCCCCTGAAACAATCTCTTCACAATCACACAAAATCACAACATCAAAAAATTTGTATTCACAAATTTCCTTTCAAATTCCTCTATTTTCCTTTCATTCACTCCACACCAGACACATACAACAATATATACACGCACATACATTCACATATATATACATACAAACAAAGAGAGATATATAGAGAGAAGCTTACTTGTGAACAAAATCCTTAAATTTCTCTTCCTCAAGAAATTGGAGTATGAGAAACATCAATTCTCTGCTGAAGGACAACATTTTTTAACTAAAAAAAATCTCAAAACCAAATAAGAGAAAAAGAAAACAATGAAGCATACAGCTTTACTTTGAAGGGAGATAAAATAAAGAAAAGATGGTTAAATATAGAACGAATTCCAACTAAGGTTTGGAAGGCTAGAAGGTAGTGCAATGCGGTGGTGTTAAATTAGGAGGGGTCGCGCACGAGGAGGTGGTTGGAAGGTGGTTCGCATGAGGTTTGCGTGGTAGCTGCTAGGGAAGGGGTGTGCGATAAAGGAAGAAGATAACGAATTTGTTTAGGTTTTAATTTTTTTTTCTTCCCAAAACACCCTTCCCTTTTGTTCTTTCCCCTAGTTTCCTTCATGACATCATGATTCTGGAACCTAATTGTTATGCTTTTGATAAGTTAGGGACCTGATTGTTTAAATTGAAACCATAGGGACCAACTTGTGATTAGGTCCAAACCTTGGGGATTAAAATAGATATTTACCCAAAAAATTATTTCTCTTTAGATCTCCAACTACCCATTTCTCTAATTTATCTCAAGAAATACAATCTTGAGAGAAAATGATTCATCATCTTCAGCAACATGCTCAACAAACCCTAATTATGTGAAATCAAAGCCATCATGGAAGTAGAAACTAGCAAAAGAAAATGCTCCGCCTTCAAATCTGAACTCGTTGTCGTCCGATCAGAAGCCATCGCCGACGGCCAAGATAAATACTCTGTTACTGCCATGACCACCATCGTCCAACCCACTAAAGCGTAAGCTCAACATGGATGTCGTGTCGAAAAATGCATTACTCGGGGTTTCAGACTCTGGTGTTAAGGTATTTTATTTCTTATTTGTTTACAAGAAGTTGACTTAATGTCTCTAGGGTTTAACAATCATTTGACAAACTCAATTCAAGTGACCGAAAATTATTGGAAAACATACATGGAGAATTTGATATCAGCTAAGGTAGCAAATTGTAACCATATTTGAGATTCAAATTATAAATATATCATCTATCAGACAGACAAATAATATCTATGTAACCATGGTGAATGTAAGGCTTTAGTCTTCTTAAGATTTGTATAATCCATCCTGTTATGGCCATTTGTTACTAATGAGGTAGATTTATTCGCAAGGCATATCATAATTACATTTGGTATACAACATATATGTGACTGCCAATAAGTTTATTGTTCCTCTCCCATCCCCAAATTCCCTCCTCTAAAACCCAACCTAACACCTCTACCACAACCTTTAGAGAGAGAATGCAACACTTTGTGAACTAAATGTGACGTAATTATTATTTATCAATTGAAATAGCTTATCTTTCATTTTTATTTTTACCAAAATTGTACTTGAGGTGGATTCATTGTATTTAAGTCCAAAGGATTGGCATCAAAAGCTTTAAAATTTTAAATTAGTTGCATTCTCACACTTTTAATCAATGATATATATATCTCTCCACTACCGAGACAATTGATTACCCAAAGATGACTTGAGACTTAAAAAAGGACTAAGGATCGAAAGGGGTGAAACCGGCACGAGTGAGGATATTTGAGGCGTGTGAGGATGATTCCTACTGCCAACTGTCCAAAAACTTGAAAAGACATTTGGTGAGGGCTTAAACTCCTATCTGTGGAAGGACTCTCTTACACTCAAGTCAATATTTAGATAAGTATTAAAGATAATCGAGTTAAATAAACTTTTAGAGAGTAAAGCTCTAGATTATGTTTCAAACCTAAAAGCGAAGTTATAAGGCTTTTTATGGTGAAAACCAACTGATCCTAATAGGCAAGTGTTTAATTCATTTGATTTGGATCGTTAGATGGAGATTTGATCGGCAGTTGAGATTTGACCAGGGATTTGATACAGAAACATCATTTTAACATTTAGCAAGTAATCACCATTTTACCATTAATTTATGAAATGACCTTTTTGTTGTAATATTTTTTTTCTAAACTGGAATAGAATATGAGAATCAAGACTTAAAGACGTGAATTAATCACTATTTTTAAGGCTTTATTTGTTCCCACTTGTATAAACAAGTTTGTTATAGGTTATAGACAAATAGTCCTCCATGATATAACCAAGTCTCTTGTTTAAAGTCCGCAGACAACAAAATCTTAAGAACTTCGGATTTAATTCTACTTTGAAATGTTGAAATATTTTAGAAGAGTTTTTTAGAGAGTTAAGAGAAAGAGAGAAAAAAGAATGAAAAATTATTTTGTTATGAAAGTGGGAAGTAATGGGTATTTATAGGTGTAAAAACACATCTTTAAACGATTATGGAAAGTCATGTTTTTCCAGTTGGAAAGATATAATTTTTCCAAATTTAATGAGAGTCTTGCAATCATGTCTGTTAGTTTTTAATGGACCAGATCATGTCTATTTAAAAACAATTATTAAATTCACACATTTTTTGTTTAAATCACAATCTTTGATTTAAACTGATGCTTTTTGATTTAATCTCACACATTTTCTATTTAAATCAAAACCATTTGATTTAAACTAATGCTTTTTGGGTTTTCAAACAACCCTTTACTCTCATTTTTTTTAACAATCCCCCACTTGTTTGAAAAACCAATTTTGAAAAATACTACCACAATATCTCCGAATCTTGTATGAATAAAGAGGGTATCTTTCAATTTAAAACCTTCTATTAGTGTAAGCAACTCAAAGTCATATCGAAATGAACGGTGTTCTTTAGATTAAAACAACATTCCTATGTGATACGACCAGAGCCACCACACACATACAATTCTTTTATTTTGGTGAGAATTTATTTTCACTTAGCACTATTATGGCCATATGTTATCTTAGTTTCATGAACCTAAAGAGAGCAAACCATAGCTCTCTATAGGAAGCACCACTCATTCGTTCATATAGGTGAAGTTCCTCTTGCGTTTCTGTTACTAGAACGCATTTTATAACTTCATTAATTGTTTAACTCATCCTCTAAAACATAACAAACGATATTGTTTTTCTCAATTATGAGACAACTTTGTGACAATATCAACATTCAATCACGTTAACTTGTTATTACCCATTAAAACCTAGGACTAGTGGTCTACTAGCATTACGTTGGATTGCCATCACTGCTGACTTTTAAATGGTTTGCCATCTCTCTAGATGTATTATTTACTAGGTCTCTTGCGAATGCCTTAGTAAGTGGATCAACCAAGTTCTTACTTGACTTTACATAGACAATTGTAATGATACCATCTTGTATTAATTGTCTCACATACTTATATCTAAGACTGATATGTCTAGACTTATTATCTAAGGTACCTCTCACAAAACTTCATTATCATAAAGTATGGATTTTAAATATATAGGATGTGGCCACAAAATTTATTTCCAGCAATAAATTTCTAATTAATCCATTCAACATTTTTTCTCAATTGCTGTTGAGGCATTTAATTTGGATTTCATTGTGTGTGGCATACATGTTTGTTTCATGCTCTTCCAAGAAACATCACCTTCTCTTAAGTATTTTATATCTCTTACTCTCATCATCTGACTAGCATTAGTGTATTATCTTGATACAACCGAATTACCATAGTATTAATGTATCCTTTTGATACAACCAGTTCAAATCAAATCTATGATTTCTTTTAGGTAACTAAAGATTCTAGTAAATTTGTATATTCTCGTAATGTACTATAAAGTACTCAAAGCATAATCCCCACTAAGTTTTCACACTTTAATTTTCATAAAGTGTATTTCTTGGTTTCACTTATATCATCCATATAAGTTTCAAGATTTTAACAAATTTTCAAATATATTTATGGTATTCTATAATATAATTAATATCCCTACATTTAAAATATATATAAAAAATTCTTTACATTAACAAAAATAAGAAATTAATTACTTCATTGTTAAACGGCAAATTGACCCCCACATTTCTACTTCGTGTGTTATTTCTGAATACACAAGTTACTACTCAATATAGTCATAAACACATATGCTTGAGGAATTGAATCATACAAACGAAGCCCAACACCCACACCTTTATCAGTATAATGACCTTTACTTTGTCTGAAACAAGTGGTCGGACTCTCTGATTAGATTAGGACCTTTGTTCAATATTACCATATAGATCACCATGTCTTCTTCATTAAGATACACATACAATAGCACTCATGCAATTGCACTCATGGTGATCACAATGTTCGGGCTATATGGTATCCTCACTCACCATTTCTAGAAATGTCATTTTCATGTGTGCATCTATAATTAATTCTTTTTACACATGTATCAATTGATCATGTGAGTTTTCTATACATAAACCAAAACAACCCCTATCATTGTACTTCAACACAATGTTACCCATATTCATATTATGTCTTAAAGGCATACACAGAAATTTATTAACTTCATGTATTTATTCGTAATAATAACATTTCAAGCAAGATATTGTCATTTGAACATTAATTTTTTACGAATAAATTTAGAGATGTTATATCATTCCCACTAGATAGATATATAACCATGCCTTTTAAAGTCAAAATTTATTTGACAACAACTTATGCACACAAATAAGCTATAACAATAAATGTTCATAGTGACTTTTATTATAAATTTATAATAAATCTCAATTTAATATCTCATGTAAATTTATAGTGTCACTAAATAATTTAATCAACCAAATAACATTAAATTATAAATTTAAATGCATACAAGCATAATGGCCTCACAACTTTAACAAATCAAACAAAACGAATTGACATGTTATTGTCATCCTCAAATGTATTTCACATCCACTTTCGTTTTCAAAATAATTAAATTTGCATACAACTGTATACAAAAACAAATTATCTTTCCCTTTTATGTAAAGGGTATCAGAACAACCATGACAAATAAAACAAGATCTTAAAGGACACGTTATATTTTCAAATAAAATTTTATTGTCAACCGCTTCACTTGCAACGGTTCAAAATTACTGTTGCAATCAAAAGTTTTCCTAGTTAAACCTCATCTTTTATATATGCACGCAAACTTAAAATTTAGTCTATTTAAAATCACAAACCATATTCACTTTAATTTTTGTGTTAACAAGTGCGCAAAAAAAAAATTCAAGCATGCTTTTTTGTTTCGCGGAAAATTAATTAGACCTTATTTTCACAGATTTGATGTCAGTGAACAGATAGTACAAGTGATCTCATCTCTTTTCTTATCTGCTTTCTATAGTTGTTCGATTACGACTGTTTGAGGCTGCTCTCCTTTCTTAGGTACTGGATCATCAAGAATGGGCTATAGATTCGATCCAATATATAGGAAATTTTCAACGCAGTAAGCAAGAACATAAATTTGTCTTGCCACAAACTGAAATTATTTCCATCAAATCTATAAAACTTGACGAAGTCTTGATTCATCACCTTGAATGATTTTGTCTCCATTTTGTTGGACAGAAATAAAGCCTTAAATTTATTGTAATATGTATTTTTTTCTAAACTGGAACAAAATATGAGAATTAAGACTTAGATACATAAATTAATCATAATCTTTAAGGCTTTATTCATCCTCCATTGTATAAACAAGTTTGTTATGGGTTACAGATGAATAATCCTCCAGGATACAACCAAGTCTCTTATTTGAAGTCCGCAGACAACAAAATCTGAAGAACTTCGAATTTAATTCTACTTTAAAATATTGAAATATTTTGGCAAAGTTTTTTAGAGAGGAAGAGAGAAGAAAGAATGAAAAATTATTGTGTTCTGAAAGTGGAAGTGATGTGTAGTTATAGGTGCAAAAGCACCTCTTCAAATGGTTCTGAAAAGTCATGTTTTTTTCAGTTGAAAAGACATGATTTTTCTAAATTTAATTAGAGCCTTACAATCATGTCTGTTAGTTTTTAACGGACCAAATCATGTCTATTTAAAAAAATATATTAAATCTCACATCTTTTCTGTTTGAATCACAACATTTGATTTAAACTAATGCCTTTTGATTTAATCTCACACATTTTCTATTTAAACTAATGCATTTTGGGTTTTCAAACAACCCTTTACTCTCATTTTTCTAACACTTTTGGCATTTTGTTACTTCAAGTGTCATCCTCTAATTAGATAGTGGATTTTTACCCACAACATAAGCCCCTCACTTCCTCAGGGTACCAGAAACTTACGAAAGTTGTCCATTTTTTTGGCGCTCCAACCCTCTATACGAGTTTTTCCTTCAAGTGTTTAGGAGAAGGCCATATCTTCCGTAACTCCAACCATCTTATGGGTTTTATCTTCTAATTCTCAGTATTCTAACCCATCATCCGATTTTAATCTTTTAAGTCTTCCAACATTTAAGTAGGTTGTCTTATAGCTTTCAATATATCTTCAGACTCTTTTAACCTTTCAAATGGGTTTTTTTTTTTCTTCAAAGTCTTTAAGCTTTTGGAATGCTTTGGGAGCCACCCTAGCTTAGGAACCTGGGTTTCATGACTATGTGTATTCTGCAATTTTTAGCAATTTTTTGCCATTTTTGATGAATTTCTTTAAAAACTAAGTTTGGATATGGGATGGTTCGGAAAGCAAACAAAACGAGCATCAAAATCATGCTTAGCCATTCATGGGGATCTAGCGTCTAACTTTGGCCAACCATGACCATCCAAGGTGGTCTGGAGGCCAGTCTTGGCCAGCCAATCCTAGTCGACGAATAGGGGTGTCTGACCCGTCTCTACGATCGCCACTTTGTTTTGTTCTCATCCTTTTCAACGTCATCAGAGTCTTTGTGCATGACGTCACAACTTTGTTTTCTACCAAGTGTTGTTCTTCCTCACTTGGTGTTAAGATCACCAAGTATTAGTCTTCGGTTGAAGGATTACCTTGTCCTGTGCTCAAGGCATTATAGGATTGCCTTTTCCCGTTCTCAAGGCATTAAAAGGTTACCTTGATCCGTGCTCGAGTTTGAGTTCTATTATTTTTAGTGAGGTCCAAGGTGTTATGAATAGTTTTTTAGGTGTTTTATTTGCCAAAAGGACTTGCCTTGTCCCATGCTCAAGGTATTATAGGATTGCCTTGACTTGTGCCAGAGACATTAAAAGGTTACCTTGATCCATGCTTATTTTTAGTGAGGTCCAAGGTGCTATGAATAGTTTTTTAGGTGTTTCATTTGCCAAAAGGACTTGCCTTGTCTCGTGCTCATGGCATTATAGGATTGCACTGACTTGTGCTCGAGACTTTAAAAGGTTATCTTGACCCATACTCGAGACATTAAAGGGTTACCTTGATCCGTGCTCAGATTTGAGTTCTATTATTTTTAGTGAGGTCCAAGGTGTTATTAATAGATTTTTAGGTGTTTTATTTGCTAAAAGACTCTTAATCTTAGGTCAAGCGGATGTAACACAAAAATGTAGGCTTGGAGCTTGTATCTTGGGCTTTCAAGTATTTTTATAGGTTTGATGGACCTCCTATAAGTAATAGGTCCATTTGTGAAAGGGTTAATATTTTTGTGAAAGTACTTAATGATTGTTTGGTTCATGGTACTGGGTTGGGATTCGGTGGACTTGGGTTAGATTAATCTCATTTTAGTTTCTAATCTTATGTTTAGTTGGCAATTGAAACAGTTAATATGTAATATAAAACTTAATAGAACAATTAAGATTAAAGGGCAATTGAAGCAAGTAGGATAAACCTAGTCTATCTTTAAATTAAATGATCATCTGTTTTATTTGAAAATTGAAATTGAGTTAAATTTATGATAAGATTAAATGTTGCGTCATCAAATAAAAATATTCAAATTTAAAATTATCAACAAAAATTAGTGAAAGATAAATGTTATCTCAGTGCAAAACAAAAAAGAAAGATAAATGTCATCTCGCCGTACTGAACCCAGCTGAATTTTATCCGCTAGTTCTAAATCCAAAATTCTTTCATAACCATGTTTAACGTGTTGTCACCACATTCAGTCCAAATCTAGCCAGTTGGTTATAGAAACTTTCATGGCCCCATAAAGTGATTGCTTGTTAACCATTTCTAGATTCAGAGTGATTAAAAGAGAAAGAAAAAAGAAACTGATACTAGATTTCAAGTTGAATCGAAAATAGAAGAGAGACGGAGAGAGGGAGGGTAGAAAAGTTTCTTGACGAAGGGCATGTTACTATCTCATCGGATAGAGATGCAAGAACAGCCGCGACTAAAAAAAAAAAAACTTACTCATCTCAATTTAGAGACTCAAATCCATGATTCTTTTTACTTGACGGCGAAAAAAAAAAAAAAAAAAAAATCTTAAGAACCAGCTCTAAAGGAGGTGAAGATGTCCCATAAGAATATTTGTAGTAATAGGAAAACAAGCAAGCTAAAAAGGGATTATTAATGAAGGTGAAGAACTCAAAGTTCAAGATTCAGGTCAACCCAATATAAAGTTACAAGTTCAGATCACAAAACTTAAGTAATTACATCAAAATGATGATGTTCAAAAACAGCTATGGTACATTATTTGTGAATGAAGCCTGTGCAACACTCAGGAATGGCTTATATTATCTTCAGTTAAGCTTCAATCAAGAGTTTCAAGCCGCTTTGTTCAGATTAACATATAAATGTTGAATTTTCAGTATATGTCCTCCAAAAAGACGGACTGTGTTGATAACTTTACCATTTTGTTACAAATTCACTATATTGTCTGCTCACCTTGCTCACGAGCAATGGAAGCCGAGAGAATCCCAAGATCGCGATTTAAGAATGTTAATGCAGACTCGCACTCCAAAATAATTCTTGTAACAGATGAGGGCTTACCGGTAATCGTTTCAGACCATCCAACAGCAAGAGCTGCATGTGAATCTCTTAGATTCCTCAAGTTACCTAGGAACTGCCAAAAAAGCACAACAAAGGGACTTCTCATTACAACTTCATGGTTATGCTGTTTCACATAAAAAAAGAACAATACTGTTCATGATGTACAATTTGCCATGGTGTGAGACAGCATAATACCAACATTAGCTGCGACAACCTGTTCCTAATAGACATTAGCAGAAAACGCATGGGAAGAAGGGGAAGGTAGTGGGTAATGTGTTATCTTAAGTGAACTGGAAAATCTGTGTTATCTTAATAAACTGTGTAAGGATCATAGAATCATGAAGTCATAACAGTAGGGCTTCAATTAACCCAAACATGCATCTGAAGAGAAACAAAGCATCAAACACAAATCACACCACCATATCCAAACAACCTTCAAAACTAATTGAACATGTTAGAAAAGAAAATTCAAAAAAGAACAAGAAATTGTGAACTAGTAAAGAGAACTTGTATATGCTACAAAAATAGGCAAACATAAGTTTTTGAGGGATAGGAAGAGCATAAAAAATAACTAAATATTAAATTACCAAGATAAGGGAGATCCACATTCAAGACTCAGACAATTGGAAGTCATTGTTGAAATGGAAGTGCCTAGAAATCTAGCATAGCATGATAAGCCAAATACAGTTAGGGCAGAACAGTAATTGCAGTTTAAAGGTTGAAAGATAATCAAACATGTCCACATACAATTATATACCATGATACTTGTACCATAAGAAATGCATTTCTATCATCCACACGGTTATGCAAATAAAATTATCAAACTGTCATTAATTGTACAGTGAAAAGGGATGGGGCCAGCCTCAGAATCTGCAGAACAGTTCAAGGAAGATGCACTTCTAGTGGAATCAACGCTAGGGCTGTAAATCAGCTCGAGATCACTCGAGATCGCTCAAGCTCGCTCATACCCTTCATGAGCCAAGCTCTAGCAGAATTTTTGGCTCGTAAAATTCTTGAGCTGAGATTCAATACAGTGTGGCTCACTAGATAAAGCTCGTGAATTTTAAGCTCATTATTTTTCAAACCGAGCACTCAATTCACCTCAGTTAGCTCAGCTCAGCTTGAATCAATATATCAACATATTTATATTTACATTCATATAGTTTTATAGAACTCAACTTACCACACAAGTTCTACATTATAAAAAAGTAAAATATTTTACTTCAATAGAAAAACTACCGTATATCCTTATAGATGGATCATGTTGTGTTGATCTTGGAAGCTTAAAGATATCAAGAGGATGATTTAGTAGTGATATTTATTTTTTTACTAAGTAGTAGAGACAATTTACTGAGAGACTTTCACTACAATTAGAATAATTTATTTATTTAGATAGACATACATCTAATGGTTTTATTTGTAATTAAACACAAATAAATTATAATAGGTATCCTAGCTTTGATACAGTATGGTTTTAGTTCAATAATTCAAATTTTTTATTTTTTTTTATGTTAATGTTTATGCATTTCTCATTAGCATACATGTTCAATGATGTATCATTTGTTAAATTTTCTTATCACAAAAAAAAAAAAAAATCATTTGTTAAACTATATCAATTATGAAATAATTTTATTTCAAGCATGAACTCGAAAACGATTGAGCTTGAGCTCAAGTTTAGGCTCGTTCATTCGAAAAGCTCATAAGGCAAGCTTGAGTAACATTTCTATAGCTCAACCTTGGGTCGAAATCTTATTTAAATATTTCAAGGCAAGCTTGAGCATGCAGCTGCTCAGCGCTGCTCGAGTCAGCTCGTGTACAGCCTTAATCAATACCAAGGTACCTTTAAAAGCGTCTTGTATGCCTCCAACAAGCGATTAGCAGCTGGCCCAAATCCATGAAGCTGTGGTACCTCCATCATGTGTGTCCAGGGACGGGTTTCCTACAAAAAAAAGCACAATTTCTGATATTAAGCATGAGCCCATCACTCAAGAAATGCAGGGGCATAGACTGATGATTGTGTGTGAAAATTCTGCAGGATCAACTTAAATGTCAACCGTGTTATAAAGTTGCATATAATTAAAGTTGCTACAGTACAATTTCAATTATTTCAGTAATGAATTTGCAGTGTTTGAGTAGGACTTTAAACTTTTTCAGCTAAGAAACTGGCTTCCTTGTTGGACATCCAAGCCAAGGTAAAGAAGACTGAATCTGGAAGAAGCACCCAAATTTATCACAGGGAAAGCATTTGTTGTCAACTCAATCAAATAAATCTTATTTCCAACCAAATGGGGTTGACTATATAAATTCTTTTGCCTCATTCCACACTAAGCATAGCAATAAACAGAGCATTATGTTCTGAAATATCTAGTTGAGCTAACATAATTTACCAAAGAAGATCAAATGAAAGAAATATCAGTGCAAACCTTTGTGTAAATCGTATTGAATATCCTCACAGTTTCTAGAAAAGATTCCAGATGTGCCCGCAGTTGAGACTCCACTTCTGCATACTCTTCATCTGGATTGTAAGCATGCTAAAAGAGAGATAAAAATTGAGCATGAGAAAGGAAAACAAGCGTAATTCAATAAAACCTAAACTTAAGAGCAATACAAAGATATACTGTAAAAAATTGTGAACTTCCAGAAGAACATAAACGGAAACTTTAAGAATGAGTTTTAGCGGGAAACAAATGCCAAAAGAAAAAAACGATGCCAATCCGTAATGACAAGAATAAATATTGAAATTCTGGATATCACATAGGAATTCTTTAAAACAAGACTAATAATCAGCATATTATCGGATAAGTAATATAGAATCAGATCAGCAATGCTGAACAGGAAAAGCGAGTGAGGATAATCCTCGAACTTTCTTCGATTTTTATCATAGCACTTAACAATCATGTGCATACACAAAGGTTGAATTTTGGAGACCCAGGCAAGAGAAAGCCCAAAAACTTAAGGGCCATGCAGTCAAATTGTGGGAGCAGGAGAAACTTCAAACCAAATGAATGGTAGCCACTATTTTATGTTAATGTGATAAGGCCATAAACCCAAAAAAAAAAAAAAAAAAAAAAAAAAAAATCATAACTAAAAGCATGGCATCGGAGACATAACAACATGAAGATGATCAATATGAACAAAAAACTCGAAAGATAATATTGAACTATGAGCTAAAGAGATTTACCTTTGCTGCCAAGTCATCAACTTTCTGTTGAAGATTCAATAGTATCTTGGATTGTTCTGCAAGCTTTGTCTCTAGCTCAGAAACATCTGGTCTGCAAATCGACTTTGATTAAAGGAACAGAATGTTACCACATCTACTGATATAGTAAACTAAGAAACATGTGATAGTGACTGTCACACAAGGACAAAAATTCTACCGTGAACTTTGGAGTAAGAATTTAATAACCCAAAAGTTAAGAAAAGGAACCTTATCCTCATCTTAAATAGCAGAAGGGAGCTGCATGTAGGAATAGAAGTCATAATAGGTAATGAATTATATACTCCATTCCCTATAAAATATGGTAGCTTTGTATCTGGTTCTACTGGATAATAGATATTTTCACTAAAGAAAGCCACTTCCAAGTGATGACTCCAACAAATTCCTAGGAGGAATACAGATATAGTCCTAAACATATTAGCATTATTTTCATGAATTGGCCACTCAGAAACCAGGGCCAAACACTTGGACTTGGCAGCTGAGACCTTTAGCATTGCATCAGGCACTGTGCTCGAAGATCAGCATTCAACTGACTTTATCTTAGGTATATAAACGCACGAGAGAACCATGAGTTCCCCGACAACGGCGCCAAAAACTTGTCGTGCGTTTATATACCTAAATAATTAAGTAAATAATCGTACTAGTTATACTTGCAAGTGCACAAGGTCATCAGTGTAGTCTAGTGTGCGAAAGCAAGATCATCTCCACAGGGATTGGTAAAGTTGCTTTTTTTAGAATTAGTTTCTCAAAAGTAAAAAGAGGTAAATATTTGTTGGAAGGTGATTTGATAATAATAAAGACATAGGGCTTTGATATCCACCACTAGTCATACATTCCCAATGTGTATAAGGTATCAGTGCACTAGCTTTATTATGTATACCTACTGGTTGCCAACCTAAGGGCATGGTATCTACTCCTTAAGCTATTGATTTCCCTAAGCAACGAGTTAGACATGGTATCTACTCTAACTCTTTTCTTCCTTAAGGGATTCAGCATGGTATCTGCTTGAGTTGTTTCTTAAGAAAGCATAAGTACTGTGGAAATCGACAACCACATGAGACCTAGGGCATGGTATCTACTCCCGGTTTCCCATGTTGATTAACTCGGGTACCCGGATAAGATATCCCTTGTTACTAATGTTAGACCCAGGACTCGGTCATCCAAATTGATCTAACTAACCCATCCATACCACATGCATACGTTGGCCTTACACATACATATGAGTAATTTAAATAAGCATAGGTGTTAATCAAGTTAAGTACATAATAAGCTATCGGCAAAGATTTAATCAATGAATAAAAATATGGGAATGCATAACTAGGGCTTCAATCGAGCCCTATAAGAGAGTTAGTTACACATACTAACTGAATTAAACATTATAAATAAACTAAACATAAAGGAGAAGAATAAACCCGAGAGAAGAGGCATCAATTCTCTCCCGAGCCCTCAACTCTAAGTAAAAGAAAAGAGAGAAGTGTTTTCTATCTCTGGTGTCTTTTGTGTGTGAGTTACAAGTGTATTTATAGGTCCTTGAGAAGTCCTAAGAGAACCATGAGTTCCTAAACCTTCCTAAAATAACAATTCTCTTATTTCCAAAATAGGGTTCTGCAGTTTACTGTTCACGCCCGTACATGTGCGCTCGATCACAGTGTGCCTTGCGCTCGATCGCAGTGTGCGCTCGATCTTTCAAGTGTGCGCATGATTGCATTGTGCACTCGATAGCATTGCATGGTGCGATCGATCGCAATTTGTGCAGAGAATGCTCCAGGGCTTCCAGATTTCTTCATTTAAGTGCCAAAACTGCTTCTTTTTACCCAAGACCCTATAAAAATATGTAAAACACACAAATGGAGTAAAAGAGATAAAATTAACGTAATTAAGGACCTAACAACTATAAATAAGGGGGCTTAAATATGAATATTTAAGCATCTATCACTGCAGGGCGGCTGCAGGGCTAGGCGATTGTAAGGTAGCTGCGGAGCGGCCGTAGGGTGGCTAGTGGCTGTAGGGTGTCAAATCGTAGGGGAGATCCAGGCCTAGGTTTGCTGGGCCATCCTTCATGGGCTTGAAGATTTTACTGGGTCGGAGAGTATATTGATTGCTTGTCTGGGCTGGAGACTTTACTGGACCAGAACACTTCTTGGGTTGGAAAGTCTGTTGGGCCTGTCGGGTTGGAGCACCTTGCTGGGCTTGAAGCTTGCTTTGGACGGAGAGTCTAGCCGGGCCTGGAGCTTATTTGGGCTAGACTATTCTGGTGGGCCTGGTGCTCATTCAGGCCAGAATATATTGGGCCATATCACAGGCCCCCCACTTCCTTGAGTACATTTATGTGCTTAAAGAAGTACTTTGTGGGATAGGCTTTAAGAGGAGATGAGGAGTACAACTTGGTCGTGGGAGCTGGACCGTCATTCTCGGGAGGCGAAGGGTGACGTCGCTTGGGTGATGACGTAGCCTTGGTGAGGACATTTGCAAAACGTCTGAACCCTGGAGAATAAGGACGTGCGCTTGCAGAATAAGGCCGTGCGTTAGACAAGGCTTGGACATATGGAGAACCTTGGAGATTTTGGCCGAGCGATAGACAAGGCTCGGACTTTTGGAAAACCGTGACGACTTTGGCCGAGCGATAGACAAGGTTTAGACTTTTGGAGAACTTTGGAGGACCTGAACGAGCGTTGACAAGGCTCGAACCTCAGGAGAACTTGGTCGAGCGTGTGCAAAGCAGTTCATACGCTCAGACTTTTTGGAGATCTTTTGGAGGACCTGGCCGAGCGTTGACAAGGCTCAGACCTCAGGAGAACTTGGCCAAGCGTATGCAAAACAGCTCATACGCTCGGACTTTGGGAGAACTTTTGGAGGACCTGGCCGAGTGTTGACAAGGCTCGGACTTCAGGAGAATTTTGGAGGATCTGGCCGAGCGTTGACAAGGCTCGGACTTTAGGAGAACTTGACCTAGCGTATGCAAAGCAGCTCATACGCTCGAAATTTTGGAGAACCTTTGGAGGACCTGGCCGAGCGTTGACAAGGCTCAGACTTCAGGAGAACTTGGCCGAGCATATGCAAAGCAGTTTATACGCTCAGACTTTTGGAGAATTTTTGGAGGACCTGGCAGAGCGTTGACAAGGCTCGGACTTTTGGAGAACTTTGGAGGATGGCCGAGCATTGACAAGGCTCGGACTTCAAGAGAACTTGGCTAAGCGTATGCAAAGCAGCTCATACGCTTGGAATTTTGGAGAACTTGGCCGTCGCTCGGCCTTGGAGATGCTTGGCCGTGAGCACTATTGCGCACTGATGCTCGGCCTGTGTGCACAAGTGTGCACCGAAGCTCGAACGAGGTCGAGTGTATGAACACATATATCAATGCTCGGACTTAGGTGTGCACGCGATTGCTTAGCTATGTGCATTATTGCGCACTGATGCTCGGCCTGTGTGCACTGAAGCTCGGATGAGGCCGAGCGTATGAGCACATATGCACACGCTCGGACTTGGGTGTGCGCGCATTTTCTTGGCTATGCGCACAGTTGCGCACTAAAGCTTGGACTGTGTGCATTAGTGTGAACTGAAGGTTGGACGAGTTTCGGACGAGGCCGAGCGTATGAGCTCATATGCACATGCTCGGACTTTTGGTGTGCGCGTGCTCTCTTGGTCGTGCACACAGTTGTGCACTAAAGCCTAGCCTGTGTGCACAAGTATGCACTGAAGGTCGAACGAGTTTCGGATGAGGCTGAGCGTATGAGCTCATATGCACACGCTCGGACTTTTGGTGTGCACACGCTCTTCTGGCTGTGCAAACTATTGCACACTGATGCAGGGACTGTGCGTACTAGTGTGTATTGAAGCCTGGAGGAGGCTCGGACGAGGCCGAGCGTATGAGCACATGTGCACACACTCAAACTTTTGGTGTGCGCGTGTTCTCTTGGCTCTGCGCACTATTGCGCACTGAAGCTGGGACTGTGTGTATTAGTGTGCACTAAAGCTCGGGCGAGGCTCGGACGAGACCGAGCGTATGAGCACATGTGCACACACTCGGGCTTTTGGTGTGTGTGTGCTCTCCTGGCTATGTGCACTGTTGCGCACTGAAGCCGGGGCTGTGTGCACTAGTGTGCACTAAAGTTTGGGCGAGGCTCGGATGAGGCCGAGCGTATGAGCACATGTGCACACACTCGGACTTTTAGTGTGCGCGCACTCTCTTGGCCGTGCGCATAGGTGCGCACTAAAGCCTAGCCTGTGTGCACTGAAGGTCGGACGAGTTTTGGACGAGGCTGAGCGTGTGAGCTAATATGCACACGCTCGGACTTTTAGTGTGCACGCGCTCTCTTGGCCGTGCGCACTGAAGCCTAGCCTATGTGCACAAGTGTGTACTAAAGGTCGGACGAGTTTCAAACGAGGCCGAGAGTGTGCACATATGCACACGCTCAAACATGGGTGTGCGCACACTTTCTTGGCCGTGCGCACAGTTGCGCACTGAAGCCTAGCTTGTGTGCACTGAAGGTCGGATGAGTTTCGGACGAGGCCGAGCGTTTGAGCTCATATGCACACGCTTGGACTTTTGGTGTGCGCACACTCTCTTGGCCGTGCACACAGTTTCGCATTGAAGCTTAGCCTGTGTGCACAAGTGTGCACTAAAGATCGGACGAGTTTCAGACGAGGCCGAGCGTATGAGCTAATATGCACACGCTCAGACTTTTGGTGTGCGCGCGCTCTCTTGGCCGTGCGCGCAATTGCGCACTGAAGCCTAGCCTGTGTGCACAAGTGTGTACTAAAGGTCGGACGAGTTTCAAACGAGGCCGAGCATGTGTGCACATATGCACATGCTCGGACATGGGTGTGCACACACTTTCTTGGTCGTGCGCACAGTTGCGCACTGAAGCCTAGCTTGTGTGCATTGAAGGTCGGACGAGTTTCAGACGAGGTCGAACATATGAGCTCATATGCACACGCTCAGACTTTTGGTGTGCGCACGCTTTCTTGGCCGTGCGCATAGTTGCACACTATGTCACTCGACCGTGTACACCTCGCAACGGCTCAGATAGGGACGTGTGCACTATGGCGCTCGACCGTGCACACTTAGCAACCGCTAGGACAGGGGCATGTGCACTACGACGCTCGACTGTGTGCACTTAGAAACCGCTGGGAAAGGGGCATGTGCACTACGGCGCTCAGTCGTGTGCACTTGGCAATCGCTGGGACAGGGGCATGTGTACCACGGCGCTCTGCCGTGTGCACTTAGCAACCGTTTGAATAGGGATGTGTGCACTATGGCGCTCGGTCGTGTGCACTTAGCAACTGTTCGGACAGGGATGTGTGCACTATGGCGCTCGATCGTGCACACTTAGCAACCGCTAGGACAGGGGCATGTGCACTACGACGCTCGGCCGTGTGCACTTAGTAATCGTTGGGACAGGGGCATGTGCACAACAACGCTCTGCCGTGTGCACTTGGCAACCGTTGGGACAGGGGCATGTGCATTACGGCGCTCGGCTGTGTGCACTTGACAACCACTGGGACAGGGGCATGTTCACTACGGCGCTCGGCTATGTGCACTTGGAACCCTAAAATGTGCTACGTGGTGTCAGATGGCTTAGCGTCGCAATAGATGAGTTTTTTAGACTTCTTTGCTTCTACTGTAGTGAGAGATTGTGGTTTTTCACAGATGGCGCCAATCTGTTGATGCCAAAAATTGTTGGTGCTAATGTGGCCTGAAAGCTGACGTGGCCTGGTTGAGGACTCTACCTGAGTGAGGACTTGCCCTGGTTGAGGACTCGGCCTGAGTGGGGACTTGGCCTGGATCCTGCATAAGTGACAAGGGTGAACTGAAGGCCCTCGGAAGGAGAGGAGGGGAAGACCTCCGAGGGCGCTCCGATGCTTAAGTTAGCAAGGATTTGAAGGTGAAGCCGAGGGTTCGAAAGAGGAACCGAGGGCTTAAGCAAATCAAGTGTAAGTGCAGATGTGTATGAATGAATTGTGAAGTCCATACCTTGGCCCATTTATAGTTATCTGCCAGTAGGGAGGGTATGATTACAAGCTCAGGAGAGGGGGCGTTGTAGGGTGGCTGCAGGGCTAGGCGGTCGTAGGGTAGCTGCAGAGCGACCGTAGGGTGGCTTGTGGCTGGTGGTTGTAGGGTGTCAAGTCATAGGGGAGATCCAGGCCTAGATTTGCTAGGCCGTCCTTCATGGACTTGAAGATTTTGCTGGGCCAAAGAGTATATTGATTGCTTGTCTGGGCTGGAGACTTTACTGGACCAGAACGCTTCTTGGACTGGAAGGTCTGTTGGGCCTGTCGGGTTGGAGCACCCTACTGGGCTCGGAGCTTGCTTGGGCCAGAGAGTCTAGCCGGGCCTGGAGCTTATTTGGGCCAGACTGTTTTGGTGGGCCTGGTGCTCATTCGGGCCGGAATATATTGGGCCATATCACTAGATTTGAACGGTCACAAAACTCCAAGTTAAAGAAAATGTAAGTGATTAATTGACCGGATCGAGAGAAGGAAAGAAGAGAAGACAAATCAAGGGCTGGCCATAGAGATGTATTGTAGACCACGGCCATAGAGAGAGAAAGTGGAGAAGACAAAAGTAATTGATGATTGAAAGTGAGAGAGAAAGAAAGTATAGTAACCCATAGTTTACTTTTTATTTTCCTCCTTTATTGATTATACGAAATAATTTTTTATTCAAAAGTAAGCAAACTGCTAATAACTGGTTGCAAGTTATACGTTTAATTAAGCTCGGCACGTGTTCAAATATTGGAGCATCCGTCAGAAAGCAATGGACCAAGCGAAGGTATTTAGCACTAAAAAAATCTTTGCAGCATATATGGTGTAAATCTCTTAATTTGCACGGTTGAAAATTTGATTGGTAATTTTTAAAAAATTTATTAATATTTGTATATACTTAATTAATATTATTAGTAAAACTTTTTAAAAATTATCGACCAAATTTTTAATCGATTTGCACTTGGTGAAACCAAGAATTTCTCATTTAGCAACCCTTTATATATACTGTACACATACTGTTTCCTTGTTTCACATTCTCATTTGCTTTTTTTTTCTCTCTCCTTTGAAAATCCCAAATAGGGTCTATATTTTTTGTTTTTAAAAAAATTCTTTAACGGAACTCGCCGATTTCCTCCAAACAACCATGGTGTTCTTTGACCGCAGAGTTAACGGTGGTTGTAATGGAAATGTTAGGACTTTGAATTTTTTTACAGTTGAAGGCTTATCTTTCTCTAATATATTGTTTGAATTTGGATAAAGTTCCATTCAATTTTGTTTGTTTGACGAGAAAATTATAGAAAACAAAGGAAATTGAAATTTTTGGTATTGGGTTTTCGTTTTTTTATTAACATAAATGATCGATTATTTTTTTTTTGCTTTACTGGGGTTTTAATTCTTAAATGAGATTGATTAACCATAGGTTTTATATTATTCAAGTATGAGATTTAAGATTTTATTTGATTTATTTTCTTATATTTTTGGTTACCATAACAAATTTTGAATTGAATTTTTTTTTTAAGTTCTCTATTGCTTTCTAACAACAAAACAATCTAAAACCATTAATTATCTTAATTTATCATTGGGTTTTCATTGATACGCTGAGATCTTAAGATTTCAGCGATGGTTTCACCATAAAACTCTTGATTACGATTCTTGATAATATATTGGTTTTTATTGTCTTTTTTCTTATTTTAATTTATTGAAACTGTGAGCATTTGCTCTGAGTGTGTTTAAATATTCTTTCCTTTTTGTAATTTGGTAACTGGGTAATCTACTGTTGTTGCCTGAAGATTTCCTGTTTTGGTAAAATATATATTTTGGAGAAATAATTTTCAATAGTACTTTTTAGGAGTAGATAATTAAATGTAGAGAACATTAGATGTAAAATAAGCAAAAAAGATAAAATTTTCACCAATATTACTTTAGTGGGATCCCCCTTAAACAAGGGTTTTGTACCAATTTTTTAAAGGAGATCAAACCATCAAAGATTCATGATAGTTTATGACTTTATATTGTTGTACAATGAAGAGGATAATGATAATTGACTCTTTGGCGATGTTTGGGGTAGATTTAAACAAGCTTAAATCTTTTCAAAGACAAAAATTACCTTGATCGGATTTAAACAAAATGATTTAAGTTTGCTTAAATCTAACATCAAACAACACCTTTATCTCTTCATGAATAATTGAATGTCTTAGGACTCCTCAGTATTGTCTTGCTTGTCTAAATGTGGTATTGTTTGTAAATTTAATTCATATTTAGAATTATATATAATGTTAATAGAACTCTGAGTCATGTTGGATGCATAGGTTTAGAAATAATCAAATTAGATGGCTTTAGGTTCATCCAAGTAATAATTCATCTGTAATTCCATATAATTAACTCATGATTATGCTTTGTACTTATCTGTAATATTCTTTTTTTCCCATGCTCGAAGGTTATCTTTCCAGTTATTTTTACTTTTTGATTTATTTGTTTCCAAGGGAATTTTCTAGCATGATGAATGCACACCTATCCCCATTGGTCTTCGCTTACTACATGTCATCTCTTTCATTTTCTTTATATGCCAATACATGAGGAATTTGGAAAGAGATTTGTGTTTCCTAGTACTTGAGAAGAGGGTGAAATAGAATAATCCTACAGAAAATCTCATATTAGATGGCTTTAAGGTTAAGCCAAATAATAATTCCATGTCATTCCATATAATCGGATTATGCTATACATGTATACCATTACACTATACATCGATGGTTTGGTACTAGGTTCAAATTTTGTCGCGTTTGACACTTTCTTATGTTATCATTATACTATATATGATTGGATTGGTACTGGTTTGCTACTAGGTTCAATTTATTATGCCTTTAACACTTGATTGTGTTACCGTTATGCTATACGTGCTTGGTTTGGTATAGATTTGCTAATGGGTTCAAATTCTAATGCCTTTTGCACTTGCTTATACTACCGTTATGGAATGCATGCATGGTTTGGTGTTGGGTTCAAATTTTGCTACCTTTGGCACTTTCTTGTGCTATTGTTATATTATATATGGTTCGTTTGGTATTGGTTTGCTACTGAGTTCAAATTTTGATGCCTTTGTTACTTATTTGTGCTACCATTATGCTATATATGTTTGAGTTGGTAATAGTTTGATGTTAGGTTCCAATTTTGATGTCTTTTGGCACTTGTTTGTTCTACCATTATGCTATATATGCTTTGTTTGGCACTAGTTTGATGCTTTTTCCACTTGCTTGCTCCTATAATTATGTATCTACTTGTTTTAATATTGGTTTACTATTGGGTTCAAATTTTGATACCTTTGGCACTTGCTTGTGATTCCATTATGCTATACATGCATGTTTTGATACTGGTTTGCAGTTGAGTTCAAATTTTGATGCCTTTGACACTTACTTGTTCTACCATTACATTATATATGCTGGTTTCGTATTGGTTTGGAAATGGATTAAAATTTTGATACTTTTGGCACTTTTTTTTTTATGTTGTGCATGCATGGTTTGGTACTGGCTTGTTGATAGGTTCAAATTTTGTTATCTTTAGCATTTGTTTGTGTTTTCATTATGCTATACATGTATGGTTTGGTATAGGTTTGTTGTTGGATTCGAATTTTGGTGCCTTTGACACTTGCTTCTGCTACCATTATGTAATATATGCTTGGTTTGGTACTAGTTTACTCCTAGATTCAAATTTTGATACCTTATGAACTTTTTTGTTTTACCATTATGCTATATATGCTTGGTTTGGTACTAATTTGATGTTGAGTTCATTTTTTTAATGCTTTTGTCACTTACTTATGCTCCTATTATTCTATACATGCTTGTTTTGATATTAAATTGCTATCGGGTTCAAATTTTAATGCATTTGGCACTTGCTTGTGCTACCATTATATTATATGTGCATAGTTTGGTATTAGTTTGCTGCTAAGTTAAAATTTTGATGTCTTTAGCTCTTGCTTATGCTACCATTATACTATACATGAATGCTTTGGTACCGGTTCAAATTTTTATGCCTTTGGCACTTGTTTGTGCTACCATTATACTATACATGCATGGTTTGGTATTGGGTGCAAATTTAGATACCTTTAGCACTTGCTTGTGCTACTATTATCTATACATGGATGGTTTGGTTATGGTTTGTTGCTTGGTTCAAATTTTGATGCCTTTGGCACTTGTTTATGCTACCATTATGCTATATATGCATGGTTTGGTATAGGTTTACTGATGTGTTCAAATTTTGATGCCTTAGGCACTTGATTTTTATTCCAATATTTTATATGTACTCAGTTTGGTACGAGTTTGCTGGTAAGTTGAAATTTTGATGCTTTTGGCACTTACTAATGCTACGATTATGCTATACAAGCATGTTTTGGTACTGGTTGGCTACTAGTTCAATTTTTTTATGCCTTTTGGCACTTGCTTGTGCTACCATTATCCTATACATAGATAGTTTGGTACTAGTTTATAGATGGGTTCAAAGTTTGATGTCTTTTGCATTTGCTTGTTCCACCATTATGCTATATATGTTTGGTTTTGTACTGGTTTTATGTTTGGTTCAAATTTTGATGTCTTTTGCACTCGCTTGTGCTACCATTATGTTGTACATGCATGGTTTGGTACAGGTTTACTACCAGGTTAAAATTTCGATACCTTCAACACTTGCTTATGCTACCATTATGCCATACATACATGGTTTGATATTAAATTGCTATTGGGTTCAAATTACTATATGTACATAATTTGGTACTAGTTTGCTGCTAAGTTAAAATTTTGATGCCTTTGGCTCTTGCTTATGCTACCATTATGCTATACATGAATGTTTTGGTACAGGTTTGCTACTAGTTCAACTTTTTATGCCTTTGGCACTTGTTTGTGCTACCATTATACTATACGTGCATGGTTTGGCAATGGGTTCAAATTTAGATGCCTTTGGCACTTGTTTGTGCTATTATTATCTATACATGGATGGTTTGGTTATGGTTTGTTGCTTGGTTCAAATTTTGATGCTTTTGGCACTTGTTTATGCTACCATTATCTATACATGGATGGTTTGGTTATGATTTGTTGCTTGGTTCAAATTTTGATGCTTTTGGCACCTGTTTGTGCTACCATTATGCTATATATGCATGGTTTGGTATAGGTTTGCTGATGGGTTCAAATTTTGATGCCTTTGGCACTTGATTTTTATTCAAATATTTTATATGTGCTTGGTTTGGTATGAGTTTGCTGCTAAGTTGAAATTTTGATGCTTTTTGCACTTGCTAATGCTACAATTATGCTATACAAGCATGTTTTGGTACTGGTTGGCTACTAGTTCAAATTTTTATGCCTTTGGCACTTGCTTGTGCTACCATTATCCTATACATGGATAGTTTGGTACTAGTTTGTTGATGGGTTCAAATTTTGATGTCTTTTGCTACCATTATGTTGTGCATGCATGGTTTGGTATAGGTTTGCTGCTAGGTCAAAATTTTGATACCTTCAACACTTGTTTATGCTACCATGATGTCATATATACAAGGTTTGGTATAAGTTTGTTGTTAGTTTCAGATTTTTATGCCTTTGACATCTGTTTGTGTTACCATTATGCTATATATGCTTGGTACTAATTTGATGATGGGTTCAAATTTTGATGCCTCTGGCACTTGCTTGTTCTACCATTATGTTATACTTGCATGATTTTATAGAGGTTTGTTGATGGGTTCAAATTTTGATGGCTTTGGCACTTGCTTATGCTTCCATTATGTTATATGTGGTTGGTTTGGTACTAGTTTACAGCTAAGTTTAAATTTTGATGTATTTGACACTTATTTATGCTACCATTATGCTATACATGTATGTTTTGGTATTGGTTTGCTACTGGTTCCATTTTTGATGCCTTTGGCACTTGCTTGTGCTACCATTATGTTATACATGGATAGTTTGGTACTGGTTTGCTGCTGGGTTCAAATTTTAATATTGTTGGACTTGCTTATGCTACCATTATGCTACATATGGATGGTTTGGTACTGGTTTGCTATTACTTGTGCTATATTATATCATACATGCATGGTTTGGTATAGGTATGTTGGCGAATTCAAATTTTGATGCCTTTGACACTTGCTTGTGCTTCGATTATGTTATAGGTGCTTGGTTTGGTACTAGTTTGCTACTAAGTTGAAATTTTGATATTTTTGGTATTTACTTATGCTACCATTATGCTATACATGCATGTTTTGGTACTGGTTTGCTACTAGTTAATTTTTTTTTATGCCTTTGGTACTTGCTTGTGCTACTATTATGGTATACATGGATGGTTTGCTTCTGGGTTCAAATTTTGATTCCTTTGACACTTGTTTAAGCTACCATTATGCTATACATGGATGGTTTGGTACTGGTTTGCTAATGGGTTCAAATTTTGTTGCCTTTGACACTTGCTTGTGCTACCATTATGCTATACATGGATGGTTTGTTAATGGTTTGCTCTTTGGTTCAAGTTTTGATGCATTTGGCACATGCTTATGCTACGATTATGCTATACTTGGATGGTTTGGTACTAGTTTGTTGCTAGGTTTAAATTTTGATGCCTTTGGCACTTGGTTGTATTATCATTATGCTATACCTGGACGGTTTTGTTTTTGGTTTGCTGTTAGGTTCAAATTTTGATGCCTTTGGCACTTGTGCTACGATTATGCTATACATGCATGGTTTGGTATAGGTTTCCTGATGGTTAAAATTTTGATGTCTTTGTCTCTTGCTTTTTCTTCCATTATGGTATATGTGCTTGGTTTGATATTAGTGTGCAGCAAAGTTGAAATTTTGATGCCTTTGACACTTTCTTATGGTACCATTATACTCTACATGCATATTTTGGTACTGGTTTGCTTCTGGTTCAATTTTTTATGCCTCTGGCACTTGCTTGTACTATCATTATGCTATACATGGATTTTTTGGTACTGGTTTGCTACTGAGTTCAAATTTTGATGCCTTTGGCACTTGTTTGTGCTACCATTATGTATACATAGATGTTTTGGTACTGGTTTGCTGCTGGATTCAAAATTTGATGCCTTATTCATTTGTTTGTGCTACCATTATGCTATATATATATATATATATATATATATATATAGGTACTAGTTTACTGTTGGGTTCAAATATTGATGCTTTTGGCACTTGCATGTGCTACCATTATGTTATATGCGTATGGTTTGGTACAGGTTTGCTGTTGGATTCAAATTTTATGCCTTCAATACCTATTTGTGCTACCATTATGGTATATATACGTGGTTTAGTACTGGTTTGCTACTGAGTTTAAATTTTGACGCCTTTATACATGGTTGTTTGATACTGATTTGCTGGTTGGTTCAAATTTTGATACCTTTCGCACTTACTTATGCTACTATTATGCTATACATGCCATGTTTTGTAAAGGTTTGCTGATGGGTTCAAATTTTGTTGCCTTTAGCACTTGCTTGTGTATCCATTATTTAATATATGCTTTGTTTGGTATTAGTTTTCTGCTAAGTTGAAATTTTGATGCATTTGGCACTTGCTTATGCTACCATTATGCTATACATGCATGTTTTGGTACTGGTTTGCTACTGGTTCAATTATAATTCCTTTGCCACTAGCTTGTGTTACAATTATGCTATATATGGATGGTTTGGTACTTTTTTGTTACTGAGTTCAAATTATGAAGCCTTTTGCACTTGTTTCTGCTACCATATGTTATACTAGCTTTGAACCCGTGCAAAAGCACAAGAATATTTTGTTTATGATAACAAAATGTGAGAAAGAAAACAATAATTAAAAAAAATTATTTTATGATAATAAACATTTGAATTAAATAAAAAATATTTTTAAAAGAGAATGGGAGATATTTATGTATTTTTAATTTAAAGCTTTATTTTTCTTATTGTTTAAATTTCCATACAATAGTGCTTGCTGCAAAAAAAAAAATTGTACGTATTTCCTTCCCTTATGTAACAATATATTGATCGTAACATAATAAAAAATAATTTTGATGATAAATTTTGTGTCGTTTTAGACCTGCATATAACTATCTTCTTTTTTAAAATCATTTACCAAGCCATTATTGCTCTTGTGCTGCACACCAATCGATGTGATTGATGGTTTATTTGTCATCCAAGATGGTAACTGTTTTTCCTAAGATAACAATATTTATAGTTTTTATTAAAAGTGTCTATTTGGTTTTTTTCCTAATATTTAAAATAAAATTTATTTAATTTTAAGGTATATAAATGTAAGTATACCAATTTGGAACATATTTTTTTAGATAATATTATAAATTAATTTGATTAAGTTTAATATTTAAAATTAAAATAAACAAAAATTTCATTATAATTTTAAGAGATAGTTACAAAAATTGAAGCAGATGCTAAGACTTCTAAGAGATAATTACAAAAATTAAGGTCATTATGGATATATATTTATAAAGTAAATTTTTTTAAAGACAACAATACTCATGATATATTAATTTAGATTAGAATAATATGTTTTTATTTTTTATTTTTTTTTCTAATGAAACATCCATTAAATAAATATAATAATCCCATATTTTATCAATATATATTAAATTTTGTGTTTTTCAATATTTAATCTTAACTTATTTCATTTTAAAAATCTTGCATTTTTTTATTTCCTTTATCTATATTTATTATTATTTGTTGGTATTTTTCTAAGGATTAAAAGGGTTGAAGAATGAAGCTTCTTCAGGCCTTGGCGCCGCGGCCCAAGGTGTGCGCGCCGCAGCACAGCCGCAACCTCCAGCATGACAGAAAGCCTCCCCCTTCCAGGCCGCAACATGCCCTGTTTTGAGCCGTGGCTTGAAGCACACCTGATGCACTCTCATCAGCATTTTGGAAAGGTGCGTGGTGCATGATCAAAACGCACAGGATCATTTAGACTTGATCAAAGGCTATGATTGATTGGTCCTCAAGATCTAAGGGTGGAGATTAACTTCAAGATAGGTTCAAGAAGTTGTGCACTATATAAAGGATCACCTAGCTTCAATCTCAATAATGTGAAAGACATAACTTGTGAAAGTGAGATCAATTGTAAGAGTGCAAAGACACAAACAAGAGAGACTCATTAGAGAGGCTGGTTGTTTAGAGAGAGATAGAGTAGTATAGATTGGGGATTCAAGGGACTTGTAAGTGGAATTTTCTTGGGGAAAATTCTAGGGTAACTCAAGATCTTATCACTTTCTTTTCTCTTCTTTAGTTCTTCAAGAACAAGAGGTTTCTTGGAGAGGAGTTGCTGTAACTTGTAAGAACTCATTGATTTAGTGCAGAGAGTTAGGAGGAACTCATGGGGATGTAGGCTATTGCCGAACCTCGATAACAAATTGTTTGTGTTCTTTCGTTTCTTTGATTTCTGTTTCTGTTCTGCTCATTACAAGTTATTCTAGACTTGGGTGTTTGGAAGATCACCACCTGAGCATCTTGAGGTGGTTTCCCAACATTATTATTTCTCTTTATTATATTCAAAACATTTTTTATCTAATAACTTTTCAACTACTCATTATATCCAATTTTTTTATCTACTAGCCTTTTCATTTCCTCAGTATATTTAAATTTTGTATCTACTCATTGTACTAAAATTTTGCATATTTCAATATTCAGTCTATCTTACTTTATCTTAATATTCTTAAATTTTTATCTATTAGTTTTTTATTCAAAATTTGTATCTCAATATAAAAATTATCATACTTCATCTTAAAAATCTCTTATTTTTATCAGTATCTATTAACTAATGAGACCCCGTACAAACAGAGAAATGGAGATGAAAATGGCCTTCTCTGCATCTTCATGATAGCCTTTGTTGCCTTCATGATAGCCTTTTTCATACAATTGCAAAATAATAAAAGAGAACAACATAAAAATTCATATAGGATAAAAAAAGTTTTTCTTTCCTATTCCCCTATCTTTGAAATAAAAATAAAGACAAACAAAAAATTAACTCAATTTAAAGAATTTCAGAATGCTAAAATACCTGAACAAACTAAGTAGTAAAAGTAATTTCAGAAACTGAAATGTTCATTTAAAATTAAATATAATACAAATCATTGTTGATCAACAAATATTTATTTAAGTTTTAGGTACTCAAGTTGTTACTCAAAAAAAAAATTTAGGCAACAATCTCCGAGTAGCATATATTAGTAAAAGAAACAAAACAAAATCAAGAACACTTACCAGAGAGAAAATAAAAGCCTGATCCCAACCTTAGGAACTCTTATTTTTTCACATTCACGTAAAAAACTAGTTAAATCTACATATTAATCCAAACCCATTATTAAACAACAAATAAATCAAAATTAAAAAAAACACTTTTCAGTCAAACCATCCAAGCAAAGAATAACCACACCAAAAGGAATTAAAATATTCTCCATTCACATTTCGGTCACTAAAGAAAATACAATCACCCGAAAAAAAGCTCAAATTACAAAAGTTAACAATATCTTCACTTACATTGATCCAGGAAACATAGAAAAAATGGGGGAGAAAAGAGAATTTACCTCATTGTTCCAGTGTCTAGAGTAGTTGGAAAAGTCGTAGTGGTTGAAGAGAGAAACAACGGTTGATTTATGTTTTAAAGAGAGACATTTGGATAGTTGTTTCTTTTAGATTTGATCAATTTTTGTTTCATTTATCTCTAATTTGTGTAGTCTCAATCTTTTTTTACATATAGAAACATTGATTAATTGGGAGATATAAATAATTTGTTATAGATAATTATAATTAATATACTAGACTTTTATTTATCGGTAACATGAAAGATAAGGGTAAATTTCATTTAGATAATTATCATTTTAACAAACTTTAGATAAGATTAATCAATTATTGATAGATAGATAATAAAGTGGAATCAAAATAAGTCATCTAAAAAACCTATACTGAATTTTAGTCTTAGTGGTTTATGTTATTTAAAAAAAAAAAGTTTATGAAACCAATTGAATGATGTATAACCAACTCCCAAATCCTCATTTATCATGCTGGAAACAACAGACAATATTAACCTCCTCAACACTGTCAGCACACCACCTATGACCCAAGAGTAAAAAGATTTCATTATTGTTTAAAAAATATTGATGCGATAGACTTATCAATGAAAATTAGTCTTGTGCTTGTGTATTTGATCATTATGCTAAATGTGATTTGATCATAAAAATGCATTGAAGTGATTTTCTAAATTATTGTTTAACTTTCCCATAACTCAATAAGATAAAATCATTTTTTATATTTATTTTTTTATTAAATATAAAATTGAATGAAATCAAATTATTAATTTTTAAGACCGAATTCAATTTTTCATATCAACAACTCTTTTTATAGATAATAAGAATTATTATGTGAGTAATTATTAATCAAGAATTATTATGGTTATTATTCATTGAGTCTGAGTTCGATTTTTCAGATCAATAACTCTTTTTATATTTATTCTTATATTAAATATAAAATTGAATTAAATCAAATTATAAATTTTTGAGACTGAGTTGGATTTTTTATATTAACAACATTTTTTTACATTTATTTTTGTAATAAATATGAAATTAAATTAAATCAAATTATTAATTTTTGAAGACTTAGTTTGATTTTTTCAGATCAATAACTCTTATATATATATATATATATATATATATATATATATATATATATGTTTGGTTTGGTACTAGTTTGTTGTTGGGTTCAAATTTTGATGCTTTTGGCACTTGTTTGTGTGACCATTATGTTATTCAAGCATGGTTTGATACATGTTTGTTGCTGGGTTCAAAATTTGATGTCTTTAACACCTATTTGAGCTACCATTATCCTATATATGCTTTGTTTGACACTAGTTTGCTACTGAGTTCAAATTTTTATGCCTTTATACATGATTGTTTTGATACTTATTTCATGTTTGGATTAAATTTTGATACCTTTGGCACTTGTTTTTGTTATCTTTATACTATATGTGCTTCGTTTGGTACTAGTTTGCTACGAAGTTAAAATTTTGTTTCCTTTGGCACTTGCTTATGCTACCATTATGATATACCTGCATGTTTTGGTAATGGTTTGTTATTGGTTCAATTTCTAATGCCTTTGAAAGTTGCTTATGCTGCCATAATGCTATGATGGTTTGGTACAGGGTTGCTGCTGAGTTTAAATTTTGATGTCTTTGGCACTTGTTTGTACTACCGTTATGTTATACATGCATGGTTTGGAATAGGTTTGCTAATGTGTTCAAATTTTGATGTATTTGGCATTTCCTTGTGCTTCCATTATGTTATATGTGCTTGGTTTGGTATTAGTTTGTTGCTAAGTTGAAATTTTGATACTTTAACACTTTCTAATGTTACCATTCTGCTATAAATGCATATTTTGGTGCTAGTTTGCTACTGGTTCAATTTTTTATGCCTTTGGAACTTGCTTGTGCTACTATTATGCTATACATGGATGGTTTGGTACTAGTTTGCTATTGGGTTCAAATTTTGATGCCTTTAGCACTTGTTTGTGCTACCATTCTGCTATACATGGATAGTTTGGTACTAGTTTGCTGTTGAGTTCTAATTTTGATGTCTTTGACACTTTCTTGTGCTACATTTATGCTATGCATGCATGGTTTGATATAGGTTTACTGATGGGTTCAAATTTTGATGCATTTGGCACTTACTTATGCTTCCCTCATGCTATATTTGCTTAGTTTGGTATTAGTTTGCTGCGAAGTTGAAATTTTAATGCCTTTGGCTCTTGTTTGTGTTGTCATTATACTATATGTGCTTGGTTTGGTACTAGTTTACCATTAAGTTGAAATTTTGTCACATTTGGCACTTGCTTGTGCAACCATTATGCTCTATATGCTTGGTTTGGTATTGGTTTGCTGCTAGGTTCAAATTTTGATGCCTTTAGCATTTTCTTGTGCTACCATTATGCTATACATGTATGTTTTGATATAGGTTTGCTGATGGGTTAAAATTTTGATACCTTTGGCACTTACTTGTGATTCTCTCATGCTATATTTGCTTGTTTTGGTACTAGTTTGCTGTGAAGTTAAATTTTTTTTATGCCTTTAGCACTTCTTTAAGCTACCATTATGCTACACATGCATATTTTGGTACTAGTTTGCTACTAGTTCAATTTTTGATGCCTTTGACACTTGGTTGTACTACCATTATAATATACATGGATGGTCTGGTACTGGTTTATTGTTGAGTTCAAATTTTGATGTTATTGGCACTTGCTTGTATGCATGGATGGTTTGGTGCTTGTTTGTTGCTGGATTCAAATTTTGAGGCCTTTAGCATTTGTTCGTGCTACTATTATGCTATATATGCTTGGTTTGACACTGTTTTACTATTGGGTTCAAATTTTGATGTCTTTGGCACTTGATTGTGCTATCATTATGTTATACATGCATGGTTTGGTATAAGTTTACTACTAGATTAAAGTTTTGACGCCTTTGACACTTGATTGTGCTACCAGTGTGCTAAATATGGTTGGCTATTACGTTCAAATTTTGATGCATTTATACATATTCTTTTGATACTGATTTGTAGTTGGGTTCAAATTTTGATGCCTTTGGCACTTGCATTTGCTTCAGTTATGATATATGTAGCTCGAGGTTTTAACCCAAGAGGGGGTGAATTGAGTTTTTAAAACTTTTTACGGAATTAATACAAGTTTATAAAAACGTATAAGCAACAAACAATTAAGACAAGTAATGCGCTGTAAATAAAGAGTTTAAGGAAAGAGGATGCAAACACAGTTTATAGTGGTTCGGCAATATCGGATTCGTTCCTACCCTACATCCACTCCCTTCAAGGAACTCCTTGAAGTAATCCACTAAAAAATCTTAGTCGCACAACTTAGCCGGGTGTTGCACAAACCGTACATAAGCAATTTACAGGTGTTGCTTAAACCGAACAATCCCCTTCCTTTCGGAAGTTTCCCCTTCCTCTCAGAAGTAATCCCTTTACAAAAGATGGTGTAAAGTAAAAGGTAGAGAGACAGCAAATGAAAGCTTATTACAGCAGAAATGTCTCTCTTTCAAAGTAAAGCTTGAAGAATGGCTCAATAAGAATATTTCAAAGCTTTTTGTGTTTCAAGAGTATAAAAACTTGATTGTGTGATATCAACTCTTTTTGAATGTATGCAACTTGTTATTGAATGCTTAATTGAATGGGTTTATATAGCAATCAATTAATATGGCTGTTAGCACTTTAATTTGAAAAAGATTTGCTTTAAAATGTTCAGATTTGGAGTCCAACAGTCGTATTTTTGAACTACCAGTCGACTAGGTTCACTTGAAAAAAATCATATTTTCAGACCTTCTGGATATCCAGTCGACTGGTATATTTCATCTAGTCGACTGGGGACTTTCTGTCCATTTTACCAGTCGACTGGGTTGATTCATCCAGTCGACTGGGGACTTACTGTCCATGTACCAGTCGACTGGGTTGATTCATCCAGTTGACTGGGGACCTTCTGTCCCATATACCAGTCGACTGGTATATGTACCCAGTCGACTGGGTTGTCTTCCAACCCAGTTTTTCTTCTGTTTTTCATTAAAAACATTTGTTTTAAAATCAACGGTTTTAGAAAACCTTTTGGTGTTCGAGCCATTGAACAAGCTAATACAATGTATAAGTGAGACTTACATTGGTTCTAAACCTTAAGACCTATACTAGATCTTCAGTCTTCACTTGATACTTGATTTGGTTCGAGTTCTTGCACTTTGTTCCTTGGTTGAATGCGTTTGATCCTTAATACAACTTAGCTTAAACTTGTTAGAAAAATAACAGTTGTGTTTTGCCATCATTAAAATACGGGCGAGGGTCAACAATCTCCACTTTTTTTATGATGACAAAACTAATAATGTGAAAACAGTTTTAAAAGCTAAGTGTTAGGATTTTACAAAAATTTGGACAGAGTCTCCTCTGTTTTTTGAGTAAAACCACCCTGTAAACAAGCAAACACAGTATATATTTCTTTCAACCAATCCAGAATCAAACTCAACCAATCAATAAACATTTTTATAAGGCTATGGAGCAATGCTCCCCCTAAATCTATGCATTGGTTGTGTTCACTTAGATTTTCTTGTTTTTCTCATTTTTCTCTCCCGTTTTGACAACAGCAACCAAAGGGGGCATAAAACGAAAAATAACCTAATTAGCCAATACAGTCATCTAGAGTATAAGAAAACAAACTTGTACACGAAAATATGGCTTCATTCGGAGATTGAAATCCTTCCCGGGAAGAACTGGAAGTTTTCATACACGTATAAGCATTTTAGACCAGTTTAGTGACTAAACAGAGTTTTAAAACAGTGCTAACATATCACAAATAGCGTAAATAGATGCAAGAAATATGGCTAATAGAAACACATCATCATATATAAAAAGTCAATATATAAACGGGCTTCATAGAGCCATAACTAAGACAAAATAATACAAGATATGTCCGTGCTATGTGATAAGAGCTGGAAAACCCTAAGTACATAATAAGGAAATCAAAAACTCAAAGAGTGGGAGAGTCTGAGCCATCACGAAGAAGTTCCCTAATCTCAGCTTGGGAACCTTCGGTGTGCTCTCGATGTAACTCGAAGTCGTCCCGTAGGTGGTCGATGTAGGAGCTCAGTCTTTAGTACTCATACTGCATGGACTGGAAACCGGACTCCATCGTCATCTAGAGGCTCGTGATAGCTCATAGGATGTCATCATATCCAGCCTGACCAGTACTCGAGGCACCAATGGGAGGTGCTCGGGTATCCGTCTCCATCTCAGCAGTTGTATCAGCAGCAGAATCCTCATCACTGTCGCTCGCATCCTCTCGGATCCTCAGGCGCTTTTCGGCCTTCGGATAGAGGAACCCATCACGAACAGTACATCCCATCTTCTTCAGTTATGAGATGTTGATGATGTCCGTCAATCCGATATCCTGAGCCTCGGAGGCAGGCAAAGGTACCCGGAAGTGCTAGAGGATGAGTGTAATGAGCATCCCATAAGGAAGACACCTGGAGTCGTTTGCTTCGCCGTTTATCATGTTGGCAAGCAGCAGAGGATATATATTGAAGTGGTGCCCAGATTTAAGGCACCAAATCAATACCGTATCTATTTTAGATAGATACCCTCGACTCCCGAGTCTCGGGTGGATGGTCCAACTGACAATCAGCTGAAACATCTTTGAGTCGAGGGGCATGTCACTACATGTGTGAAATGTAGTGGGTCTGTACACATAGTTAAGGTCTCCCCTGACTATCTGACAGGCCTCCTCGACTTCAAAGTTGTCTGGCCATCCATCCAGACTCTATTGAATCTCTCTTACTGGGATTCTCAGAAGGCTCATCAAGAGGTCAGTGTTGACCTCAAACTCCACACCGCTGACTCTGGTTCTGAATCTTAGAGCCAGAGGACTGGGTTTCACCAAGTTCGCGTAGAACTGGTGAATCAGTCGCGGGTAATATTTCTCATGAATTCTGACCAGTAGGGTCAGATTTATTGCCTCAAAGGCTGGTAGAATATCGAAATTTCCATGGCGAATAGAGTCGAAATCAACGACTCTACCCGTCATGATTTTCTTGTGACGGATTATCGAGTTATACCTTCCATGTGCCGCCGGACTGTAAAATAGAATCTCTTCCAACTCTGTTCTGGGCTCCTTGCTAGATGAGCCCGCTGCTCCTTTTCCTTTCAACTCCGATGCCGAAGGTTTTGAAGACTTTGGCTTTTTAGGGGCATTAGGTCCACTTGTTGTGAGTTTTATACTGATCTTATCGCTCATTTTGAAGAAAAATGAGTTTTTGGGGAAAAAGGATTTTGGTGAAAATGAGAGATTTTAACCGTAGAAAGTCAAAAATCTCTTTGTAGATGAGTAGATCGGTGTTTTTAGATGAAGTTTGGATGGTTTTTGGATCAAAATGGTGAATTTTTCTAGAGAGAGAAAATTTGGGAGCTTGAAAATGGCGTAGAATTTCAGAAAAATGAACAGTCCTTTTTATAATATCGCGATACCAGTCGACTGGGTCCTTTTGAAAAGATGAACAGTTTGCATACCAGTCAACTGGGTAAACGTACTAATCGACTGGATAAACTGGCAGTCAGTTACCAGTCGACTGGGCTACCTTTATCAGTCGACTGGAGGACAAGGGTTTTTAAAAAATTGGCTCCAAACAGAGATTCGATCTAATAGACGACTGGAGAAGATTTACCAGTCGTCTAGAATATTTGGCAGAGAGTTACCAGTCGACTGGGTCAAAATTACCAGTCGACTTGAAGATCTGGCAGAGACTTACCAGTCGACTGGGTCACATGTACCAGTCGACTAGACCCTTAGTAAAATTTCCAGTCTTGGATTTTTAGCACGAATTTGTTTATCTATGACATTTTTTAGTGAGGGAAATAATTAAACAAGGATTAATACTCTTTCACTTAATGTCAAACATGCAAATGATGAAATGAGATGCAATCAAACATTTAGTTTATCAAAATCAAGCAATCCTATCAACATTCTAATATTACAAAAACTAGCTTCACTTAGGGGTTTTGTAAGAATATCAGCTATTTGATCTTCTGAAGGTATGAATTCTAATCTTATATCACCTTTTTTAGCATGGTCTCTTAGGAAATGATGTCTAATCTCTATATGCTTGGTTCTAGAGTGCTAAATAGGATTTTTGGTTAGGTTGATAGCACTAGTATTATCACAAAATATAGGAATATTTTTGAGGTTCATGCCATAGTCTTCTAGTTGTTGTTTCATCCGTGATACTTGGGCACAACAACTTCCGGCTGCTACATATTCCACCTCAGCGGTTGGTAGTGCAACAGAATTCTGTTTCTTAGAAAACCAAGAAGTTAACATAGCACCTAAGAATTGGCATGTTCCACTTGTGCTTTTTCTATCTAACCTACATCCAGCAAAATCAGCATCTGAATAACCTACTAGCTTAAAAGATGATTCTCTAGAGTACCATAATCCTATGGTCTGGGTTCCTTGCAGATATCTAAGGATTCTTTTTATTGCAACTACATGTGATTCCTTAGGATTAGACTGAAATCTAGCACACATGCATACACTGAACATAATATCAGGTCTACTTGCAGTTAAATAAAGAAAAGCACCTATCATGCTTCTATAATACTTAGTATCTACTGGTTTACCTCCTTCATCAAGATTAAGCTTTGTAGATGTGCTTATTGGCATTCCAAGTGGCTTTGAGCTTTTTATCTCGAACCTCTTTAGTAGGTCCTTGATGTACTTCTGTTGATTGATGAAGATGCCTTCTCTTAGTTGCTTGATTTGAAGTCCAAGAAAGTAGGTAAGTTCTCCCATCATGCTCATTTCAAATTCACCTTGCATGCACTTTGCAAACTCTTGACACATAGACTCATTAGTAGCACCAAATATAATATCATCAACATATATTTGAACTATAAAAGTGTAATTTTTATGAGTTTTTGTGAAGAGAGTTGTGTCTATTCTACCTCTCACAAAATCATTGTCAATAAAAAATTTACTTAGTCTTTCATACCATGCTCTTGGAGCTTGCTTCAACCCATATAGAGCTTTAGAAAGCTTGTAGACATGATTTGGAAGACTAGGATTTTCAAATCCAAGAGGTTGCTCAACATAAACCTCTTCTTCTATAAAGCCATTTAAAAAGGCACTTTTCAAATCCATTTGAAATAGCTTGAATTTATTAAAGCATGCAAAGGCTAATAACATTCGAATAGCTTATAATCTAGCTACGGGAGCATAGGTTTCATCAAAGTCTATTCCTTCTTGTTGATTATATCCCTTAGCAACTAATCTAGCCTTATTTCTAGTTACTATACCATTTTCATCCATTTTATTTCTATATACCCATTTAGTTCCAATTATTGAATGATCTTTAGGTCTTGGAACTAGTTTCCAAACATTGTTTCTCTCAAATTGATTTATCTCTTCCTGCATTGCAATTATCCAATCATTATCTTTTTAAGCTTCTATAAATGTCTTAGGTTCTACTTGAGACAAATAAGCTACAAAATTGCAAATATTTCTAATAGAAGAGCGAGTTCTTACCCCTTGTGAAGGATCACCAATCACTTGATCAATTGGATGATAATTTACATACCTCCAATCCTTGGGTAGACTTTCCTCTTATTGACTTGAGGATGGTTGGTCCACATTGGAAGTTTTCATCTCTTCATTTACTTGAGGTGAACTCTCTTTTGGGTCAACAATGGGAGTAGGAGTTTCCATTCTTGGAATAAAATCTGCATCATCTTTAAAGGAAACTTCTCTACTACTCATTGGGTTAGATTCATCAATAGTTACATGCACAGATTCTTTTACCACTAGAGTTCTCTTATTGAAAACTCTATAAGCCTTACTCATAGTTGAATATCCTAAAAATATTCCTTCATCAGTCTTGGAATCAAATTTACCCAAGTTAGTTTTATTGTTATTTAAGATGAAGCATTTACTACCAAAAGCATGAAAATAGGAAATATTGGGCTTTCTCCCTTTCCATAGTTCATATGGAGTTTTATCAAGCAGAGGTCTTATCAAAATTCTATTTAATATATAGCAAGAAGTATTCACGGCTTCAGCCCAAAAGTCTTTTGGTAAACTATTTTCACAAAGCATAGTTCTTGAAAATTCTTCTAGAATTCTATTTTTCCTCTCAACAACTCCATTTTGTTGAGGAGTTCTAAGAGCTGAAAAGTTGTGATTAATTTCATTTTCATCACAAAATTTTGAAAAGCTTTGATTTTCAAATTCTTTGCCATGATCACTTCTTATGTTTGAAATACAAATTCCTTTTTCATTTTGTACCTTTTTGCAAAACTTTTCAAATCCTTTGAAAGCTTCATCCTTGTAAGCAATAAAAATAACAAAGGTATATCTTGAATAGTCATCAACAATAACAAGAGCTTATTGATGGCCACCTAGACTAATGGTACTAATTGGACCAAATAAGTCCATATGCAAAAGTTCGAAAGGTCTAGTAGTTGAGATTACATTTTTTGCTTTAAAAGAAATCCTTGTTTTCTCATTTGACAAGCATTGCAAACTTTGTCTTTTTCAAAATTGATTTTAGGAAGTCCAATAACTAAATCTTTTCTTGAAATGATTTTTAACAAGTTCATGTTTACATGACCAAGCCTTCTATGCCATAGCCATGGATTTTCACTAAAAACAGGAAAACATTTTTCATTATCAGAATGCAAGGATTTCAAATCAACTATGTAGACATTTTTATGTCTATGGCCAATGAATTTGATCTTGTTGCTCTTGATGTCTATAACTAGACAATGAGAGGTCTCAAATGTGACTTTGTATCCTTTTTCACATAACTGACTAATGCTAAGTAAATTTGGCTTAAGGCCTTGTACTAGCAATACATTATCTAAGCTTGAGAAATCATTACCGACTTTTCCATGCCCGATGATCTTTATTTTAGTATTGTCTCCAATGGTCACAAGTCCACCATCTCTTAGAGTTAGCTCATTGAATACACTTTTATCACCGGTCATGTGCTTCAAGCATCCGCTATCAAGGTACCAACAGTTACCTTTCTCCTTAGTGTGGAGGCAAATCTACATCACACAAGGATATACGATAGCACTTTTAGGTACCCAAAATTTCTTGGGTCCTTCGGGGTTAGTCCTAGAAAACACGGTTCCTTTTGGAACCCAAACTTTCTTAATAGTATATGGTGATCTATGGACATATTGATGATGCACAATCCTAGCATGATAGTCATAGAAATTTCTAGGATATCTTACATGTGCATTCCTATTTTCCTTAGGATAGTAGTTCCTAGGATGTATGTTTCTATGGTGAGGAATACGAAAATGCATGTCATTTCCATAAAAAGTATAATGATGCATTCTAGGATAAATGCTAGCATTATTTTTTGTGTGCATATTGTTTCTAGGATAACCATGATGGTAATTCCTAGGATGAGCATGAGCAGAATGCATTCTTTGATTATACACATTGTTCTTAGATTGAGCATGATAATTATTTCTAGGATGTGTATAAGCATTTCTAGAATGAGCATACATATAAGCATGAGTATTTCTAGGATGCTTCAATTTAGTATGAACATTTAAATTTCTAGACTTCCTAGCATTCATCGAGGGAGTGCTCTTAACCTTGCTAGGAGCTTTTGAAGTAGTGGCTCCATCTACACAAGAGGCTTTCATGAATAAGCTCTCTTTTGATTTTTTTCTTTCCCAATGGAGAATATCCTAAACCAGATTTTCCTCCACTTGATCTTTGGGAAGAAATCACTTCATCAAGTTTATCTTTACCAAGCATAAGTCTTGATATAGTGCTATATAATTCAAAATTTTATTTTTCAAATTCTCATTTTCATCTTTGAGAAAATCTTGAGAAGAATCATATAATAAAGATGATAGTTTTTCTTTTTCTTCTCTTAGATTTATTATCTCTTTAGAGAGAGATGATACCTCTTTCTTAAGAACAGAATTTCTAGAATCAAATTTCTTCAATTCTTCATGCATTTCATTTATTACTTCTAGCAGTTCTTCACTACTAGTAACAATATTATTCTTAGTAGAAGGAGAAGATGTTACCTCACTTTCATCGTCGATTGCCATCAAACAAAGGTTGGCAATTTCCTCGTATCCGATTTCTTTGTTTAATGACTCATCTTCTTCGTCATCGCTCCAGGTAGTTGCTACCATAGCTTTCTTTTTGAAGCCCTTGTATGGTTTTTTTGAAACTAGACAATCAGCTCTAATGTGACCGGGCTTCTTGCAGCCATAGTACATAAGCGGTTCCCTTTTCGGAGTGGGATCCTTTGTGTAAGGTTTCTTGCTTTTCTTCAAGAACCTATGGAATCGTCTAGTGATTAAGGCTATTTCACCATCTTCTTCACTGCTCTCTGCTTCTTGTTCTAATTTCGTTTCTTTGTTGCTCGTAGAAGCTTTGAGAGCGATTTGCTTTTTCTTCTTCTCATCATCATTGACGATGAGAGTCATTTCTTCCATCTCGTTTGTCAATAATGACCCAAGCAGTGTCTCAACATCAAGCTTGTCAAGATTTTTGGCCTCCTATATGGCTGTCCTCTTTGGTTTCCATTCTGGTGGCAGAGGTCTCAAGATTTTTCTGGTTAGTTCAAGCTCCTCAATATTCTTACCAAGCAGTTTTAAACCATTTATAATAGTGGTGAACCGTGAGTGCATTTTAGAAAATGCTTCGTTAGGAGATATTTTAAATGATTCATACTCAGAAATTAGCATGTAAATTTTAGACTTTTTTACTTCACTAGTTCCTTCATATGTGACTTGTAATTTGTCCCATATCTCTTTCGCAGAAATGCATGCAGATATTTTATTATATTCAGAAATATCTAATGCACAATGTAACATGCTTGTTGTTCTGCTATTGAGAGACATCATTTTACAATCCTCGTTAGTGAACTCAGTTTTGAGTTTAGGCATTGTATGAAGAGTCTCTCCAATAACTATTTCTTTTGAAGGAATTCTAGGTCATTCTTCTATGATTCTCCATAGATTGTAATCTTGTCATTCGACAAAGATTTTCATTCTATTTTTCCAATAGTTATAATTTGAGCCATTGAACAAAGGTAGTCTAGTATAAGAGTGTCCCTCAGAGTAGCTATTTGCTACCATTGGATCAACTCAAGGATTTTAAGCCTAAATAAGATAACAAAGCTCTGATACCAATTGTAGCTCGAGGTTTTAACCCAAGAGGGGGTGAATTGAGTTTTTAAAACTTTTTACGGAATTAATACAAGTTTATAAAAACGTATAAGCAACAAACAATTAAGAAAAGTAATGCGCTGTAAATAAAGAGTTTAAGGAAAGATGATGCAAACACAGTTTATAGTGGTTCGGCAATATCGGATTCGTTCCTACCCTACATCCACTCCCTTCAAGGAACTCCTTGAAGTAATCCACTAAAAAATCTTAGTCGCACAACTTAGCCGGGTGTTGCACAAACCGTACATAAGCAATTTACAGGTGTTGCTTAAACTGAACAATCCCCTTCCTTTCGGAAGTTTCCCCTTCCTCTCAGAAGTAATCCCTTTACAAAAGATGGTGTAAAGTAAAAGGTAGAGAGACAGCAAATGAAAGCTTATTACAGCAGAAATGTCTCTCTTTCAAAGTAAATCTTGAAGAATGGCTCAATAAGAATATTTCAAAGCTTTTTGTGTTTCAAGAGTTTAAAAACTTGATTGTGTGAGATAAACTCTTTTTGAATGTATACAGCTTGTTATTGAATGCTTAATTGAATGGGTTTATATAGCAATCAATTAATATGGCCGTTAGCACTTTAATTTGAAAAAGATTTGCTTTAAAACGTTCAGATTTGGAGTCCAACGGTCATATTTTGAACTACCAGTCGACTGGGTTGTGATACCAGTCGACTGGGTTCACTTAAAAAAAATTATGTTTTCAGACCTTTTGGGTATCCAGTCGATTGGTATATTTCATCTAGTCGACTGGGGACTTTCTGTCCATTTTACCAGTCGACTGGGTTGATTCATCCAGTCGACTAAGGACCTATTGTCCATGTACCAGTCGACTGGGTTGATTCATCCAGTCGACTGGGGACCTTCTGTCCCATATACCAGTCAACTGGTATATGTACCCAGTCGACTGGGTTGTCTTCCAACCCAGTTTTTCTTCTGTTTTTCATTAAAAACATTTGTTTTAAAATCAACAGTTTTAGAAAATCTTTTGGTGTTCGAGCCATTGAACAAGCTAATACAATGTATAAGTGAGACTTACATTGGTTCTAAACCTTAAGACCTATACTAGATCTTCAGTCTTCACTTGATACTTGATTTGGTTCGAGTTCTTACACTTTGTTCCTTGGTTGAATGTGTTTGATCCTTAATACAACTTAGCTTAAACTTGTTGGAAAAATAACAGTTGTGTTTTGCCATCATTAAAATACGGGCGAGGGTCAACAATATATGTGCTTTGTTTTGTACGAGTTTGCTACTAAGTTGAAATTTTGTTGCATTTGGCACGAGTTTATGATATTATTATCCTATCCATGCATGTTTTAGTATTGGATTGGTTCAATTTTTGATGCCTTTGGCACTTGTTTGTGCTACCATAATAATATGCATGGATGGTTCGGTACTAGTTTGCTACTATGTTCAAATTTTAATACATTTGGCACTTGGTTGTGCTACCATTATGCTATAAATAGATGGTTTGGTATTGGTTTGTTCATGGGTTCAAATTTTGATGCCTTTGGCACTTACTTGTGCTATCTTTATGTGATACATGCATGGTTTGGTATAGGTTTGCTGATGGGTTCAAATTTTGATGTCTTTGGCACTTAATTGTTTTTCTCTCAAGCTATATTTGCGGGGTTTGGTATGAGTTTGCTGCGAAATTGAAATTTTGATGTCTTTGACACTTGGTTGTGCTACCATTATGCTATACATGTATGTTTTGGTACTGGTTTGCTATTTGTTCAATTTTTGATGCCTTTGGAACTTGCTTGTTCTATTATTATTCTATACATGAATGGTTTGGTACTAGTTTGCTGCAAGGTTCAAATTTTGTTGCCTTTGATATTTGATTTGGCTACCATTACACTATGCATGCATGGTTTGGTATAGGTTTGCTTATGGGTTCAAATTTTGATGCCTTTAGCACTTACTTGTACTTCTTTCATGCTATATTTGCATGGTTTGGTACTTGTTTGCTGCGAAGTTGAAATTTTGATGCCTATGACACTTGTTTACACTACCAATATGCCACACATGCATGTTTTGGTACAAGTTTGCTACTGGTTCAATTTTTGATGCCTTAGGCACTTGATTGTCCAACCATTATGATAAACAATGATGTTTTGGTACTGGTTTGCTGCTGAGTTCAAATTCTGATGTTGTTGGCTTGCTTGAGCTACCATTATGCCTTGCATGCATGGTTTGATACTTTTTTGCTGTTGGATTCAAATTGAGTCCTTTTGCACTTACTTATGCTACCATTATGTTATATATGCTTCGTTTGGTACTAGTTTTCTATTATGTTCAAATTTTGATGCGTTTGACACTTGATTATGCTACCATAATGATATACATAATTGGTTTTGGTACAAGTTTGCTACTAGATTAAAATTTTGATGCCTTTGACACTTGCTTGTGCTACCAATATGCTATATATGGTTGGTTTGGTACTGGTTGGGTACTAAGTTCAAATTTTGATGCCTTTATACATAGTTGTTTTGATACTGATTTGTTGTTAGGTTCAAATTTTGATACTTTTAGCACTTGCTTCTACTTCCATTGTGCTATATGTGACTGGTTTTGTGCTAGTTTGCTACTAAGTTAAAATTTTGTTGCATTCGACACTTGCTTATGCTACCATTTTGTTATACATTAATGTTTTGGTATAGATGTGCTATTGGTTCAATTTTTTATGCCTTTGGCATTTGTTTGTTCTACCATTATGATATGGTACTGATTTGCTGATGAGTTCAAATTTTGATGCGTTTAGCACTTGTATGTGTTTTCATTATACTATATATGCTAGGTTTAGTACTGGTTTGCTACTAAGTTCAAATTTTAATGCTTTTGGCACTTGCTTGTGCTACTAATATGCTATACATGCATAGTTTGGTATAGGTGTATTGTTAGGTTCAAATTTTGATGCCTTTGGCACTTGCTTGTGCTACCATTATGCTATATATGTTTGGTTTGGTACTAGTTTGTTGCTGGGTTCAAATTTTGATGCCTTTTGCCATCTGTTTCTTCTATCATTATGTTATATATGCTTGGTTTGACATGGGTTTTCTACTTTGTTAATTTTTTGATGCTTTTGTCACTTGTTTCTCCTCAAATCATTCTATATATGCTTGTCTTGGTACTGGTTTGCTGTTACGTTCAAATTTTGATACATTTGGCACTTGTGTTACCATTATGCTATACATGCATGGTTTGGTATAGGTTTCCTAATAGATTCAAATTTTGATGCCTTTGGCACTTGCTTGTGCTTCTATTATGCTATATATGCTTGGTTCAGTCCTACTTTGCTAGTAAGTTTGAAATTTTGATGCCTTTGGGACTTGCTTATGCTACCATTACACTATACATGCATGTTTTGGTATTGGTTGCTACTAGTTCAATTTTTTATGGCTTTGGCACTTGTTTGTGCTACCATTATATTATACACTGATGGTTTGGTACTGGTTCGCTACTGAGTTCAAATTTTGATGCTTTTGGCACTTGCTTGTGCTACCATTATGCTATACATGGATGGTGGTTTTGGTTTGATGTTGGGTTCAAATTTTTATACCTTTTGCACTTACTCGTGTAACCATTATGCTATATATGCTTGGTTTTGTATTGGTTTGCTGTTGGGTTTAAATTTTGTTGCCTTTGGCAATTGCTAGTGCTACCATTATGCTATACATGTATGGTTTTATACTGGTTTGCTGCTAGGTTCAAATTTTGATGCCTTTGACACTTGCTTGCGCTATCATTATGCTATACATTGATGCTTTGGTACTTGTTTGTTGTTGGGTTCAAATTTTGATACATTGTACCTTTGCTTGTTCTACCATTATGTTATATATGATTGGTTTGGTATTGATTTGCTTTCAGGGTCAAATTTTGATGCGTTTGTCAATTCTGGACTTTAATTATTCTATACATGCATGGTTTGGTATTGGTTTGCTTCTATGTTCCAATTTTGATGCTTTTGGCATTTGCTTGTGCTACCATTATGTTATGTGTACATGGCTTGGTATTGGTTTACTACTAAGTGCAAATTTTGATGCCTTTGGCACTTGTTTATACTACCATTATTTTATATATTCTTGGTTTGGCACTGGTTTGCTAGTAGGTTCAAATTTTGATGTCTTTAGCACATGCATGTATTACCATTATTCTATACATGCTTGAATTGGTACTGGTTTATTGTTAGGTTCAAATTTTGATGCATTCGGCGCGTTCTTGTTCTACCATTATGCTATATATAGTTTGTTTGGTATTGCTATGCTGCGAGGATATCAAATTTTGATGCCTTTGACACTTGTTTGTGTTACTATTATGCTATATATGCTTGATTTGGTAGTAGTTTGCTGATAAATTCAAATTTTGATGCATTTAGCACTTAATTATGTTACCTTTATGCTATATATGCTTTGTTTGGTATTTGTTTGCTGTTGTTTTCAAATTTTGATGCCTTTGATACTTGCTTGTGTTACCATTATCCTATACATGCATGATTTTGTACTGGTTGTTAATGGGTTCAAAAATTGAAGCATTTGGTACTTGCTTGTGCTACCATTATGCTATACATTCATGTTTTGATATTGGTTTGTTGATGGAATCAAATTTTGATGCATTTGGCACTTGCTTGTACTACAATTAAGTTATACATGCATGTTTTGGTCCCGCTATGATCAAATTTTGATGTCTTTGCACCCTTCTTGTGCTACCATTATTCTATATGTAGTTGGTTTGGCATTGGTTTGCTGTTGGATTCAAATTTTGACGCCTTTGGCACTTGTTGTTCCTTCCATTAGTGCTTGGTTTGGTACTAGTTTACTGTAAGGTTCAAATTTTGATGTCTTTGGCACATGCTTGTGCTACCAATATGCTATATATGCTTGGTTTGGTAATAGCTTTCTATTTGGTTCAAATTTTGTTTCCTTTGGTACGTACTTGTGTTATAATTATGCTATATATGCTTTATTTGGTACTGGTTTGCTGATAGGTTCAAATTTTGATGCATTTGGCACTTGCTTGTGTTATCATTATGCTATATATACTTGATTTGGTATTAGTTTGCTGTTGTTTTCAAAATTTGATGTCTTTGCACTTTTCTTGTGTTAATGTGATACTATACATTCATGGCTAGGTATTGGTTAGTGTTAGGTTCAAATTTGTGATGCCTTTGACACTTGCTTGTGCTACAAATATACAATATATAGTTGGTTTGCATTTGGGTTCTAATTTTGATGCATTCAGAGCTTGCTAATTCTATTATTATGCTATATATGCTTGGTTTGGTACTGGGTTGCTATTAGGTTTATTTTTTTAAATGTTTTTTTCCACGTTCTTGTACTCCCATTTTTATATTCATGCTTGTTTTGATACTGATTTGCTATTAGGTTCTAATTTTGATGCCTTTGGCATTTACTTGTGTTACCATTATATTACATGTGCTTTGTTTGGTACTAGTTTTATGCTGAGTTCATATATTGTTGCCTTCGATCATTGTTTACGCTACCGTTTTGCTATATATACTTTGTTTGGTACTGGTTCGTTACTTGGTTCAATTTTTTATATCATTGGCACTTGTTTGTGTTATTGTTATGCTATGCATGCATGGTTTGGTACTAGTTTGCTATTGGGTTCAAATTTTGGTATCTTTGGCAATTCCTTGTGTTTCAATTATGCTATATATGCATGGTTTGGTATTGGTTTGCTACTATGTTCAAGTTTTGTGGCCTTTGGAACTTGTTTATGCTACCAATATGTTATATATGCTTGGTTTGATATTGGTTTTCTACTAAGTTCAAATTTTGATGTCTTCGGCACTTGTTTGTGCTACCATTATGTTATATATGCTTGATTTGGTAATGGTTTGTTGATAGGTTCAAATTTTGATGCATTTGTCACTTGCTTGTGTTACCATTATGCTATAAAAACTTGATTTGGTATTGGTTTGTTATTGTTTTCAAATTTTGATGCTTTTGGCACTTGTTTATGCGTATGTTATACATGAATGATTTTGTACCAGTTTGCAGATGGGTTCAAATTTTGATGCACTTGGCACTTACTTATGTTACCATTATGCTATACTTGCATTTATTGGTATAGGTTTACTGATAGGTTCATATTTTGATGTTTTTGACACTTGCTTGTACTACCATTTTGCGATACATGCATGTTTTTGTACTAGCTTGCTGCTATGTTCAAATTTTGATGTCTTTGCATGCTTCATGTGCTACAATTATGCTACATATGCTTTGTTTGGTACTGGTTTGATGATGAGTTCATATTTTGTTGCCTTTTGGACTTGCTTATTCTACCATTATGCAATATATGCTTGGTTTTGTACTAGTTTGCTACTGGGTTCAATTTTTTTTATGTCTTTAGCGCTTTCTTGTTGTAGATTGAGCTTTCAACCCAAGAGGGGGGTGAATTGGGTTTATAAAAACTTTTGCTAATTAGTCACAAGTTTATAAAAACAGATAAATCCACAAGCATGTAAACAAGTAATGTGCTGTAAACAAAAGAGTTTAAGGAATAGAATATGCAAACTCAGTTTATAGTGGTTCGGCAATATCGGATTCGTTCCGACCTTACGTCCACTCTCTTCAATGAACCTCCTTGAAACAATCCACTAAAACTCTTAGTTGTATAACTTCACGGGTGTTGCACAAACCTTACAAACAGTCCCTTCTTCTTGCAAGCTTATCCCTTCATCTCGGAAGCTAATCTCTTCCTTTCGGAAGCTAATCCCTTTACAATAAATATAAGTTCCTGTAACGTAAATGGTAGAGAGACAGCAATGAAAGCTTATACAACTAAATAATATCTCTCTTTCGAGGTAAAGCTTGAAGAATGGCTCAACAATAAATATTTCAAAGCTTTTATGTATTAATGAGCAAAAACTTGATTGAATGTGTAATCTCATTTTTTTAAATGCTCATTTGAGTGGGTTTATATAGCCTTGAATTAATATGGCCGTTTCATACTGACTTTGAATGTTTTGGTGCATTTAGTGCTCAAGTCTCGCGTCTCAACGGTCATATTTTTTGAATTACCAGTCAGCTGTGTCTTAGTACCAGTCGACTGGGTCAAATGAAAAGTCCCACTTTTAAGGCAATGTATAGTACCAGTCGACTGGGTAGTTCCTACTGATGAGTGAAAAATATTGCATATTTTGGCCACTTAATTTACATTTGTTAGCTTATGAATTTGTTACTTTGAGTTATTTTCATTGTTTTTCAGGTTTACAAGCACTGAGAAAGGAGTTTCACTAAAATTGCCAGAATTGCCTGTACAGATCAATCATCTTTGAAAATTAAACTGTATTGATTCAAGAAGAACCAGGATATGAGCCATATATGCTTAGAAAGAACCAGGAATTGTTTGGATTGTGAAAATTTTTGGTCTAAAATGATTTTATTTTTCTACTAGTTAGTTTTTTTTTTTTATTTAAAAAAAAAATTATGTGGATGAATCCAGCGCCGGTTTCACAGTCTTTAGAGGACACCATTAAGGAGTAGATGAAAATGACCAGCCCGTCCCTCAATGCTGCCAACACATTCAATGTTGATAGCTATTCCATCTGTGCTAGTCCCATGCATCTAGCACAGAATTGTCCATCAATGCCGGCTTGTGCCGAGTACCCCATGGAACAAATGAATGCTTTCAATGACTGTTGTTGGGAATCAAATGGATCTTACTCCGAAACATACAATTCAGGGTGGTGGAACCACTCTAATTTTTCATGGGAGCAGAACCAACTGATGAATCAGGGAGGAGCCCCTTATAATCAATACCCTCCCGAATTTCCTCCACCAATACCAAGTTATGCCTATCCAGCACCATCACCCGCTTACCAAGCTCCCATTCAAGCACCAGTGTCGGTTTCACAGTCATTGGAGGATGCTCTCAATGATTTCATGAAAACGACTAGCCAATCTATGAGTGAAGTGATGAGTGCAACCATAGAAAACACCCAAGTGGTTGCCGAGCTAGAGAGTCAAATTGATCAAATCGCAAGTTACGTGGGTGAAGGAGAGAAAAGAAAGTTCCCCAGTCAACCTGATCCTAACCCAAAGGAACAGTTTGCGGTGGGAAATTTATCAACTCCTATACAAGGGCAAGAAATTGGCAACAAAGCAAAGAGAGATGCTGAGCCATCTACAGCCACACCTATCATTAAGGATCTCCCTAGGTCGTTTTTACCTAAAGTGCCTTACCCTGAGAGATTACAAGCGCCCAAGAAAGGAGAGGAGTTTGAGGATCCCCTGGAGGCATGCTTTGCTCACTTTGGAGAGGACTTAGGCTTAGATAAGTTACTAGAGGAAGTGAATCCCATTTTGGAGTCTGATCCTCAGAAGAGCAATGAGACGGAGGAGACTATGGATGAATCACGTATTGAGGACCCCCTGAAGGCATGCTTTGCTCAATTTGAAGAGGATTTGGGCTTAGATAAGTTGTTTGAGCAAGCAAATGCTACTTTGGAGTCTGCTCCTCTAAAGATCAGTGAGACGGAGGAAACCACAACACCTGAACCCCCCAAGAAGGAACTCAAGCCTTTACTGGACAATCTTAAGTATAAGTTCCTAGGTCCAACAGATTCTTTGCTTATAATTATAGCTTTAGATTTGGGTGATTCTCCAGAGGAGAAATTATTGGACGTCTTAAGAGAGCATAAGGAAGCCATAGGCTGGACTATTGAGGATGTCAAGGGAATCAACCCCTCGTTGGTAATACACACGATACAGTTAGAGGAGAATGCCAAGCCATCGAGGGAGCCACAAAGAAGGCTCAACCCTGCTATGCAAGAGGTTGTGAGGGCAAAAGATATTAATCTGTTAGAGGCAGGGATCATTTATCCCATCTCTGATAGCAAGGGGGTGAGCCTGATTAAAGTCGTGCCCAAACGTGCTAAATTGACGGTAGTAAGTAAAGACGACGAGTTGGTTCCAACTCGAGTGCAGTCAAGATGGAGAAAGTGTCTAGACTACCGTAAATTGAATGCTGCCACTAGGCCTGATCATTTTCCATTCCCATTTATTGATCAGATGGTGGAGCGCTTAGTTGGGCATGTTTACTAATGTTGGGTCTGGCTGAAGACGTTAAACTTAGCGTTCATGGGAGGCACCCCACAGCTTATATTTTCTGTTTATTTATTATTTCGCATTTTTATGATTAATGTTTGTTTCCAGTATTTTTTGTTTTCCAGTTTTTTTATTTTTCAGGGACAATGCGTACTTCAGTTCAAGTTTGGGGGTATACTATGAGCCATACCAGTCCAGATAGTTCTTCATAGTCAGCTCTTTCCATATTAGTCACACATTGGGGTCAATGTGTAATTTAAGTTTAGGGGTATGGGAGACACATCACACACTTTGTCCTAATTTGTTATCTTTTTGTTGTAAAGATAAATGCATGTTCATGTTCGTCTAAAAATTTTGGTTGTTCTGAAAAATTGTGGTGTGATTTCATTGGTGAGTTTAAAACTTTGAACACATGATCTGATGATAGAGTTGAAACTTTAGTTACTTATTTTAGGCATTTTCGAGAATTCACATGTTTGATCTAATCTAACACGAGCACATCAGCACATATTTGTGTGAAGTATGACAAGTGAGTTGAATGTATATGTTTCCTTGTCTTAACTGAAACCGGATGACTTGTTGGATAAACACTTGGGCATATATATACAAAAAAAAAAATAAAACAACTAATACTACTAATATTTATAATGATCATCATCAATAAACTTTCCACTGAGTAACTGGACCTCTTGCCTCAGTAAGCAGTGAGTGTTCACGTCAAAATGTGGGAATTTTATTTATAATGATCATTGCGAAACTTTCCGCTGAGTAACTGGACCTTTTGCCTCAGTAAGCAGTGAGTGTTCACGTCAAAAGGTGGAATTTTGCTTGGTAGTATTAAGGCCGGTTTAATTTCGTAGCCTTTTTGACTCGAGTTAGTAAGTCCTTAGGGGTGTCTTTACACCTAATGCCCTAAAACCGTCTGGTTTGGGAGTCATTGACTCAACACTCGCTACATGGGTTGATTAGAAAGCTTAAGGAAACTAAACATAGCAGAGTCTTATATATTTATAAAAAAAAACTATGTCATCGTTGTTCTTTCTGATGAGAAATTCTGTGGATCTTGAGACTTGATTACCTTGTACATTGAAGTTATTTGGAAACCTCATCTGTATATGCTAAATCACTTTACACTGATTCAAGCTTATGATGTCTTACCATGCCTCTTGTAAGTAATTAGGTTTTAAATTCTTATTCACTGTGAAGATGGGTTGGACTTATTTAAGCTTGCTCATGAATGAATCTCATGATTTTGAATGCTCCTTAAATTTTTGGATACCATGGATACTGAACTTATCTTTATGTTCTTTGTTTTTCATTTAGTTTTTTTTTATTTATTTTATTTTGCTAAGGGACTAGCAAAATATAAGTTTGGGAGTATTTGATGAGTGAAAAATATTGTATATTTTGGCCACTTAATTTACATTTGTTAGCTTAGGAATTTGTTACTTTGAGTTATTTTCATTGTTTTTCAGGTTTACAAGCACTAGGAAAGGAGTTTCACTAAAATTGCTAGAATTGTCCGTACAGATCAATCATCTTTGAAAATTAAACTGTATTAATTCAAAAAGAACCAGGATATGAGCCATATATGCTTAGAAAGATCCAGAAGTCTATTTTCTGCAGAATTTTACGGCTCATAAAAATGATTTTTCTACAGAAAGTTATGGTCGTTTTAGTAGACAAAGGTCAGGTTGTGTGGGCTGTGCGGGATTTCAGCGTGAACAGAAGTTTTGAAGGGCATGTGAAGACTTAAATCCCACATCCTACATCGGTTGGAAACACATTTCTATATCCCACATCCCACATCGGATTGGAAACACATTGTACTCGTGGTATTTGCCTATATAAGACCCACTCCACTTCATCATTCAGTGTACAATTCCTGAGCCACTTTGGTGTTTACCGGTGGATGTCCGCTAGCATTCTTGTGGATCTCGAAGGCTTTGTCACCACGAGGGGAAGCGCCGCCCGTCAGCGAGTGAAATTTCTCCCATGTAAAGTTATTTATTTATTTCTTTACATTTAGTTGTTTTAGTTTAAATGTTTAGCACTTTGATTATGAATTGTAGTTTCATAGTTATAACTGGCTAGACTCTTCAGCTAAGGTTGAAGATGAAGCCCCGCCGTTGTTTGGCGTAGTAGTTCAGATTTGCTTGTACAAATCTGACAATTTTTAGTATAAATGTTCTGTCAATTATTTGAGTTAATCTTATAATTGATTGAGTTTAAATTGTCTGTTGGATATTCCTTGTGTTTCATCTGATGGATACATTGAATGCTTTTCGATTAAATTAGATTTCCTTTGTGATTTGTTGAGAGCGGATACATTAGATGCTTTTGGTTTAGTTGGGATATTCTTTGTTTTTTGTCTTATAGTTGGATTCATGGAATGTTTTGATAGGTTATATTTTTAGAACATATATGCTTAACTTCGGTGGGGTGGATTTGGAAACCTTAGTGTTTTAATTATTAGTTTTTAAAAATCAATTTAGTTTAATTTTAATTTCTCTCATCTGAAATTCAGAACTAGGTTAAGATAGAGTTAGTTTAGATTGAAAATATACTTTCACAACGCAATTCCCTGTGGATTCGACATCGCACTTGCACAACGCTATACTGCAAACGACTCATGCGCTTACGAGTAAATTTAAAACTCACAACATCTACTAATTGACTGGGGACATTCTGTTCAAAATACCAGTTGACTGGTATGAAGCACCCAGTCGACTGGGGACACTGTCCCATATACCAGTATTCTGGTATAAGTACCCAGTCGACTGGGTTGCCCTTTAACCCAGTTTTTCGTTCTTTGAAATGTTTTTGACTTATAAATGTTTGAATGAATAGTTTTTTTTAAAATACTTTATCAAAAGGAGCCATAAGACAAGCTAGTTACCTGAACAAGTGAGATTTACAACTTGTTTCAATACCTTATTCCAATACGAGATCTTCTGTCTTCACTCGGTGTTTGATTCGGGTTAAGTTCTTACATCTTGATTCTTGGTTGTATGCTTTTGTCATTTAAAACACTTAGATAGCACTGTTAGTATTATTAGAGTTGTGTTTTGTCATCATTAAAATTTAGATGAGGGTCAACAATCTCCCCTTTTTTGATGATGATAAAACAAATAAGAGAAAACAGTTTTAAAAACTAAGTGTTAGTTTTTTTTTTTTTTTTTTTGAAAAATTAGGCAGAGTTTCTTCTGTTTGTTGAATAAAACCAGCCTGTAAACAGTTCAAAGATAGTTTATATTCAATCCAACCAAGCAACCCAACTATATAGTCATATATAACAAGTGTTTTGGAGAAATGTTCCCCCTAAATCTATGCACTACTTTAAGTTTACAGTCATTATAGTTATTTTTCTCATATTTCTCCCTCGTTTTGACAACAGTAGAAAAAAGGGTTGTAAATCAAAAAATAATCCATAAGATAAGTCATAAAAAAAACTTGTATGCAAAAATTTGGCATAATTCGAAGCTAGGAAGACTTCCTGAGAATAGCCGAAAATTTCCATACATGCAAAAGCAGTTACAGCATATATCCAATCAAAAAACTATTTACATGAAGCAAATATATTGCATAAAAGTAATGCAAGGATATAAATCAAAAGATAAAATGAAATATAGATATAAAATGTAAATATCCATACATACTGGGCTTCTAAGAGCCGAAACTGAAAGGAAAAAATACAGTAGAGGATGAAATGATGTCCGTGCCAAGAACAACTGAAAACTGCATCTCTATATACAACAAAAAGATGATAAAAAGTAACTCATAGAGCGGTAGAGTCAGAGCTGTCATGAATAAGATCCCGAAGCTCAGCCAGGGAACCCTCGGTATGCTCACGGTGCAGCTCGAAGTCATCCTAGAGAGAGCGGAGGTCATGATGCATGGCGTCGACCGAAGAGCTCAAGCTTTGGAATCCGGACTGCATAGTCAACTGGAGGCTCGTGATAGATTGAAGAAGATTGTCGTACCCAACTGGACCAGCACTCGAGTCGCCTATAGGTGGTGCTCGGTCATCTGCATCCATAACAGTATCTGCAACATCTGGACCCTCATCCTCATCATCACTGCTATCATCCTCGCCTATCCGAATGTTCTTCCTGGCCTTTGAATAAATCAAGCCGAAAGTGCTGGAGGATGAGTATGATGAGCATCCCATAGGGAAGGCATCCGGAGTCACTCACTTTGTCGTTTATCATGTTGGGGAGCAGTAAGGGGTAGATATTAAAGTGGTGCCCAGTTTTAAAGCACTAAATCAATAGCACATCTATCTTAGATAGATAGCCCCGACTCCCGATTCTTGGGTAGACGGTCAAACTCACTATGAGATTGAACAATTTCGAGTCGAGGGGCATGTCACTACATGAGTGAAATGTAGTGGGTCGAAAGACATAGTTAGGGTCACCCCTAACTATCTGAAATGCCTCATTATAATCGAAATTGTCTAGCCATCCGTCCAAACTCCATTGGATCCCTCCCATAGGGATCCTCAAGATAATCATCAAGAGGTCAGTGTTGACCTCGAACTCCATACTCATTACACTGGTTCTGAACCGTAGAACCAGTGGACTGGGTTTCACCAAGTTTGCATAGAACTGGTGAATCAGTCGCGGGTAAAACTTCTGGTGAATCTTGACCAGTGGGGTCAAGTTTATAGAATTAAAAGAAGGTAAAATGTCAAAATTACCATGATGAATAGATTCGAAATTGGCGAATCTACCCATCATGATCTTTTTGTGACGGATGATAGCGGTATACCTTTCTTTTGCAGCGGGGTTGGAGAACAGAGAGTCATCAAGCTCTATTCTTGCCTTTTTGCTTGAGGAGCCTGCCACTCCCTTCCCTTTCGAGTCCGGAGTCGAAGATTTGGTGGACCTTGGCCTAGTAGGCACATGAGGTCCCCCAACAGTGGTCTTGATGTGGATTCTATTGGACATTTTTGGAGAAAAAGGTTTTTAGGGAAAAATGAGATTTTGGTGGAAATTTGAGATTTCAACTGTAGAAAGTTGAAATAAATGGTATGTATGTGTAGATCAATGTGTGTATGAAGTGTTTTGAGGATTTTTTTGATAAAAAAATATGAGATTTTTTAGAGAGAGAAAGCTTAAAGTTGCAACAATGGCGTGAAAAAGTGAAAAATCTGAAGAGACTATTTATAGAATTGTGATACTAGTCGACTGGGTTAGGGTACCAGTCGACTGGGTCAATTGCAGTTTTGAAATTTTTTAACATACTAGTCGACTAGAACGGGATACCAGTCGACTGGATAAACTGGCAGAGAAATACTAGTCGACTGGGTAGTTCATACCAGTCGACTGGGTAGTTAACTGAATTTCAAAAAATGGCTCCAAACAAGGTCTTGGTTTCCTAGTCGACTGGTATAGACTTACCAGTCAACTAGGAAATTAGGCAGAGACTTACCAGTCGACTGAGATAGACTTACCAGTCGATCGAACCCTTAAGAAAACTTTCAGTCTTGAGTCTTAACACGAAATATGTTTATCTATGCCATCTTGAGTGAGGGAAATATTAAATAAGGTTTAATACTCTTTCACTAGATGTTAAGTATGCAAAATGATGAATGATGAAGCAATCAGACATACAGTTTATCATAATCTAACAATCCTATTGACAGTCTAATTTTGCAGAAATTAGCTTCACTTAGATGTTTTGTAAGAATGTCATCTATTTGATCTTCTGAAGGTATGAATTCTAGTCTAATATCACCTTTTTTAGCATGGTCTCTTAAGAAATGATGTCTAATTTCTATGTGTTTAGTTCTAGAGTGCTAAATAGGGTTTTTGGTTGGTTGATAGCACTAGTATTATCACAATGTATTGGGATACTTTTAAAGTTCATATCATAGTCTTCTAGTTGTTGTTTCATCCACAATACTTGGGCACAACAACTTCTAGCTGCTACGTATTCCACCTCGGCGGTTGATAGTGCAACAAATTTTTGTTTCTTAGAAAACCAAGAGGTTAACATTGCACCTAAGAATTGGCATGTTCCACTTGTGCTTTTTCTATCTAACCTGCACCCCGCAAAGTCAGCATCTGAATATCCTACAAGTTCAAAAGATGAATCTCTAGAGTACCATAATCCTAGGGTTTGAGTTCCTTTTAATTATGTAAGGATTCTTTTCACTGTAATTACATATGATTCCTTAGGATTAGCCTAAAATCTAGCACACATGCATACACTGAACATTATATCAGGTCTACTTGCAGTCAAATAAAGTAAAGCTCCTATCATGCTTCTACAATATTTAGTATCTACACATTTACCTCCTTCATCAAGATCAAGTTTTGTTGAGGTGCTCATGGGTGTACCAAGTGGCTTTGAGTTTTCCATCCTGAACCTCTTTAGTAGGTCCTTAGTATATTTTGATTTATTGATGAAGATGCCTTCTTTGATTTGTTTGATTTAAAGCCCAAGGAAGTAGGTAAGCTCTCCTAGCATGCTTATTTCAAATTCACTTTGCATGCACTTAGCAAACTCTTTACACACAGATTCATTAGTAGCACCAAATATAATATAATCAACATATATTTGGACTAATAGAGTGTCATTTATGTGAGTTTTTGTGAAGAGAGTTGTGTCTACTTTTTCTTTTATAAAATTATTGTCAATAAAAAATTTACTTAGTATTTCATATCATGCTCTTGGAGCTTGCATCAACCCATATAGAGCTTTAGAAGGCTTGTAAACATGATTTGGAAGAATAGGATTCTCAAATCCAAGAGATTGCTCAACGTATACCTTTTCTTCTATAAAGCCATTTAAAAAGGCACTCTTTACATCCATTTGAAATAATTTAAACTTATTAAAGCCTGCAAAGGACAATAACATTCGAATAGCTTCTAATCTTGCTACAGGAGCATAGGTCTCATCAAAATCTATTCCTTCCTCTTGATTATATCCCTTAGCAACTAGTCTAGCCTTGTTTCTAGTCATTATTCCATTTTCATCCATCTTATTTCTAAATACCCATTTAGTTCCTATTATTGTATGATTCTTTGGTCTAGGAACTAGATTTCATACATTGTTTCTTTTAAATTGATTTATTTCTTCTTGCATGGAAATTATCCAAACATTATCCTTTTCAGCTTCTATAAATGTCTTAGGTTCTATTTGAGACAAATAGGCTAAATACTTGCAAATGTTTCTAATTTAAGAACGAGTTCTTATCCCTTGTGAAGGATCACCAATCACTTGATCGATTGGGTGATAATTTACATACCTCCAATCTTTGTGAAGACTATCCTCTTATTGACTTGTAGATGGTTGGTCCAATTTGAGAGTTTCCATCTCTTGATTTGTTTGAGGTGAGCTCTCCTTTGGGTCAACAATGGGAGCTGGTACCTCCATTCTTGGAATGAAATCTGCATCAATATTGAAAGAAACTTCTCTACTATTAATTGGGTTAGACTCATCAAGGGTTACATGTACGGATTCTTCTACTACTAGAGTTCTTTTATTGAAGACTCTATAAGCCTTATTAGAGGTTGAATCTACAAGAAAATCAAACTCAATATGTTTTGGATCCATAAAATGATCCTTTTTATCTGCATCATGCAGACAACCCCATAATTGTTCTTGTTTCCCCTTATTTGAATGGTGATAATTACAATACTTGGCTTTAATCCATGAGAATGGCACTTTGTGCTAAAAATAAGATCGGCTTCGTCAATTGATCCATAGTTTTTCCAAGCATGAACCCTCCTCATTATTCCCAATGGTTGCATGTGAATGATATGGTATGTTGTTGGATTCTTCATTCTATTAAATATGTACTTACTTCAAGTATTATTTATTCTGAACATGCATCATCTATTTGGAATGACTTAAAAGAGTGTTTTTCACAACCAAAATTTTCCAAATCAAACATAATATTTCAAAATTGAAGCAAGATAATCTTTTTGTCACCGTTTATTATACATAGTTGAAATCACTTTGGGATGAACTATCTTCATATAACTTTTTACCATCTTGCAGCTGTGGAGCTTCCAAAGACATCATAGCCTTTTTTTAACAAGATTAGTTGGTGCAAGTTTTACATAGATTGAATAATCGCATATGCCTTTGTGTAGCCAACTTTTGCTCCAGGACCCACTGCCTCCAATCAACAGAGCCTATTCTCTTATTTTGTAGTAGAAAAATAGTGTGAAGTGAGCCTCAATTCCATAATCAAATCTGAAGCATCATTCTTGAAAGTCACTTTCAACAACATATCTCTCATTTGGCAATACATCAAATTATTCACACCATGGTAGTCCAAAGTCAAAGCCATATTGTGATTTCTATTATTGTAACGGTCACACTATAACCATATGTTATAAGCTCCACAGATATCCACATAAAAAGTCTACTCAAAACTCAAAAGTCCAATCATTATAACTTCTCTAAACGACAATCTAATTGTTCTCAAGCACACTGTGGTTTTAGGTCTATCAATAATTGGCTTATTCAATCGAATCCATCACGAATGTCTCAACAAATCACTCTAAGTAATAGGGAAGTCTAGTGAAGCCCCATCCAATTTTTCATGAGCAGTACAACCATTTTTTTATATCTCTTAAATCAATAGCATGACTCCTTCTGCTCACGTAGCATTATCCAACTTTTTCTTATTGTTACTACTCTTCTTTCAAAACCTATTGAAGTGTTGATCATTGACACAGGATCTCATAATCATGTGTTGTTCTCGTCATCATTTTTCTTCTATCACACAAAACACATCTAGGCTTCAAGTGTAACTTCCCATTGGTGATCATGCCACTGTCACCCAAACTGGATCAATTTCCTTTTATACTCAATATTATTTAGATAATTTCTTATTCCTTCCTAGTTTTAAATTTAATCACTTATCTATCTCACAGATTTGTCTTTCTTTAAATTGTTTAGTAATTTTTCTTTCTACCGTTGTATTTTCCAGGACTTGTTATCGAGAAGAGTGATTGGAGTGGGTAACTGTTGTGATGATCTTTGTTGATTTCTGTTGGGAAATTTAAAAGGTTGTTTATCAAAATAAATAAGAGAAAAGAAGGCTTTAAGCCACGACCAGATCACTTTCCTTAAGGTTTAATTCGTCCCTCACTAGTGCAAGAATGTTTCTAGTGAATTTCTTCTAAGATACAATGATGCTTTGTTGTTGTTCTACACTTCGCACTTGTGAAGAACAACACACGGCAGCTTCTATGAGTTTATAGATACAAAATACTTATGTTTGGAAATTTACAAAGTTTCTAACATAATAATACGTTTGGAAATTTGTAAAGTACTTATGTTTGGAAATCCTTCTTAATTCAGAAATGATTGCCTAACTCCTCAAGAGTCATTTCTTCCTTTTGGTGCTTTAGACGATTCCTGAAATTTTTCCAAAGTGGAGGCAGTTTGTCTATAATGGTTGTGACCTTATGATCTCATCCATTTTTAGATTATGTTGAGAAAATTGATCTAATATAGTTTTATTTCACTCTATTGATCTATAATACTACGAGTATCAAGCATTTTATATGTATTAAACTTTGTAAATATAAAGCACTTGTTGTGTCCTCCTTCATATACCTTGCCTACAGTATATCCCACAACTTCTTTGCCATCTTGACATTGTGGTAGGCATCAAACAAGTTATTGGACATGGCATTCAGAATATAACCCTTGCAAATGTCATCATTCTGATCTCATTTTCGTATGCCTCGAGTCTAGGGAATCGGTTCATCTTTTGCAAATTCAGTCCTTGGAGATGTTATGACATAGTACATTTGAAGCGACATCAGGAAAAAAAAAAAAGAACATCTTATTCTGCCAGCGATGAAAATTTCCTCCATCAAATCGTCGAACTTATTGAAGTCCAGCACCATATCTCTCAGGGAACTCAAAGAAGTATTCATTTTGATAAATCAGAAAATTAAACCTTAAGATTGTTGATTTCTTTAGGAAAATTTATAGGGCTATTTATCAAAATAAATGAGAGATAAGAAGGCTTCAAGGCACGATCAGGTCGCTTTCCTAAAGGTTTAATTCGCCACTCATTGGTGCAAGAAGGTTTGTGCGAATTTCCACTAAGATACAATGAAGCTCTTTTGTTATTCTACACTTTGCACTTGTGAAGAACAACTCACAATAGCTTCTATGAGTTTATGGATACAAAGTACTTATGTTTGGAAATTTTCAGAATTTCTAACATAAGAATATCAGTTTTTAGATAAGGAGAAGAAGAAGAAGAAAGATTAATTCAAAACTGTAAAATCTGACAGTTAGGCACATTTTTTATAGTGTTTAATTAGTGCATTTTCATAAAAAAATAAAAAATAAAAATCAGTCAATTTGATTGATCATTCAGTCGATTGAAACTCATGGTTTCAATTATGACAATCATGTATCAAGCATTCAGTCGACTAAATCATTTGTTCAGTCGATTGAACAAAGTCACATAAAGTTTCTACCTGCCACTCAGTTAACTAAATCATTTGCCCCGGTCGACTAGGCCAACTCCCATGAGCCAAACTTGATTTTCCTTTTCTTTTCTTCGTTCCTTTGATTTTCTAAAAGACCCCAAACTTAAATCTAAGTTTATTTTGAAAATCATCAACAGTTTTTACTACCTTCAAGTCTCTAATGCTCTCTTGGCTACTACACAACCAGATTTTGATATATGGCATTGGCGTCTTGGTCAACCATCATCTTTTCATTTACGCTCTATTGCAGCCTTAGATTCCTTTGTTTCTAGTTTAAGTCATTATTTTTGTGATGTTTGTCCATTTTTACTTAATCATTACAACATTTGGGGACCTTTAAATGTTGCTAGTCATTCTGGTGCTCATTATTTCTTGACAATTATTGATGATTTCACTCATTGTGGTTATATTTGATGCAATTGAAGTTTGAGACTCAACAAACATCAAGATTTTTTTTTTTTTTTTTTTTGCATTGGCAACACAATTTTACTGCAAAATTAAGGAGATTCACACCAATAATATTCTAGAACTCTATGTCAATTTGCAATCCTTTTTTCCCATTAAAAATATTCGCATTAATAATGGTCTTGAATTTCTATCCCATAACGTGTAAGCTTTCTTCGGTCTGGTGTCACTATAAATTAATGAAGTCATGTTTTAACACCTCAACATAACAGGGTTGTTGAACGCAACCTTCTCGAAGTTGTTGGTGCCTTATGCTTTCAAGCCAACCTCCCTATCACTTTTTGAGGTGAATGTGTCCCAACCGTAGTGTACCTCATCAACAAACTTCCCACGCCTATACTCTCTGGTAAGTCTCCGTATGAGATTTTACTTCATTCACCTCCCACTTATTATCATATTTGTGTCTTTAGTTGTCTCTGTTTTGCCCATAATAATTCACCAACTCGGCACAAATTTTACGCTCGTTCTAAACCTGGTATCTTGTGTTGGTTATCCATATGGTCAAAAGGGTTATCACATTTTTGACATTGCATCCAAACAAATATATACTTCTAGAGATGTTTGTTTTATGGATCAATTTTTCCTTTTCGTGATCCCACCCTCCACCCTTCTACCACTCTGGATTTACATATCCCAGCTGAAGATATCCTAGATTATTCTCCCTTACAATCTTCTTCTCCTAACCAAGAAACTTGTCAATCTCCTAACTTTGACATGTCTTCTTTTGAAACTTTTCATGACCCCCTTATCAATTCTATTTCTTCACCTTCCCATGATCCTCATGTAACATCCACTTTTTCACCTACCACTACCACTCGCCCAACTCATCAACTCTGGCCTCCATCCTATCTTCAAGACTACCATTGTAGTAATGCTATCATAATATCTCTTGCTTTATCAACTCTCGATTCAAGTACATTGCATCCCTTGTCAAATTTTTTGTTATGTCATAAAATTTTCCCATATTATAAGGCTTTTGTTGTCTCCATTGATGCTTCTAACACTAACGAGTTTTACACCAGCTCTAAGATTTCTTGAATGGAAATACATTATAGCAAGACTCCTTTTGAGTACAACAACACTTGGACACTGGCCGATTTGGCACCCAATAAGATATCCATTAGCTTGAAGTGGGTTTATCGTATCAAACATCAGTTAGATTGCTTTATCTAACGCTACAAAGCTTGACTTATTGCTAAAGGTTTCACTCAAGCCAAAAGTATTGATTGTTGTGAGACTTTTGCACCCTTAGCAAAATTAGTCACTATTCGATGCCTTTTTGTTGTTGTCGCTGCCAAAAATTGGTCCTTACATCAATTTGATGTCAATAACTCCTTCCTCCATAACGATCTTGATGAAGAAGTTTATATGAAACTTCCATCAGGTTTTGCTAGCAAAGCAGATACTTGTGTCTATCGTCTCAACAAATCTATCTATGGCCTCAGTTAAGCAAGTCAAAACTAGTTTCTGAAATACTCTTTCGCTCTTTGTGATGCTGGTTTTGTTTAATCCAAATTTGATTAGTCAATATTTATTGAGCACACTTCTCATGGCTCCACCTTTGTTTTGGTATATATAGATGATCTTCTCATTATAGGTGATGACATAATTGAGACAACCTCTTTGAAGGCTTTCCTCAATAACTGGTTTCACATCAAATGATCGTTTGCTTCATTTCTTAGGAGAGGTTATTCGATCTACACAAGGCATCTGCCTTTGCCTATGGAAGTATATCTTGGATATCTTGCATGAAATGGACTTGTTGGGTCATCACCTTGTTTATATTCCAATCGAACAACATTACAAACTCAATGATACATATGGTGATCCTCTCTCTGATCCTTCACAATATCACTGCCTCATTAGACGCCAGACGCCTCTTGTACTTAAGGATCACTCAATCAGATATACTTTATTGTGTTAATATTCTCAGTCAATTCATGCAATTCCCTTGCACAACTCATCTTGATGCTGTCATTTGGCTTCTCCAAAATATCAAGAGCATCCTGGGGCAAGATGTTTTGTTATCTTCCACCAATGATCTTCAACTTCATGCCTATATCAATTATGATTGGGCTAGTTGTCCCTTCACTCAACCCAGCACCACTGATTACTACACCTTTTTGGGTTTGAGTCCTATTTCTTGGAAGACCAAGAAACAACATATTGTCTCTTATTCCTCTACCGAAGTTGAATATCGTACCGTGGCTCAAACTGCTTGTGAACTTCAATGGCTTCATCAGCTGGTCCATGGCCTTGTTCTTACTCATCCTCAACCATGTCTTATATATTGTGACAATCAAGCTGCATTTTATATAGCAGTCAATCCTGTCTTTCACAAGCGAGATAAACACATTGAAATAGGCTGCCATTTTATTCACGAAAAGAATCAACGAGGCTTAATTTGCACTGTTCATGTCTCTTCATCCAACCAGCTCACTAACATTTTCACCAAACCTATGGGCCATGATCGCTTTCATTTCCTTCTTCGCAAGTTGGGCGTGCTCAACATCTAAACTCCAACTTGGGAGAGAGTATTGGGCATATATCTGTCATGTATGTCTTCTATTATTATCTTTCCCTAAAATCAAAGGATTCTTATGTTATTGATAACGATTATAGATCAAATCTAATGCCAGCAATCAAGGGATAGATTCTGCAGGTTTGTATCCCACTTTGTATATATATCTTTTGCACAATCAATGAAACACGTCTATTCACTACAAAATTATCAAATATCTTATGGGTTTTTGTCTAATGTTGTATCTTGGTAGGAGGTTCGGATGATTTGCATTCACTACAATTGTTCTCTGCTTGCTGTGATAAATCCTTGAAAGGAAGTTCTAAAGATTTGGGTTTATCTCAAATTTGATTGAATTGTAATGTCAAGGATTTCGAGTAGTGGCAAAGGGATTTTATTCTTTTTTGTTTATTTTTTTGTTCTGCTTATGCAAGAGATTTTTTGCCATTTATTTTGGTTTTGGATTTTAAAAGGCGGGCTTTACAAAAATATGATGTAATTTGGGGGTTAGTCTCTATTTTGTGCCTGCCGCTGTTAAGTAGCCTGAAGAAAAATATTGTTATAAAATTGATGATCTCTATTGTATATTCTTATTTTGTGCAGTGGAGCGTCCAGATAGCTTATACTTAAAAGTAGGTTGGTTAAAGTCCATAAAACAAGCACATATATAAATGAGCAAATTATATATCAATTTGTACTCGGATATATGTCTATAAGATATCAAACATTTTCAAAAGATTGTCGGTAAATTCTACAATGTTTCACTTAAAAGCAGTGTTTTCAGAGGCAAGGGCGTTAGGCGAGGCGTTTTGCCTCAATGAAGCGAGGTGTAAGCCCCGAGGCGTTCAGGCGTAAACCTTTTGAAACATTGGGGCGTTTTGAATAAAATAATATTAATTAAATTATAAAAATATTAAAAAATTAAAATAATATAAATTAATTAATTATCAATAAATTTTACTAACTTAAGACTTATGAATGAATCTTTATCAAAACATTTTTACACAAATATCAAATAATTTGATAAAAATTTTAATCAAATATGATGTTAAATGTACTCTATCGTTTGTTGTATATGTATCCATCAATTTACATTTTACACCAATCCTTGTTACTTAGTCTAAGACTCAAAGTACAATATATTATTATGTACTACATATATTTTTAAGCCCAAATCTATCAGTGTACAAGGCCGTCGTTTGCATATAGTACATAATATATCAGTGTACATTTATTATATTCTATGACTCTAAGTACAATATATTAGACTCTAAGTACATGCCCAAATCTATGTATAAGCCCAAGTGATACATTACATAAAAAAAACCCCAAGCCCATTTTATTTTTTTTAATATTCCTTCATCTTCTAGACTTTTCTTTACAAAATATCTGAAATCCACTGAACAGCCATCACTCAACACTCAACAGAGCTCTCTCTTCTTCTTATGCTTTCTTCCTCTCTCTCTCTCTGCAGTCTCCACTACCAATTCCCTTTTCACCATTTTTATTTTTTTCCTTTTTTTCTCATCTCTCTAGATTTAGTCAATCATGAGAAAAAAAAAGTGATGTGAAGAGCCCTGTTTTGGGTATTGTAACACCAAAACTTTGAGGTAAATGGGAGTCATCGTCAGCCATGAAATCTGACCACCAACCATTGGATTCCGGCGACTATCATCAAGAGGAGAAATTGGAAGTAAAACCAATTTTATATTTACGGTCGTTATTCATCCACAATCAACATCAAGTTTCTTGTTCGTTTGGGTAAGTTTCAATGTAATCCCATATTCCAATTTTGTCTAAGTTACACATGTAGATTGCAAGTATTTAGTTCCTAATTAATTGGGTTGTGTAAATCATCAATGATTTGTATTTAATTTAGAATTTAATTCATGAAAATTTCGTTGTTTGCCTCTGAAAACACTGAGATTTTGCAACACAACAAATTGATCAACCAGACTCCAAATGGGCATACGCCCTGCCCTTTTGGGCGCAAAAAGCGTACGCACTGGGGTGAGGCGTACGCCCTGGAGTGAAAAACGATCGCCTTTTGAAAGAACGTCTTTACTTTCACGCCCGGAGACGTTTTACTTCCACCTCGCCTTGGGGCGCGGCCCGAGACTCGCCCAAGACCGCCTTTGAATACACTGCTTAAAAGTGAAGTATCATGCCTTATTAAATATATTTTCAAATAAAATAACATATTTAATAATAAAAAAGTAACATTCAATAATAAATTAATACATTTAATAGTAAAAAAAAATACTAAATATATTATTTTATCAAAAAATATAACAATATGACATGATCCCTCACTTAAGAGTAAATCATCCTAGCACGCATCAAAATTGTTATGTCCAGTTAACTTCTCTCAACTGAAGTACATTTGTATAGAAAAAAGATTCTTAAGATTAAAAATTAGACAGGGTTTTAAGTACAATTCAACATACGAACATATCGGATCATTTGATGGGAACAATATCTATGACACCTATTTATGTCTAACCTATTTTGCAAAACTTTAAAACTCGATTATTCTACTCAAATTTAAGTATGTGTGAAACACGTTTCATTCCACCTGTTTGAATAGATTATTGATAGGTTGTATGTCATTGATGTTATAAGGTTTAGGGGATTGAGTTCAAAAAAATTAATTTAAAAGTCAAAAGAATAATTTTTTGATGTAAATTTTATTTTTGTCACCAATTTGAATATTATTTGATAGTAAATCATCATAGTTGCGAGTAAAATTATTAACATATTATATTTTATAATTAAAAGTAATAATTTACTGTCAAACCTAACACAAATTATCGATAAATATGAAACCTTGAAAGTAGGTAAGACGCCACAGTCGAACTCATTTTCTCGTGGAGACCAAATCTAAATAACATTATGAAATAATGTAAACTTACATTTTGCCTAGCCTAAACTTACACTTTCCAAATAGACTTACCTATTTGATTAAGTTCGATTTAAACAGAACTGCTATCTACAAACATGAGAGAGCGAAATGACTAAGTTAACCTCGTATTAAATTAATGGTCAGACAACAACAGTAAATCTCTTTTCTTTTTCTTTTTTTTCTCGTCGCTTTAGTCCTTACGAAATTTGTAGTATTCTTAATTCTCTGCCATCAACTGTGTATCTCCAGAAAAAAAAAACAGCGAAGAAGGTGGGTGAGAAGAAAGAGAGGAAAGGAAAGGAGTTAGAGAGAGATCGATCTTGACGCCGTAACAGAATTTGGTGACCATCTCGAATGTTTCAGAATCTCCCGGAAAATTTGGGAGGGTTATGTGACAGTTAACTTCTTCTCCTCCCTCCTCTTCTTCCTCAAATCCACGGTCTTGCCTTTCTGATGATGTGGTTCTGTGGTAGCAGCAGAGGATGATGTTGTTTGGATTTTAGTAGTAGCGAAAGATTTTGTCTTTTGCATGGTTATCTCTTGGTGAAGCTTTCGACTTTTTGACATCAAAGGAAATTAAAGCATCACAAAAAAATATGAAAAAATAAACGAATTTACTGACGTTAAATAAGAGAAATGGAATTTACATGAGAGAAAATCCTTGGCAGCAAGCTGACCTTGTGTAGATGAGAGGTCATGTCGTGGACTTCGTTCACAATGTCGATTGGTAACCCAGTGGTGGCGGAGACCGATGCCAAATCTGGCTGGATCGCTTTAGATTTTGTTTAAACCCTAATTTTATCAGTTCAATGAAATGTTACGACATGTTCACAAAACCAAATTATTTTACACCAATCATTTGATTCCACGTCGCCATAATCTAACCGTAGAGGCATCTGTGAGTGAAATTTGGAGAAGACAACAAAGTTGGCTAGGTGTCAGCTTAATGGCAAAGACAAGTCTTGATGCATTGTGAATAAAAATCATGGACCAGGTGGCATTATTTCAAGAAGAATTCGACGATTGCAGCTGGGGCCATTAATTTGCAGCATTTATCATTTCGTACTAATATAAATATTAGAAAATTTGACTTTGTAAGGATTCTGATTGATCGTATTCTCAATGCAAATTTATTTTTCTCGCAATTTATCCTTTATGCAATGTACTGCTTTCCTTTACATTTTGAACACTTACCTATTTTGCTCAGAGTAGAATTAAAATAGATTTTCTTCAAACGCTATCAAACACTAATCGACAATCCGTGATGTACAAGGAGTCTAAACGTAATCACAATCGCTTGAACACTAAATTTCAAATCACATTTGATCATTTGTGATCTAACACACTGTGTAAGCCTCTATCACATCCTCTTAGAAATTCATTGCTAATAAAATGGCACGCTCAATGGGACGAGATGTTGATTAAGTTCAAAGAACGGGACTTTAATGTTTATATGGAGTTGGGAAGTTGGCAGAACCCTGCCACTGAATCTAACAGAATTCAGACTCTCAAATGTGCCCTGCAACTGTGTTGTGAGTTTTAAATTACTTGCAAGCGAACGAATCATTTGCAATATAGTATTGTGCAAGTGCGATATCGAATCCACAGAGAATTGCGTTGTGAAAATATAATTTTAACCTTATCTTATCCTAGTTTCTAATTTTGAATTATATTTTGCAAAACAAATATAAACTAAACTAAATTGATTTAAAAACTAATGATAAAAACACTAAGGTTTTTGAATCCACCCCATCAAAGTTAAGCATATATCTTCACGTTCTAAAAATAACCTATCAAAACATTCCATGAATCCAACTTAAAACAAAAAAAACAACAAATATCTCAATTAAACCAAAAGCATCCAATGTATCCGCTTTTAACAAATCACAAAGGAAATCCAATTTAATAAAAAACAATTTGATGCATCCATCAGATGAAACACACAGAATATCCAATAGAACAATTTAAACGCAATCAATCATAAAATTTTAGTCAAATAATTGACAGAACATTTATACTAAAAAAAAATCAGAATTGTATAAACAAATCTGAAACTATTATACCAAACAACGGCGAGGCTTCATCTTCAACCTTAGTTGAAGATTTTAGCCACTCATAATCATGAAACTAGAGTTCATAATAAAAGTGCTAAACATTAAACTAAAAAAAAAACAGTAAATTAAAACTGACTATACATGGGAGAAATTTCACTCGCTGTTGGGCGACGCTTCCCCTTGTGGTAGCAAAGCCTTCGGGATTCACCAGAATGCTAGCAGACGTCCCCCGGATTGTACCAAAATGGCACTTGGATTGCTTACTAAAGATGAAGTGAAGAGGGGCTTATATAGGGAAACATCACAAGTGCAATGTGTTTCCAATCCGATGTGGGATATTTCAAATTCCGGCTTTTGCTCTTTGACCTTTGTCTATTAAAACTGTCATAACTTTCTCTAGAAAAATTATTTTATTGATCCGTAAAATTCTCCAGAAAATAGACACCTGAATCTTTCCAAGCATATATGGCTCATCTCTTGGTTCTTCCTGAATCAATACAGTTAAATCCTCAAAAATTGTTGATCTGTCATGCTGAAATCATGCACAGCCTGCCCTTTGTCTACTAAAACTGCCATAACTTTCTCTAGAAAAATCATTTTATTGATCCGTAAATTTCCCCAGAAAATAGACATCTGGATCTTTCCAAGCATATATGGCTCATCTCCTGGTTCTTCCTTAATCAATACAGTTTAATCCTAAAAAATGGCTGATCTGTAGAAGCAATTCTGGCAATTTAGTGAAACTCCTTTCCAAGCTTGTAAACCTGTAAAACAACGAAAAACAACTCAAAGTAACAAATTCTTAAGCTAACAAATATGAATTAAGGGGCCAAAATATGCAATATTTGGCACTCATCAAATAACCCCAAACTTAGATTTTGCTAGTCTCTTAGCAAAATAAAATAAAAAAACTAAATGAAAAACAAAGAATATAAAGATAAGTTCATCATTCATGGTATCCAAAAATCTAAGGAGCACTCAAAACCATGATATTCGTTCATGAGCAAGCTTAAAAAATATAACACATCTTTGCAATGAATAGGAATTTTAAAACCTAATTACTTACAAGAGGTAGGCTAAGACATCACAAGCTTGAATCAGTGTAAAGTGAATTAGTATATACAGATGAGGTTTCCAAATAACTTCAATGTACAATGTCTCCATGTCTCAAGATTCACAGAATTTCTCATCAAAATGAACAACGATGGCATAGTTTTATTTTATTTATTTTTATTATAAGACTCTGCTATGATTAGTTCCCTTAAACTTTCTAATTGACCTATGTATCGAGTGTTGAGTCAATGACTCCCAAACTAGATGGTTTTAGGGTATTAGGTCCTAAGAACTTACTAACTCGAGTCAAAAAGGCTACAAAACTAAACTGGCCTTAATGCTACCAAGCAAAATTTCCACTTTTTGACGTGAACACTCACTGCTTACTGAGGCAAGAGGTCCAGTTACTCAGCGAAAAGTTTCGCAATGATCATTATGAATAAAATTCTCACTTTTTGACGTGAACACTCACTGCTTACTGAGGCAAGAGGTCCAGTTACTCAGTGAAAAGTTTATTGATGATGATTATTATAAATATTAGTAGTATTATTTTTTTTTTCTCTTTTTTTTATGCTTTTCTATGCCCAAGTGTTAATCCCACAAGTCATCCAGTTTCAGTTAAGTCATGGAAAAATGCACATTAAAATCACATGTCATACCTCACACCATTATGTGCTAATGTGCTCGTGTCAGATTAGATCAAACATGTGAATTCTCAAATTCTTAAAGTAAGTAACAAAGTTTTAAAACTCTATCATCAAAACATGTGTTCACAATTTTAAGCTCACCAATGACATCACATCACAGTATTTTTTTAGATCAACTAAAATTTCAAAATAACATGAGCATGCATTTACCTTCTTTCTTTTTTTTAAAAAAATGAAGAAAAACAACAACAAATTAGGACAAAGTGTGTGTAATGTATCTCCCATACCCCCAAACTTAAATTGCATATTGACCCCAATGTCGAATAATATGGTAAGAGCTGATCTGGGATATGGAGAACTATCTGGACTGGTATGGCTCATAGCATACCCCCAAACTTGATCTAAAGTACGCTTTGTCCCTGAAAAATAAAGACTGGAAAACAAAAAACACTAGAGAAAAACAATAACAAGAAATATGTAAAATAATAAATAAATAGAAAGGATATGCTGTGGGGTACCTCCCATGAGCGCTAAGTTTAACGTCTTCAGCCAGACCCAACATTAGTAATCGTGCCCAGCTAAGCGCTCTACCATCTGATCAATAAATGATAGTGAAAAATGATCATTCCTTATGGCGGCATTCAACTTACGGTAGTCTATACTCACTCTCCATCCTGACTGCACACGAGTTGGAACCAACTCATCGTCTTTATTCATCACTACCGTCAATCCAGCCTGCTTTAGCACGACATGAATTGAGCTTACCCACTCGCTATCAAAGATTGGATAAATGATCCCTACATCCAACAACTTAATCACTTCAGTCCTCACAACCTCTTGCATAGCTGGGTTGAGCCTTTTTTGTGGCTCCCTCGATGGCTTGGTATTCTTCTCCAAATGTATCTTGTACATAACCACCGAGGGGCTGATTCCCTTGACATCCTCAATAGTCTAACCGATAACTTCCTTATGCTCTCTTAAAACGTCCAATAATTTCTCCTCTGGAGCATCAACCAAATCTGAAGCTATAATCATAGGCAAATAATCTGCTGAACCTAGGAACTTATACTTAAGATTGTTCAGTAAAGGCTTAAGTTCCTTCTTGGGGGGTTCAGGTGTTGTGGTCTCCTCCGTCTCACTGCTCTTCTGAGGAGCAGACTCCAAAGTAGCATTTGTTTGCTCAAGTAACTTATCCAAATCCAAATCTTCTCCAAACTGAGCAAAGCATACCTCCAGGGGGTCCTCAATGCTTGATTCACCCACAGTCTCCTCTGTCTTACTGCTCTCCTGATGAGCAGACTCCAAGATAACAGTTGCTTGCTCAATTAGCTTATCTAAATCTAAATTCTCTCCAAACTAAGCAAAGTATGCCTCCACACTGTCCTCATACTGCCCTCCTTTCTTGGGCGCTTGTAATCTCCCAAGGTAAGGCGCTTTAGGTACAAACGACTCAAGAAGATCCTTAATAGTAGGTGTGGCTGTAGATGGCTCAACATCTCTTTTTTTCTTGTTGCCATTTTTTTGCCCTTGCTACAGAGCGGGGTTCTCTTCCACTTGATTGTCCACTTGTCTCCCAGACCTTAATAGGACAATCAATTGCACTTGTTCCTACCCGTGCATAGGAATTGATGAATTTCCCACTGCAAACTGGTCCTTCGGGTTAGGCTCAGGTTGGCTGGGGAACCTTCCCTTCTCTCCTTCACTCAAGTGACTTGCGATTTGACCCATTTGACTCTCTAGCTTGGCAATCGCTTGGGTGTTTACTATTGTTGCACTCCTCACTTCGCTTATGGATTGGCTGGTCATCTTCCTGAAATCATTGAGGGCATCCTCCAATGACTGTGAAACCAACACTGGCGCTTGAATGGGAGCTTGGTAAGTGGGTGATGGTGCTGGATAGGCTGAGTGACCATAACTTGGAACTAGTGGAGGAAATCTGGGAGGGTATTGATTTTGAGCATAATGAGGGGCTCCTCCTTGATTCATCAATTGGTTCTGCTTCCATGAAAAATTAGGGTGGTTCTGCCACCCTGGATTGTACGTCTCGGAGTACGATCCATTTGATTGCCATCAATAGTCATTGAAAGCGTTCATTTGTTCCATGGGATACTCGGCAAAAGCCGGTAAAGATGGACAATTCTGTGCTAAATGCATAGGGCTAGCACAGATGGAACAACTATCATCATTAAATGTATTGGCTGTATTAATGGACTGGCCGGTCATCTTCATGAAATCCTTGAGAGTGTTCTCTAAAGACTGTGAAACCAGTGCTGGATTCATCCACATTTTTTTTTAATTTTTTTAATTTTTAATTTTATTTTTTATGGGCAATTACCAATAGAAACAAATAAACTAAAATAAAATTGCAATAAGAAAAATCAAACAAAAAAAAAATGCTAACTAACTAGTGGAAAAATAAAATTAATTCAGACAAAAATTTCACAAACCAAACAACTCCCCAGCAACGACGCCAAAAACTTGTTGTGAGTTTTAAATTACTCGCAAGTGTACGAGTCGTTTGCAATATAGTGTTGTGCAAGTGCGAGGTCGAATCTACAGGGAATTGCGTTGTGAAAATACAATTTTATCTAAACTAACTTTATCTTAACTTAGTTCTGAATTTTGAATTATATTTTGCAAAACAAATATAAACTAAACTAAATTGATTTAAAAACTAATGATAAAAACACTAAGGTTTCTGAATCTACCTCACCAAAGTTAAGCATATATCTTCATGTTCTAAAAATAGCCTATCAAAACATTCCATGAATCCAACTTAAAACAAAAAAATAACAAATATCTCAATTAAACCAAAAGCATCCAATGTATCCGCTTTTAACAAATCACAAAGGAAATCCAATTTAATAAAAAACAATTTGATGTATCCATCAGATAAAACACACAGAATATCCAACAGAACAATTTAAACTCAATCAATTACTCAAATAATTGACAGAACATTATACTAAAAAAAAAATCAGAATTGTATAAACAAATCTGAAACTATTATGCCAAACAACGACGAGGCTTCATCTTCAACCTTAGTTGAAGATTTTAGCCACTCATAATCATGAAACTAGAGTTCATAATAAAAGTGCTAAACATTAAACTAAAAAAAAATAGTAAATTAAAACTGACTATACATGGGAGAAATTCCACTCGCTGTTGGGCGGCGCTTCCCCTCGTGGTAGCAAAGCCTTCAGGATCTACCAGAATGCTAGCAGACGTTCACCATATTGTACCAAAATGGCACTTGGATTGCTTACTAAAGATGAAGTGAAGAGGGGCTTATATAGGGAAACATCACAAGTGCAATGCGTTTCCAATCCGATGTGGGATACTGCAGATTCCAGCTTTTACTCTTTGATCTTTGTCTACTAAAACTGCCATAACTTTCTCTAGAAAAATTATTTTATTGATCCGTAAAATTCTCCAGAAAATAGACATCCGGATCTTTCCAAGCATATATGGCTCATCTCCTGGTTCTTCCTGAATCAATACAGTTTAATCCTAAAAAATGGCTGATCTGTACGAGCAATTCTGGCAATTTAGTGAAACTCCTTTCCAGGCTTGTAAACCTGTAAAACAACGAAAAACAACTCAAAATAACAAATTCCTAAGCTAACAAATGTAAATTAAGGGGCCAAAATATGCAATATTTGGCACTCATCAAACTGGAATATGGCAGAATTCAAACTCTCAATGTGGCAGACCCTGAAAATAGAAGCTTACTGACTACTACTGGAATATGACAGAATCCTACATATGGAAACCTGCATAACTCTGGTTCCGTAATCTAGCAGAATCCTACATAATAGAAACCTGGCTCCGTAATCCTGTAGAATCTTGTATATGGAAGCCAGTATAACCCTACAACCGGAGTCTGACAGAAATCGGACTCTGGAATTTGGCATAACCCGCCTGTGCAACTATCAGTTCAAGCAGGGAATCAGGTATTCCCTCAGCAATCTGTACCTTCAGTTTTCGAATCCCATCTGACATATATTAGAAAGAATGAGTTCAGATGTTAAGGGTATTGTTAATCAATTGAATAGTTTGAAACAAGAAATGATTGCTAATGTACCAAACATTGATAAAACCATGTATAGTTTGCATCAACCATTGAATGCATCAATGATGGAACATAGTCAATATATCCCTGATGTTATAGTGCAGACTGTAAATGCAATTGTTGATGAAGAGAACAAGCAAACTAAAAATTATCCTGGAACTAGCACTCAGCCTAGGAACCAATTGCTTTCAGCAACTGGGGGCAAATGTTGAATGCCCATAATCATAATCCACTTTATGAACAAGGGGCATACATGCTTCTTAATTTACTGGGAAGTCAGACTCAGGTTCTCAGGGTTCGTGCGATGCCTAAGGTTAAGGTTCCATATGAAACCAAGCCTCTAGTAAATGAAACCATGCTTCCAATTGTTATAAATGAAACCAGCCCTCCAGCAAATGAAACTATACTTCCAGTTGCAAATGAAACCATGGTTTCAGTTATAAATGAAACCATTCCTCCAGAATTTGATTCCATCAGGAGTGGACAGTTAGTAGAGCAGGATTGGAACCAGCAAAGGAATGATTTTCCTGTTAGGAACTTAGAATTGTATGTTAATAATATGAATTGGGTTCAAATTCCATTAATTGATCAGGGGGCATAACAGTTCCAGTGTATAGGAAAAAAACAAAATCAGCTTCCAGTTAAATAGTTGAGTGAAGTACATCAACTGAAAATCGTGTTCCTATGGTTAGAAGAAGTCGAACTTTTGACTGTAAAGTTTGGAAAGCCTTCTAAAGAAATTTGTGAATGCAAACCTTGCTGGTGGTTCCAAGCATGAATGGTTTCCACTCATGACTTCTTAAAGGCTTTTGAAAAAATATGAAGCCAAGGTTTATGTGATATTAAGGCCGTCAATCTAGCTCTTGACTAGCCTAGCAATCTATAATTTCAAGCCTAGAAGCTTATTACATCGGCAGTGAGTGGCTCTCACACAAAGAGAAAGCCAGAAGGAGTAAGTCAAAGGAAGTCAAGTGGTTAGCAGCTGGTTTCTTCCATGTGCAATTACCTTTGGGTTTGATTAACCAAACCTAAAGGAAACTGGGGACATTGTTTACACCCTAATTTTACCAGCTCAATGAAAAGTTGCCATGGGTTCACAAAGCCAAATTATTTTTCACCAATCATTCGATACCACGTCGCCATAATCTAATCAAAGAGGAATCTGTTAGTTAAATTTGGAGAAGACCAATTGAAATATTGAGTTAAAAGAATATGTTACACCTGCTGGGGAGCCAAGGATTTAAAGGTGTAAATGTTGTGCATTTTCTGGGAGTTCTTGGTTTAATGAAACGTGTACGGATGCATCCCCACCATTCAGATCATGCTTCACGAAAAGGCAATGGGGAGTTGCAGTTTTTCATTTTTTGTACGAATGTAGGTTCATGGAAGTTATCAGGCAACAAAGTGGACTAGGTGTCAGCCTAACAGCAAATATGGATAAAAATCACGGACATAAGAATTCGAAAATTGTAGTTGGAGCCATTAATTTGAAGCATTTATCATTTCGTACTAATATAAGTAATGGGAAAACTGGCTTCCTTATTTTCAATGCAAATTAATCTTTCTCTTTAATTTATCATTTATATAATTTATTTTCTTTTACATTTTCAGCGCTTATATTTTTTTCTCTAGAGCATAATTAAGATAGAATTCCCTAAAACACTAATCAACGACTTGCACGTTGTTTAAAGCTTTTAAACGTAACCACAATCATTTTAACATTGAATTTCAAATCATATTTGATTATCCGTAATTTGATACGTCGCCGTGCAACCCTCTATCATATCCTCTGAGAAATTCAATGCTAACATATCTAGTTAGATTTAACGATATCCAACGAGACTTTACGAGATTCGATCAGATATGTGAAGATACTATTAAATCGATCATATCTATTGATGAATTGTTTCAGATTTTTCTTTTAAAATGAATCACGATCGACTAAATTTGATTTTTGATATTCCTTGATCATCAAAAGTCAATGCGAAGAAAAGAGAGTGTCAAATATGGTTATAAATTTATAAAGATTTTTAGATTTCAAGAGAAGATTTGTGAAAATTGCTTATGAATGTGTTTCTTTTGAATTTTTCTTTTAAATTTTGTGCTTTTTTTTATTTTTCAATCAGATGTAATGATGGGTTGTTCTTAATTTTTCTTTTAAATTTTGTGTTATTCAAACTTTTAAAAATAAATTATGTTTTAATTAGTTTAATGAAAAAAAATAGATTAAAGGCAAAAAAAGAGAGATGAGAGCGGCATGTCAAGTTTTCAAGTAGTTTTAATGAAGTGACATTTTTTGACAAAAAATTTAACATTGGACTAACAAATGACTGACAGCACGTGGATATTTGAAACAAAAATTACAAATTATGAATAAGATAAAATACGTAAATATTTAAGCTCATCGGAACATGATTTTAGTACACCAGTCATTTTTCACTTTTGACATGTTAACTTTTACCAAACAGCAACAGTCGGAAACAAAAAATTTCAATTGTTAATCTGACCTCTCTCCAATCACTAATCACAATTTATCCTAAATATGGCCTTCTAATCTCGATGGCAGCTCTTTAGGTGACATTCGAGTCTTGGTAATATATTCGATGATAAAAATAGTAAAACTCATACAAACTGAAATCTAAAGAAAAGGATGCAACTACCTATCGAGTACTAATATCCCAACCCTAAAGATAAACTGCACCACATACCCACATCTTTCTCTATCTATGGCCTTAAAACTAATAAAATAAAAGAAAGCAACCAATACCATTTCAAAATCTAAGCATTGCAAGAATCCTTTAAAGCACATCCCACACCTAAACCCCATCTTACGAGTAGCTCATTTACGGTTTTAAGCATATTTGAAATCTGAAGACATTATATATCCTCCTATATACCAACTATCTATCTATATATCTATCCATCTTATCTCTGCTCAGAAAGCGAATGAAAGAAACTGAGACCCAAGCACTGCAGGATCCGTTAAGGCACACCAACATCCAAAACCCAAACACTGCAGGAATGCATGTATAACCCATTTACAAAACCCAAGCACTGCAGGAATATTCAGTCAATTCATCATTCTATCAGGAGGGAAGTCCCCATTCATGATGTTTAACTACTGGAACGCACAACCAACTTGTGCCCCTTTTATTTCTCTTCTTTTTTTATAGGAATGTACCACTAAACTACCGGACAGTAAAGGATCACTCCCCCATACCACAACTTCAACTGGTTATAAATTATAAAACTATATAAATACTGGTCTTGCATTCCCCAAAGAACAAAAATATATAAAAAAATAATTATGAGCCCTAAAGAAAGTTTTTTTTTTTTTTAATAAAGTCACCAAATATAGAGCAACTGATAGAGCTCAATAATATTTAATCACCCCGAACCATAGTTAACTACAAAACATTGATAATCAATTTTTCTTTTTCTGATGGGAAAAAAATAAGGTTTCAAAACTTTCCATCCGTGACTACCATACATATTATCTTACAACGCAATAAGGATTCACGTTTCCTATCATTTCCCCTTCCCCCACAACTATTTTCAGGCCCAACTTCAATCCCGTGAGAAATACAACGATCTTTGACTTCCCCAAGAATAGCTTCCTCGTAAGGCCAGAAATATCCGATGAAGGCCCTACATACGGATATAGGAAATGAGATGGAGACTGCTATAAATTAATTAAAACAAAGAGTCACTGCATACCTCATAGAAGTGCCACCTGGCCAATATACATCCGTTGCACCAATAGCCAAATTAATTAAAACAAAGTTCAAACAGTCACTGCATACCTCAAAGAAGTGCCACCTGGCCAATATACACCCGTTGCACAAATAGCCAAATCTGTATATGGATACAATGATACAGACTCTTACTATTCTCGCTATTGGAATTCAAGATCTAGTTTCCTTTTAAGATGAGATCTGTCAGCACTGTAAAATAACAATAATGAACAACTCAGCCAACACTGTCAACCACACAAATACAAGCAAAGCACATTCTTGCCAGAGTAACTTCATAAAGATGATGTTGAAGAAGTTGATGCTAAATTCCATGCTCCACTTCACCAATATAAAAATGTAATATAGATACTTTCTAGCTACCTAAACAATGGTGACCAAAAGAAAATAACCATTTTAATTGCTTACTTCCAGCAGATCCTTAACCCCGATATTTGTCAAGATTCAAATTAAATGCCTAAACTGAAATGTAGATGAGAGTCCGTCATTCCAATAGGAATCACAAACAATCTTTGGAAAGGAAACCAATTACCTGTTATACAATGGACCAACTCATAAACTTTTGTCCATTAAGCATGAGTAATTATAAGATAGGGAGCCCTTAGCACGTGGTCATATGACCACCCAATAACGACTGTCCACATGGATTACTTAACTATATGGTTTGTAAGATCTCTGATGCTCTACACAGACCAAATGCAAGCTGTAATGGTTGTGCGAATAACCATTATTGGTTGGTTACACGGATGATGTGGTAGCGGCTCCCTACCTAATACCCAAATAGAAATTTAGGTCAACCAGCAACCACTCATTAGTTAGTGACCCAAGTCAATAGTACTTGGTGCCTTGAGGCGCCGGGGTCGAATCTCGAAGCCAGCAACTTCCTTTTAGAATCATTGTTGTACTAAAAAAAAGGGATTTGGATAAAAAAAAAATCAGTACATTACATTTTTTAAAGATTAAAATAATTGGGCTGGCTGATACCCTAGGTTGACATGGATTGCCTGAAACCCCCTCACCTCCACAGCACCACCACCCCCCAAAAAAATTAACTTCTAGGTAGAAAAATGTTGACCCCAACCAGTACGTAAGATATTTGAGTAATTATCATAAGCTAAGCATACTTTTGGAACATGTATACAGAAGTAGTTTCTACATAAAAGGTTAATACAATGACACAAAGGGATCAACCAGAGTAGACACACCAAATTTGATTCAGTCTCCCATTCCTACCAAACAGAAACAGGGCTTAAAAAAATAGAAGAGTAGTCACACACGCTAAACCCACAAAGAAGATACAAAGTACCATATGGCCAGGGGAGCCTTTTAACTATCAACAAATATCAATTTGTGAAGGTTAACCTCAAGTCCAAAGAATGTCAGTCTAAAGTGAGAGTACGAGTGCTATATCACCATAGCATGAAAGCAACATGAGAGTGGAAGCAATAACTACAGAGTTCTAAAGTTTGCATAGGAGGCATACATATGCTAAAACTCACAGGAAGAAGATTGATGAAACAAAATTTCACTTCTAAAAGTTTTAAACAAAGATTAAAAGGACAACTTGAACGGATTCTTGCACTAGTACCAACAAGCATGATATATTTTCATTATACTACAGCAGTGTCAATTGTGACAAAAATAGTATTAGAGAATATGCGACAATAGTCAAGAAATTTAGAAGTGCCAATATTTTCTTCAGGTAGCCAACTTGGTTGTTAAATGATTTTTAATAAACTCTATTCCACTTCATGACATGGGTTACTTGTTTAATGTCATCGTTGACGAGGAATGATACTTATTTATAAAGCCTTGTCATCTTATGTGCTTTCCAATAAAAGGAATGAGGAGAAAAATAATTTACCAAAAGTACACCTCATTGTCTTTGACCCAAAAATTGTATATATAGTACTGCATATTTTGACTGGGTGACCATCATATATACGGTGTAGAGGGCTCTATGACCGCAATCTCAATTCTTTAAGTTAATTCACAGTTCATGTGACATCTAAACATTATTAACCTTACAATAAGTAGGATCCCTAGGACCATAAACAAACATGAGAGAAATTTTTCATAGTAACTAGCTTGAAACTTTTAACTTGAGAGAATCCCCCAGAACACCCTTCCCCTCATCATGGAGTACCAATCAAATACTTTAGACAATCTTACTATAGGTGTAGGATTAGAAATTAGGGAATTCCTATTATGACTGGGATTTTATTATTAATGACGATTTTTGTCTCCTTTTATGATTAGGACGCAGTGCTTATAAATATGTGCACCCTATTATATTTGGAATTTGGTGATTTGACTGAGGAAAAATACAGATTTGTGATTCTTCAATCACTGTGGCTCTGATTTACTACCACTTTCTATTATTATTCTTTTCTTCTATTCATTCTACATCAACCCTCCCCCATTTTTCCCCATGCCCAAAAAGATAAATAAAATAATAAATGGGAGAGTACAAGCTAGGTAGTCCCCTCCCCAATTTTTCCTGATGCGCAAAAAGACAAATCAAATAATAAAAGGGAGAGTGCAAGCTAGGAATTTCTTTTTTATTATGGGAAATGGCTCTTAGTGTGGTGGGACTCCATTGGGTAGTTGCTGGTTCTATCCAAGAAAAAATGTGGGCTTGGAGCGGGTTGAGTGGTTCAAAACAAATGAAAAAGTATTGCTTAATTCCTCTCTCTATTTTTTGGGTTATTTGGCATGTGAGGAATAGGAGAGCTTTTGGTGGCAAGAAAAGATCTGTAGCCTCCATCAAAGATGAGTGGTCGCATACTTTGGGTTTTGATTTAAGGGGAATTCTTTTGTAAATGATGAAGATTTTCATAGATTTCATTGAGATACTTTTCTTGTAGATAGTTTTTTTTATTTGCGTGGCAAGCCCTCGTGCCTTTGAAATGCATACTTTCCTTTATTTATCAAATAAAATAAAATAAAATGAATTTCGACCACTGTTTGAATGAGAAAGACAGGCCCATGTACTAGGTTGGAGCCCCCTTTTGGCGTTTTATTTAATGTATTTTTTTACTTATCATAAGGGAAAGGGTAAAAATAAAGAGAAAGACATGATAATAAAAAAATCTCCCAGCTCAAAAAGTAGGATCATTATATTACAACAGGAAAAGAATGGAGAAGGAAAAAAATCATGAAAAAACATGTGTTTGCCTTCAAAAGACCCAAAGCCCTCCATCTAAATGGCAAGGCTTAATCTATGTTCAAATAAACACTTTCGAATCTAGCTAAGATACATTATTTTTGAACTAATACCCATGACAATAACATATTATGCTTCAAGTTTGGACTAATACAGTATTATCAATAATATCGATATGTGGTTTAAAACCATCTTAAAGTTGGAACTATAACTCAACTTTAGGCATGTTTGAGGAATTACACATATTCAAAACCACTATGAAGGGACTACAAAATTCATGCAAGTTTACCTGTTAATACTGGGTCTATTTGGAGGTCGTGATGCAAAAATGGAAAAATCTATCGACATCGGCACCTGTTCATTCCGACCCACCACTTCACCAGCTGCTTGTCTCATTCCATCAACACACTGGTCAATCTTATCAGCTTGGAATACATTAGTGTCAGACCCCTCACGTTCTGGCATCACTCTTCTTGACTTCCTTGGAGGAGATAACACAATAGGACCCTCCCGAGGATTGTATTCTGAAACCCTAGATTCCCTCTTTGGGGCAGGTCTAGAGAGCTTAGCTGGAACCGTTGGTGGAGGTGCAGATGAAAAGTACCTAGATAAGGAAACAACTATTAGAGCAGGAACTGAAAGTATCTTCAGGTATTCTAATCAAAAGCTTTCATATACCTGTGCTCTAGTGCCTGCTGCACTGAGATTCTTGCTTTTGGATCATAAGTAAACATCTTTGACAAAAGATCTAGAGCATCATCACTAGCCATTGGGAACAATGAACGCAAAGGGGGTGCGAGAACATATTGATATTCTACATAATCAGGAAGGTACACCAAATCAGGCCACTGGGAAGGTCTTGGAGTCCCAAAGGCTGCAAAGATCTTTCCTAGTTGATCAATGTCACTACTCCCCTATCAATCAGGGCAAGGAATACCATGAGCATACACTAACAAAACAACCAAATGACTACCCAGAAAGACAACACATAAACGGGAAATACTGATCTTTCCTAGTTGAGCAATATCACTACTCCCCTATAAATCAGGCAAGAAATACCATGAGCATATGGTAGCAAAACAAGAAAATGACTTCCTAGAAAGACAACAAATAAACAGGAAATAATGATAACAATGGTCAAATATCAGTCAGAAAACTTACTGAAAAATTATTACTCTAACAATATATTTTATCAAAAGACTGCATAACTAACGATATATATTTTCCATCAAAGACTACAAATAGAAGGTAATCATCATCTAATTCGAGAAGTAATTCTAAGTAACCATAGTTGACATTTTAAATGAAAAGAGTCAATTTGTGGTTTATAACATATGATGATGACAGTATATATGACAGCAAAACATGCTGGATTGAGAAAGATTTCCCTGTCAACCAAAAGTCCTTATGTCACCACATGTTCTACTAACAACCACTGTTGCACATTCTTATAGATCAATTTGGAAAAAAAAATACTGCCAATAGCTCACTTATGTTTATAGTTCATCACTTTTTCTTCTAATCTCTTGGTGGATTGGAACAGGTATTCACATATGTTGATATGCCTAATTCAAGATCAAATCCCATTTTTTCTATCATAAACACTTCAACAATAACTAAAATCAATGAGACCACCAATTTCAAAGGCTATCATATCTTATTCTTAAATCCCTACCCCCAAGGGGAAAAAAGGGAAATAGAGTTGACAAATTGAATATTTGGAAACAAAGATGAGAATAAAGAAGTTGACAACGAAAGAATGCAATAAAATGAAACTCAGCAGAAATTTAGACAATCATATCTCTAAAGTTATCATGATTTGAAACAGCAGCAAGCAAAATCACTAGCATCAAAACCAGATATTCGTCAGCCAGCAGAGTCAGTAACCATGAATATATGTAGATTAACCTGCAGAAACGGTCTACGGAGCAGAAGTTCAGCAAATATACAGGCAGCAGCCCAAGCATCCACCCCAGCACCATATTGCTTGGTGCCGAACAGCAGCTCCGGTGCTCTATACCATCTGGCAAAGACCTATACATAGGTTCTTATAAGTAGAATTCATAAAAGAGAAAATCACAAAATATAGGTTCTTATAAAAGAGAAAATCCGAAAAACCATTTTTTTTTTATGAGAGAAAATCACAAAAACCAATTGAGAAAAAGGAATGCAGAAAATAAAAATATAAACTAAAAAACACTAGGGTGGCATTGTGAGATAATCCAATGCAGTGCCCAGTCTATTAATCAAACATATGTTGCCAAGAAACAGGTTTATCTGACAAAACTAGTTATTCTAAAATAGATAGAACAGTACAGTAGACAGAAAGACAGCTCTGAGATCAGTCTACTAGCATTCTTAACAGTTAAAAAAAGAGAGATTCTATCACATTTGGGGACTCACCGTAAACCATTTAACTTATATATACAACACCAGTGGCAGAGCCACATATAACAATGGAGTTGTATTTAAATATTAAAATTTTAAAAGGTTTTCCCCCATTGCCCCACTTAATTTCATAGGAAAAATAATCATGCTGATTGTTATAAAAATTTTAAGAACGCATTTTCAATGGATACCACTACGTACTTTCATAATTAAAAAAAAATAGTTACCACTAGTTACTGTAGAAATATATATATATATATATATAAAGGCAAAATTAAAATATCTTAACACTTGGAAGCAAGGACAGATCTAAAGGGACAGGCTCAAAGATAAAAAGAAAAATAATGTATGTAAATGCTAATGGGTTTATAGGAAAAATAATACGTGTCCCTTGACTCCCGTCTAACTTCTAAATTATTATAATAAAGAATCTAATGGGAAATTGGGCATATAACAAAAGGTAACAGCATATCACTAAAATACGTTTGGAGTCACGTAGACTAGAGATGGAGCCAGGGAGAGAAAGTAATATTTCACGGTTGTCTTTGAGATTGACGAAAATAGCAACTAAATCACAAAATCTGTTTGTTACAATTCCTAACTAAAGGAATTTAAGAAGATTTTTGCTAGAAGTTTAAAAGCTCAAGTTTTTCTCTACTCACTTGTCTTTGGTAAAGATAAATATTTTTTATATTCACTATAAATGGTTGAATTGCTTGTATATTGACTAACAAGTAATACTTTGACTTCTTTATTTTTACGGAAAATTATATAGCAAAATCTATGGATGAGGACCAGTGTTGACTTCACAAAAACTGTTAAAATATTAACAGAAAAAAGAAAAGACCAAATAGTCCTCAATAAAGATGAAACAAACTGGTCCGAATGTCATATCATGTGGTCAACTCTCTTTCTCCCTCTCATCTCATTCCACACTTTCTCTCTCATTTCTTATATTCCCTTTCTCTCTCTTCCCCCCACTATCTCCTAGGGGCGCACCCAGAGGACCCTGAGCGCAGCAACTATTAATCATGATTGAATCGCAGTGTCTATTGAAGAGATCAGGTTGAGTTAGGGGTGAAGTGTTATCACAAAGATGAGAGGGGAACCGGTGAGGGAGACACCCACAAAGATGTGCAGAGAGCGAAAACAAAGATGCTGGGGATTTATGGGCAAACGTGGTTGAATCAAGTTTCTTCAATTGAAATTTGACAATTAAACTATTAAAGTAAAAGCAAGGATAAATGTATTAATCAAATAATGTGATCATTATTTGTCTATGCTTGAGTTTTTTTTAGCATAAAATTCCAACTTTCATAAAAGTACTTACTCACTGTAATCAAATACAAATAATACTAAAAGGAAGACCATAACAGTGCTCTTAATCAAAAATCTTTAAAGCCCATATAAACACTTAATGAGAATATAATATGATCCTTTAATGCAAGTGTTGGTGCTTTCTCCTGGGGAGGCAATGACATCAGAATCAGAGGGGAATTTGGGTATGGTTTTGGGGTCGGCCTAAACGATGTTTTCGGGATTGCGAGCAAGGTCAGACTTGTCCATAGCAGCACATGCCTTGTCGAGGAAAGGCTTGAAAGGCCATTTCTATAGCCAGCCACCCAAAGGTTAGTTCCACGAACACCACACCATTTTTTTCATCGCCGATGGTTTACCCATCCTCTCTACCTGCTCTTTTTCTTGTTAATTTGCTTTTGATGCAAGTATGCTTTTTGTCTATGCTTGGGTTGATGTTTTAATAATGAGATTAAAAATTTCCAAAGGAATATTCACACTTCCAACAATATACTGTAATAATTGAAAATTTTACACTATTTATGCATCATGCATGAGAATCTCCATGTAAAATCCACCAAGGTTTCTAAATTTTAAGGAATTTGGTCTTACACATACTTCCTTTGATGAATTCAATTATGACAAGTTAATTAAGTTTTATTCTGAATAATTATCTATAAGTTAAGGTTTTAATATAATAGGGCAGTGGACTGGTTAGGCATGGCTTTCCAAGTGTCCCCTACACACTGGGCAGTTCATTGCTAAGGACTCGGTGCTCATAATATAAATTAAATTTAAGTATATTTTATCATAAAATAATTATATGTTAAGGTTAATTATAAAACCTTGAATCATTTTTTGAAACCAAGGGGATTTATGGGTTTTAAGAAGTTTTTGCTGATATGGATGCTTTTTTACCAACTTTAACACCTTTACTTAGGGTAACCTAACGATAGGGAGGTAAGTGTAATGAGAAAGTGAATATATGAATACAAAAAAGGAGGTATGTGTAGGTTTTCAAAACACAAGTCCTTATCTCTATATTCCATTATACTACAGAGAGGAACAAGTAATTTCCTTTTTTTTTCTTTTTTTTTTTGGTTGAGAGACCTAATTAAGTTTCCTACTATGTGTCATAGTAGGCTTCCTAAATCTTATCAATTTTATGTTTATCTTATCCAATTATGTCTCTTAGTCTTATTAGGTTTGATATTCGTAAGTCTTGAATTGTATTCATATCATCAATCAATAATACAAAATTCTTTTCAATTCTTAATTTTAACATGGTATTAAAGCAAGATTTCTCTTGGGATCCTGAATAAATTTTCCTTCTTTCTTCTCAAAAAAAGAAATTTTTAATGTGTACCGTTCACTGCACAGTTCTCGTACTGTTCACAGCACAGTCCCGTTTACTCTTCACGGCACAGTTCCCTTGTACTGTTCACGGCATTGTTCTAGGGTATTATCCATGGCACTGTTCTCGAATACTATTCACGGCACCATTTTCGGGTATTGTTCACAGGTAGCAGAGAAAGTTTGATAAACAAATTCGTACGAAAAAAAAGAGTGAAAAAAAGTATAAAAAAAAGGTGGTAAAAAAAAACCCTCAGTATAAAAAAAGCAGCAATTCAAAAAAAATGAGTTCCAAAAAAAAAGGCAACAAAAAAAAAAGATAAGTTCCAAAAAAAAGTTCATTCCTATGGCTCCAGATAAATCTACTTTGGTGACTCAGGCTTGGTAAGGTGGTCGAGTTGATGTTAGTAGTAGTAGAGAACATGGTTTTAGTGATCTGAGTCGTCATAATAGCTGAGATGGTCGTGAAATTGGTGGTAATGATATATTTATTGGTCATGGTGGTGAAGGTCGGGGTTCAGTTCATTAATGTACTCACTGTCACCGTTATGGGCATACTCGAGAGAAATGTTGGCACTTGGTTGGTCGTCCCTTAGCTGCTAATGGTGTGACTTCTAATTCAGTTGAATGTGAATCTGTGTTTTCGACTTCTCTAACGATTTCCAAAGCTGAGTATGATGAGTTCTTACAGTATAAGGCAGCTCACCAAGCACCTTCCATGACTACTCTTTTGACCCAGATAGGTACACCAGTTGCTTGTTTTACCTCTAGTAGTTCTTTATCTAAATCTTGGGTTCTTAATTCTGCAGCCATTGATCATTTTTCAGGTACCACTGGTGTTTTTTCTACTTTTTCTCAGCCACCATCCTTATTTGATGTTACTATTGTTGATCGTCCTAAAACCACTGTTAGTGAAATTGGGACTGTGCATCCTAGTTCTTCTATGTCTTTATCATCCGTACTTTATGCTCATTTTTCTCAGTATAATTTGCTATCGTTTAGTCAGCTTACAAAAGATCTAGACTGTTCTGTTACCTTTCTCCCTAATTATGTTCTTATTTAGGATCTGAAACGCGAAAGATAATTGGTGTAGGGTCTGAATTCAACGGTCTTTATTATTTTGATCTTGTCCCATCACCTTGTCTGCTCAGTTGACATGTCTCCTTTCTAGCTTCACTATCGTCTTGGTCATCCATCTTTGGAGAAACTGAAGAAGTGAGTCGCACTCTGTATCTAATCCTTTTATGTTAGTATATTCTGACGTTTGGGGTTCGAGTCGTAAGTCTTTTAAACTTGGCTTTTGGTATTTTGTTACTTTTGTGGATAATTATTCCAGGCTTACCTAGCTTTATTTAATGAAAAACTATTCTTAGTTATTTTCTATTTTTTGTGTCTTTTAAATTGAGGTGAAAACCCAATTTAGTTCGTCTGTCAAAATCCTTCGTAGTGATAATGCTCGTGAGTATTTTTCAAATCCTTTTACCATTTTCATGACCAATTCTGGCACCATCCATCAGCCATCCAGCTCTCATACATCTCAACAAAATGGAGTAGCATAGCGGAAAAATCGTCATCTTTTAGATATTGCTCATACTCCTTATTTCATATGCATGTTCTTAAATTATTTTGGAGCGATGCTATTCTTACTGCCTGTTACTTAATTAATCGTACACCGTCCTCTGTTCTTAGTGGCAAATCCTCGCACTCTGTATTATTTCCTAACAATACACTTTTTCATTTACCTCTTCGTATGTTTTAGTTTGTTTGTTTTGTTCATCAGCTTAGTTCAGGCATTGACAAACTTGATCCTTGCTCCATTAAATGTATTTTTTTGGGTTATTCTTGCACACAAAAGGGTTATCGGTGTTATAGTCCGTCGTCAAAAATGTATTTTGTTTGTGCTGATGTTATGTTGTTTAAGACTACCCTATTTTATTCCGAGTCACACTCTGTATCTGATCTAGCTTTTTCTTTTCTGTTTCTATTACCCATTCCAATGCCCCTTACACGGTCAGATCCTCCTACTATGGTTTCCCATTCGTCAGTTCCTCCTAGGTCAGTACCTCTACTACAAGTTTACACTCGTCGTTCAAAACCTCGAATCTCGGTTACTCCACCAATTACTTCCTCGTAAACAGATCTAGATCCATCTTTAACTACCTCATCTGAGAATGATCTTTCCATTGCTTTTCGAAAGGATAAGCGTTTATGCACTGCTCATCCTATTGCAAATTTTGTGTGTTATGATCATTGATCTTCTTCATACGCTTCATTTATGGCTTTAATCTCTATTATCTTTATTTCTAAGTTTGTTACAGAAGCTTTGTCTCAGTCTGGGAGAAAAGCAGTCATGGAAGAAGAGATGTATACCTTGAGTACTAATGATACATGACACTTGATTCCTCTTGTCGTTGGGTTCATACTGTAAAAGTTCATCCTGGCAGTACTGTTGACAAATTGAAAGCTCAAAAGGATATACACAAGTATGTGGTATTGATTATGCTGAAATGTTCTATGTTGTTGCTAAGATTATATTTGTTCGTGTTTTTGTCTCTTTGATGGCTACGTTTAATTGATCGCTACACTAGTTAGATGTCTAGAATGCTTTCCCCAATGGTTCTCTACTGAAGGAGGTTTATATGGTGCAACCTATTGGATTGCTCAAGGGGAGTCTAGGTTAGTCTGTCGGTTGAAGAAGTCCCTATATGGTTTGAAGCAATCTCCTCAAGCATGGTTTGGCAAGTTTAGTGAAGTAGTGATTGATTTTGGTCTAAGTAGATATGGTGTAGATCATTCTGTCTTTTATAAACATAATTAAGCGGGTAGGATATTGTTGATTATGTATTTGGATGATATTGTGATCACAAGAGACGACAATGATGGAATTCTGAAACTAAAACAATTCCTAAGTACTAAGTTTCAACAAAGGATCTAGAACAACTGAGATATTTTTTGGGTATCGAAGTTGCTAGATCTCGTCATGGTATTTCTTTATCTCAGCATAAATATGTTCTTGATTTGTTAAGTGATACTAGAATGTTGGGCGTAAGCCTATAGATAATCCTATGCATCCCAACACAAAACTTGCAGTTGATCAAAGTGAATTATTATATGATCCAAGAAAGTATAAATGATTGGTTTGGAAATTGAATTACTTGATTGTTACTACACCAGATATTTCGTTTGCAACAAGTGTAGTTATTCGGTTTCTAAAAGCTCCACGGACTAGTCATTGGGATGTTGTTATTTGTATTTTGAGATATCTGAAGAGTGTTCATGGTCGTGGTTTACTTTATCAAAATCATTGTCATACACAGGTTGAGGGTTATATTGATACAGCTTGGGCAAGCTAGTCATATGATAGGAGATCTACTATGGATATTGTGTGTTTATCGGAGGTAATCTCGTGTCGTGGAAGAGTAAGAAGCAAATTGTGGTTGCTAGATCGGGTGCTGAGTCTGAATATAGAGCAATAGCACACACTACTTGTGAGTTAGTTTGGCTGAAACAATTATTAGTAGAACTTTGGATTAAGCAATCAGGTCCTATGAGTTTGGTGTCTGACAATCAAGCAGCTATTTATACTGCAAATAATCCAGTGTTTCATGAGAGAACCAAGTATATTGAAATTGATTGTCATGTTGTTCGAGGAAAACTTGTGCTAAATGTGATCAGTACCAAACATGTGAAGTCAACAGATCAATTACAAAATTTATTCACTAAACCATTGGATGATCCCCAAGTTAGATCTATTTGTACCAAGTTGGACGCATATGACATCTATGCTCTAACTTGAGGGGAAGTGTTGAGAGTCCTAATTAGATTTCCTATTATGTGTCATAGTAGGTTTCCTAAATCTTATCTGTTTTATGTCTATCTTATCTAGTTATATCTCCTAGTTCTATTAGATTTGATATTCGTAAGTCTATATATAAGACTGTTGAATTGTATTCATATCATCAATCAATAATACAAAATTCTTTTCAATTCTAAATTTTAAAATTTCTCATGGTTAGTTTGATTTTATATAATTTTATATTAGGGTTCTTTTAGATTTTTTTGATATAACTATGACATATTTTGAAGTAATCTTCAATTTTTTTGGACAAATTACATATTAGTACCATGTGGTTAAGTGTATACTAATTTAGGTCCCTTTTTTTTTAAATTTTAATTTAATTTAAGTACCCCGTGGTTAACTCCATTAGCACATAAGGATCACGACGTCAAAATTCTCACGTGCAATGCATGTATACTTATTTTCCAACAAGAATAAGATTGATTTTGCAAAAGTTGTGGAGAATCCGTGTTTCATCTTTTGTTTGAATGTTCTTTGGCTAGAGCTTCATGGGAGATGGTTTATAATGTTTTAGGTATGTCTTGGGTTTTTACCGGCTCCGTAAAGGATAAAATTTGAGTTTGGAGTAGGTTTCGGATATCAAAGAGGCTTAAGAAAGCTTACTCTATGATCCCTCTTTTCTATCTTTTGGTTAGTTTGGAACGAGAAGAATCATAGAGCTTTTGATGGCGTTGAGAGACCTTTAATTGTAATTAGGGAAAGGTGGTTCAATGCCCTTATTTTTTGGGTCACACGAAATTCTTTTGTAAATGAAGTAGATGTAGTAGATTTTGTTGAGTCTCTCTCTAATAGATAGCCTTGTACATGGGTTGCAATCCCTTGGTGCATTTTTCTTTCTATATATACAATTTACTTATTCAAAATGTTGAGAATCCTAATAGGATTCCTATTATGTGTCTTAGTAGGCCTAATTTATGTTTATCTTATCTAATCAATGTATCTTAATCCTATTAGATTTAATATTCATAGGTCTATATGTTAGACGACTGAATTGTATTCAAATCAATCAATAATACATAATTCTTTTCAATTTTAATTTCAACATGGTATCAGAGCTTTTGATCCTGCTTTGAGAGTCATCTTTTGAGCTTCCGCAATTTCGGCAAGCGGCTTAATGCCACTCATCCGGTTATTAATTCTTTAAAAAAATTGCTCTCTGATACAGTTCACAACATTGTTCTCAGGTACTGTTCATAATACTGTATGAGTATTATTCACGGCACTATTTTCAAGTACCGTTCACAGATAACATAAAAAATTTGATAAATAGATTTGTATGAGAAAAAAAGTGAAAAAAAGGCAGTAAAAAATAAGGTTGTTAAAAAAAATCTGTAAATTTCGCTAAATAGATTCGTACAAAAAAAAAAAAAAATTCAAAAGGTTGTCACAAAAAATATATATATCTGTTGAGTTCAAGAAGAAGTTGAAAAATAAGAAGAGTTCAAGAAGAAGTTGAAAAAAGAAGATGAGTAATTTGGATAAGGGGTCTACTACTAATTAGAGGTATACTACTCGATATTATGTGTTTTTCGGAGGTAATCTAGTGTCGTGGAAGAGTAAGAAGCAAACTGTGGTTACTAGATCGAGTGCTGAATCTGAATACTGAGCAATAGCACACACTACTTGTAAGTTAGTTTGGTTGAAACAGTTATTAGCTTGAATTAACCAGTCAAGTCCTATGAGCGTGTGACAATCAAGCAATTATTTATTTTGCAAATAATCTAGTGTTTCATGAGAGAACTAAACATATTGAAGTTGATTATCATGTTATTCGAGAAAAGCTCCTGCAAAATGTGATCAGTACCAAACATGTGAAGTCGAATGATCAATTAGCAGATTTATTTACCATTAAATAGTTATCAAGTTAGATTTATTTATAACAAGTTGGGAGCATATGATATCTATGCTCCAACTTGAGGGAGAGTGTTGAGAATCCTAATAGGATTCCTATTAAGTGTCATAGTAGGTCTAGTTTATGTTTATCTCATCTAATCAATGTATCGTATTCTTATTAGATTTAATATTCATACGTCTATATATTGAACAACTAAATTGTATTCAAATCAATAATACATAATTCTTTTCAATTCTTAATTTCAACCAAAAAAAAGATTAAGATTGATTTAAGGTTTAACTAAATTAATATTTGAATCTAAACTAATTAACTTTAGAACAAAGAAAAACTAAAAAAACCAACCTTAAAGAAAAAATTAAAAAATCAAAATTAAAACATTAAGAAAAGTATATTATACTTACCCAATCTTCTTACCAGATGCGACCGAATATGAAGAAATCTTGCTCATATCCGATCAAATCTAAGCAAGGGGATCCGATTCGATCCGATCCAATCCGATCCGATCTAAGGAAGGGGCTCCGATCCGATCCGATCTAAGCAAGGAAATCCGATCCAATCAAATCTAAGCATGTGGATCCGATCCGATCGGATCTAAGCAAGTGGATCCGATCCGATCGGACATCAAAGAGTCTTAAGGAAGCTTACTCTATGATCCCCTTTCTATCTTTTGGTTAGTTTGGAACGAGAAGAATCGTAAAGCTTTTTATGGCGATGAGAGACCTTTAATTGAAAGTAGGGAAAGGTGGTTCAATACTCTTATTATTTGGGTCACAGGAAATTCTTTTCTAAATGAAGTAGATGTAGTAGATTTTGTTGAGTCTCTCATATAGATAGCCTTGTACATGGGTTACACTCCCTTGGTGCGCTTTTCTTTTTATATATACAATTTACTTATAAAAAAACCAAGATTAAGATTGATTTAAGGTTTAATTAACTTAATTAATATTTGAATCTAAATCAATTAACTTTGTGATAAGAGATGGCCTTTTATTAGTGATAAAGCCACTTTCTCCACAAAACATGGAGACTTGTCTACCACAAGACATGGATAGAAACATGGAAACTTGTCTACCACAAGACTTGGAGAGAAACATGGAGACTTGTCTACCACAAGACATGGAGAGAAACATGGAGACTTGTCTACCACAAGTTCTTCAAGTGACTTGCCTATAAATGGCTTGTTTCAATTGTGCTATAGATAGAATTGAAGGAATCCAAGAGCATCCATGAGAAAGAGAGCAAATGTTTATGTGAGAGCTTTCTTGAGAGTTACTACTTAGAGAGAAAAATTTGTTCATTCTTTGTAAGTAATATTTTTCCAATTTGTGAGAGAGTTGTTTCTCCTATTACAATAGAGATTAGACAATTGTTATCTCATTGTAATTAGAGAGAAGACGTTGTAATCCTTATTTTATAATAGTGAAATCCTCCTACACTTGCCCGTGGTTTTTTACCCCAATTTGTTTGGGGTTTTTCCACGTAAAATATTTGTGTCCATTTTACCTTTATTTTTCTCATTTCACTTTTGTTGCGTGTTAGCTTCAACCCGGTAATTTTTCCTAACAGCAGTATCAGAGCAATTGGTTGATGGGTGTGAAGTAGATCGTTGTGAACGAGATGTCAACTACAACAAAGTTTGATGTTGAGAAGTTTAACGGGAGTAATTTCTCGTTGTGAAAAATGAAGATTAAGGCAATTTTGAGGTAAAACAATTGTTTGGCAGCAATTTGAGAAAGGCCCGCAGAGATCACTGACGACAGCAAGTGAAACGAGATGGACGGCATCGCAATTGCCGATCTGCACTTAGCACTAGCCGATAGGGTGTTATCTAGTGTGACGGAAAAGAAGACTGCGAAGGAGATTTGGGGTACTCTAACAAGACTGTACGAGGCCAAGTCACTACACAATAAGATCTTCTTAAAGATGAGACTTTATACTCTTCGAATGGCGGAATCCACGACGGTGACCGACCACATCAACATTTTGAATACTCTATTTTCGCAACTTACATCGATGGGTTACACAATAAAGACATCTGAACGTGCGGAGCTCCTACCATAAAGTCTATCTGACTCATATGATCAACTCATAATCAACTTGACGAACAACATCCTCACGGACTATCTAGTCTTCGACGAAATTGCAGCGGCTGTTTTGGAAGAAGAAACCAGGCGCAAAAACAAGTAAGACAGACAGGCAGGTTCGTAGCAAGCGGAAGCTTTGACGATAACGAGAGGAAGATCAACGGAACGTGGCCCCAGTAGGAGTCAGAATCATGGTAGATCGAAATCAAGAAGTAAGAAGAATTTCAAGTGCTACAACTGTGGCAAGAAAGGGCATGTCAAGAAAGATTGTTGGTACAAAAAGAAGAGTGGAGTCCCTGAGTCATCAAATGCTCAAGGGAATGTGGCAAGTGCCTCAGATGATGGTGAAGTTCTATACAACGAGTCAACAACGATAGTTGGAAGCAAAAAGCAGTTCGCTGACATCTGGTTACTAGACTCAGGAGCAACATGGCACATGACATCTCAGAGAGAATGGTTTCACAAATATGAACCAGTCTCAGAAGGTTCTGTACACATGGGTGATGATCATGCTTTGGAGATTGCTGGTATTGGTACTATCAAGATAAAGATGTTTGATGGTACAGTTCGCACTATTCAGGATGTACGACACGTGAAGGGCTTGAGGAAGAATCTATTATCTTTGGGACAAATAGATAGTCTTGGATGCAAGACCCATATGGAAAATGGGATCATGAAGATTGTCAAAGGTGCACTTGTGGTTATGAAGGCAGAAAAGATCGCAACGAATCTATTCATGCTAAAAGGGGAAACACTGAAGGAAACTGATGCGTGTGTCGCGTCAATCAACAAGGGAGAAGAGTCGACGATGATGTGGCATCTCAAATTAGGTCACATGTCGGAACGAGGTTTGAAGATTCTCTCATACAGAAAACTGCTTCCAGGGCTCAAATCGGTAAATCTATCTTTCTGTGAGCATTGTGTTACAAGTAAGCAGCATAGATTGAAGTTTAGCAGATCTGATGCTAGCAGTAAATGCATTCTAGACTTGATTCATTCTGATGTATGGGAGTCACTAGAAATCTCCCTAGAAGGAGCAAAGTACTTTGTGTCTTTCATTGATGATTACTCCAGGAAATGTTGGGTGTATCCAATCAAGAAGAAGTCAAATGTATTTCCGGTATTCAAAGACTTCAAAGCGCGGGTAGAACTTGAATCTGGGAAAAAAATCAAGTGCTTGAGGACAGATAATGGAAGAGAGTACACAGACGGAGAGTTTCTTGCTCTTTGTAAGCGAGAAGGTGTCAAATGACAGTTCACAGTCACATACACGCCTCAACAAAATAGAGTGACCGAGCAGATGAATAGAACTATTACAGAAAGGATGAGAGCTATGTTGAGGACTGCAGGTCAACCCAACTCTTTTTGGGTAGAAGCAGCCAAAACCGCTTGTTATGTGATAAATCGATCGCCATCAATAGCAATTGATTTAAAGACGTCGATGGAGATGTGGACTGGTAAGCCAGCGAACTACTCTACTTTACATTCTTTTGGATGTCATGCGTATGTGATGTACAATGCCCAAGAAAGAACGAAGTTGAATCCGAAATCTATGAGGTGTATATTCTCGGGGTATGCTGACGGAGTAAAGGGGTATCGCCTGTGGGATCCCACTACCCGCAAGGTTGTTATCAGCAGGGATGTGATCTTTGCAGAAGACCAACTACTACAAAAAGATGGAGACGATAGCACGTCGAAAGAGGTTTCAGATACTACAACAATACAGATGGAAAATAATCCGATACAAGAAATTCCAGTTTCTACTGAAGCAGCACCAGAGCACGAGGTACAAGAACCAGTCGAATCCGAGGCTCCAGAAGTTCGTCGGTCAACTCATGAGAGAAAGCCGCCAGCTTAGCATTCGGAGTATGTTACTGAGAGCAATGTTGCATACTGTCTTTTAACGGAGGATGGAAAGCCCTCAACTTTCCAAAAAGCTACAAGTAGCTCAGATGTGTCTTTGTGGATGGCAGCAATGCAGGAAGAAATTGAAGCTCTACAAAAGAACAAAACTTAGGAACTGGTACCATTGCCACATGGGAGAAAAGCCATAGGTAACAAATGGGTCAACAAGATCAAGCGGGATAACAATGATCAAATGGAACGATTTCGTGCAAGATTGGTGGTAAAGGGATTCGCTCAGAAAGAATGTGTTGTTTTCAATGAGATATTTTCCCCGGTGGTTCGACTTACAACAATCAGAGTAGCTCTGGCTATGTGTGCTACGTTTGATTTACATCTGGAGCAGTTGGATGTGAAAACTGCATTTCTTCATAGAGAACTTGAAGAAGAAATCTATATGCTCCAGCCAAAAGGTTTTGCTGAAACAGGAAAGGAGAACTTGGTTTGCAGGTTGAACAAATCTCTATACGGTCTCAAACAGGCGCCGAGGTGTTGGTACAAGATATTTGATTCTTTCATTATTAGCCTTGAATACAACAGACTCAGTTCAGACCATTGTACGTACTTCAAAAGGTTTGATGGTGATAATGATTTTATTATCTTGTTGTTGTATGTGGATGACATGTTGGTAGCAGGCCCCAACAGAGATCAAATCCAAGAACTGAAGGCACAGTTGGCTAGGGAGTTTGATATGAAGGACTTAAGACTAGCAAACAAGATTCTAGAGATGCAGATTCACCGAGACAGAAATAACAGGAAGATTTGGATTTCATAGAAGAACTACTTCAACTAGATCTTGAGACGCTTCAACATGCAAGATAGTAAGCCAATTTCTACCCCACTTCCTATTAATTTCAAGTTATCCTCAAGGATGTGTCCTAGCAATGAAGGAGAGAGGAGGGACATGTCTCGAGTACCGTATGCATCAGCAGTGGGAAGTTTGATGTTTGCTATGATTTGTACAAGACCAGACATTGCACAAACAGTGGGAGTGGTTAGTCGATTTATGGTGAATCCTGGTGGAGAGCATTGGAATACTGTGAAGAGGGTTTTGAGATACATCAGTGGAACCTCAGTTGCTGCATTATGTTACGGAGGATCAGATTTTACTATCAGAGGCTATGTTTGATTCAGATTTTGCAGGACATCTCAATAAAAGCAAGTCTACTACAGGTTATGTGTTTACACTTGCAGGAGGAGCTATAAGCTGGGTTTCTAAACTGTAGACGGTTGTGGCTTTATCTACAACGAAAGCAGAATACATGACGGCTACACAAGCTTGCAAGGAAGCAATTTGGATACAAAGGTTATTAGAGGAGCTTGGGCACAAACAGGAGAAGATTGTTCTGTTTTGTGACAGTCAGAGTGCCTTGCACATTGCAAGGAATCCAGCTTTTCATTCACGAACAAAGCACATAAGGGTTCAGTATCACTTCATTCGAGAAGTTGTGGAAGAAGGTACTGTGGATATGCAGAAGATTCATACCGACGAGAACCTAACAGATGTTATGACCAAACCGATCAACACTGACAAGTTTAAATGGTGTAGATCTTCATGTGGTCTAGCGGAAACGTAAGCAAGCAAGGATTTGGCAAGTAAGGAAGGATGGAAGGATTACGAAAGTGACTTTAAGTGAGAGAATGTGATGAGAGATGGCCTTTTATTAGTGGTAAAGCCACTTTCTCCACAAAACATGGAGACTTGTCTACCACAAGACATGGAGAGAAACATGGAGACTTGTCTACCAAAAGACTTGGAGAGAAACATGGAGACTTGTCTACCACAAGACTTGGAGAAAAACATGGAGACTTGTCTACCACAAGTTCTTCAAGTGACTTGCCTATAAATGGCTTGTTTCAATTGTGCTATAGATAGAATTGAAGGAATCCAAGAGCATCCATGAGAAAGAGAGCAAATGTTTATGTGAGAGTTTTCTTGAGAGTTACTACTTAGAGAGGAAAATTTGTTCCTTCTTGGTAAGTAATATTTTCTCAATTTGTGAGAGAGTTGTTTCTCCTATTACAATAGATATTAGACAATTGTTATCTCATTGTAATTAGAGAGAAGATGTTGTAATCCCTATTTTACAATAGTGAAATCCTCTTACACTTGCCCGTGGTTTTATACCCCAATTTGTTCGGGGGTTTTTCCACGTAAAATATTTGTGTCCATTTTATTTTTATTTTTCTCATTTCACTTTAGTTGTGTGTTAGCTTCAACCCGGTAATTTTTCCTAACAAACTTTAATTGTAAGTAGGTAAAGGTGGTTCAATACCTTTATCATTTGGGTCACACGAAATTCTTTTCGAAATGAAGTAGATGTAGTAGATTTTGTTGAGTCTCTCATATAGATAGCCTTGTACATGGGTTGCGCCCCTTGGTGCGCTTTTCTTTTTATATATACAATTTACTTATAAAAAACCAAGATTAAGATTGATTTAAGGTTTAATTAACTTAATTAATATTTGAATCTAAATTAATTAACTTTAATTCTAATTAGGAAAATGTGGTTCAATACCCTTATTATTTGGGTCACAGGAAATCCTTTTCTAAATGAAATAGATGTAGCAGATTTTGTTGAGTCTCTCATATAGATAGCCTTGTACATGGGTTGTAACCCCTTGGTGCGCTTTTCTTTTTATATATACAATTTACTTATTAAAAAAACCAAGATTAAGATTGATTTAAGGTTTAATTTACTTAATTAATATTTGAATCTAAATTAATTAACTTTAAAATGAAAGGAAATAAAAAACCAAAACGAAATTAAAAAAAACAAATTTAAAGAAAACCTTAAAAAATCAAAATTAAAACATTTATAATATTCTTAATACTTACCAGATCTTCTTGCCAAATGCGACCAGATCGGAAGAAATCTTGATCAGATCCAATTGGATCTAAGCAAGGGGCTATAACCCTTTAGGTTTGTGGTGCAGCCCCAAATTATTTTTTTTATTAAAGTGAGTTTTTTTTATTTTCTTTTGTTCAATGTGAAAATGGGCCCACGTGCATTGCACGTGAAGATTTTGACGCCATGAGCCTTATATGATAATGGAGGCAACCACGAAGTACTCAAATTAAACATTATAAAACACAATGACCTAAGTTAGTATAAGCCGCATAGAATACTAATATACAATTTGCCCTTTTTTTAATAGAAATAGTTTGTTGCTAGATAATTTTATATTAGGGTTCCTCGCACTACAGGATTAGGCATTGAAAAATATTATATCACAAAGCAAAGCAAACTAAACAATTAGATAAAAGAACATCTAGCACGACTTCGATAAACATTTGTAATGTATTTGTTGATTTTATAAGATTCATGTGAGCAGGTATATGATACTTTTTCTATATTTGGTTTACAATTTTATTTTAAATATAGTTTGTTGAATTTTTAAATTCATGATTAAATATCTTCATAAAGCAAAGCAAACTAAACAATTAGATAAAAGAACATCTAGCACGACTTCGATAAACATTTGTAATGTATTTGTTGATTTTATAAGATTCATGTGAGCAGGTATATGATACTTTTTCTATATTTGGTTTACAATTTTATTTTAAATATAGTTTGTTGAATTTTTAAATTCATGATTAAACATCTTCATCCCCCCCCCCCCCTCTCTAAGAAAGCAATGGCCCTGGATCTGTCCATGGTTGGAAGGATTATTTTAAAATGTTAATATGTTAATAGACTAAATTATTAATGAGTAAGAAGTGCAAAGATCAATATGAACAATCAAAATCCAATATCTAATTTTATAAGATATATAGGAAAGTTCAGAAATTTATGTAGAAATTATCCAACGTCAAAGGAAAAAAGACTTCGAGTAAAATGAGACAATTTTGTGATTAATGTCAAAAAGAAGAACACTAAATTTTGATTCCTTTAATCTTTTCAATTATTAAACTGATAAAAATGAAGTTATGCTTATAAAAAAGATTGCTCAACATGTAAAAGTTGCAATTTAAATGGTGTTAAGTTTCTACTATAGCAGTTACTGTTAAATTTAATATAAACTCTGTTAAATTATAAATTATAAATATTTTTAAAACTTTCTTTCCTTCACTTAATTAAAACTCTGGCTCCGCCACCATAGAACACTAACAATATGCTTACATTCAGAAAAGCTAAACATCAACAATTATCAAGCACCAGGAGTAATTATCTCATCAAACCAAAATACCAAAAACTCAAATTAGAAATTTCAAACGACCAAAAGAACAACCAAGTTCTAGGTCTTTTACTTCTTCAAAACAGACCACAGTTAGTTTAAAGGACTGGCAGAAACAAGTAAATTCCTGGTTATGAAGATGGGTTTTGGACCCCATCCAAGTGTCAGTTGAAGAGTCATCACAGTCATTAGGTGCCTATTTCCAATTAAAGAAAGTAACTAAAGGGTACCCCATAATTGATCTCATTACTTCACAGATAAAAAAGAAAAGCTCCACTCCAAATTTCTTAAACTCAATGGACTGCTAATGAGATATTTAAAAGGACCACCAGCTAGTGATGAAGAGGCATACCTGGTGAGTAAACTTACGATCTGGGCTACCAAATATACGTGCTAACCCAAAATCTGCAAGCTTAAGTTGTCCATTTGGTCCTATTAACAAGTTATTTGGCTTCATATCCCTGTAAAGAACACAAGTAGCACACATCTGAGATAAATTCTAGCCCCATTGGCCATACAGACTAGCTTATTAAAACAAATGCAATACCTATGCAAAACCCATTTCTTGTGGCAATAAGCAAGTCCTCTCAACGTCATCTGAAGATACGATTTTATGTCAGCTGGTGAAAGGAATATGTTGGAATCACGAATAACTGCTTCAAGGTCGGTCTCCATGAACTCAAACACAAGGTGCAAGTTCCCCTTATGAGGAAAGGCATCAATCAATTCAATTATATTTGGATGTTTAAGCTCTTTGAGCAGTTTAACTTCTCTGAGTGCTGTAAAATTCACCCCTTCCTTTTGCTTACCAAGCCGTATTTTCTTAATTGCTACTGTTTGCCCTGTCTGCTCATGCCAAACAGAAAACCAGTTGTTCCTTAAACAATATATATAAGAAAAAAATAAATATATATTATTATATATACACAAACTTTCATTATAACTGAATGGAAAATCAGAAAATGCTTTTATGCCATCTAAAACCCCGTCACCCCCTTACCAGAGTGAAAACCACATAAATTATTCATCAAAATTACAGTAAAGAACTCATTACTAGAATCTTCCAAGAAACAATGATGCATTTAGCAGCAGAAATTCCATTAGAGAAAATAAAAAAAATAAATCCAAGTAACACCTTCTTCTTGAAGATTTCTTATCCTCCGAAATATGATTTCTTTTCTTATAAGAATCATTTGAAATATGATATAATGTTTTACTACTTATCAAAAAGATATAATGGTCTACTCATTTTTTTGCTTGATTGCCAAAATAAATTAAAAGTAACTAATTTCAAAGCCTTCAACTTAGGTACATCCCTATTCAATTAGTTCACCTTAGGTCGCAGAAAAGAGGGTGAGAGTCTATGCTGCCAAGGATAAAAAGAGGGTGAGTCTATGGTGTCAAGGAGGGTCCTTTGCACCCCCCAAAGTTTAAATTATATATATATATATAGATATATGCGTATATATTTTTTGAAATTTCCACTTTAAAATATAATAGATTGGTCCTTCCTCTCCCCAAATTTGCTCAATAGTACAGCTTTTATTTATGGAGCTGAAGTCAATTTTTATAATTTGTTTTGGTTATGGATTCCCAAATTTCAACACTCGCATTTTATTCACCAATATCTTAAACATGTTTTGGACTTTTGGGTTTTAATTACTTGTCATTTTATGGTTGACGTCATTTTATATTAAAGTAAATATTGGAAATGATTCGTATAACCAACTGACCCAGGTAGGTTTGGTATTTTTTTCAAGTGGGGTTTTTGGCAATTATAGTATTGGACATTAAAATACACTATGTCAAATAGCAAAATATTTAAATATACTATACTAAAATGTAAAATTAATAAACTAACTGATTAATTGGATGAAGGTAAGGATAAAAAAATATTGACCAGACACCTTGCCCTCCCAAGACAATGGTTCTAGATCCGTCCCTGATGATACCTTGGCATAAACTAAGATACCGTGTCTTTTTGGTACCATTTGATAGTAAAAAGGTACCTTTCTGGGACCATTTGATAGTAAAAAGGTACCATTTGGTAAAATGATATCATTTGTGTTAGGATTTTAGCTCAAATCCCCACAAAGAGGACTTCTAATTGGCTTGGGAAAAATTGTTTCTTATTTTGTAGCTGTTTGTTCCAGTAGAAGCAGTAGTACTTTCCTATTAGATTGTTGCTTGTACAAGTAGCAATAGTATTTTACAATGATAATGTTATTCTTTTCCTAGTAGTATTAGGAAAATATCCTCTGTATAAAGGGTACTAGAGAAGGTTTGAGGTACACTCATAATTTCAATATACTACAAGAGCTAGGATTAGAGTTTTGAGTATATTGGGTTTTTGAGTTTTCAGGTAATGAGAATTTAACAACTTTGTTCTTCCTAAAATTGTAATTGAAATTAATAAACCGGTGGGGCTTTTGGGCCGTGATATAGTGAGAGCTTAGCAACTTTGTTTTTCCTAAAGCTGTAATTGAAGGGGGTTTGTTGGTAGACTTAGGACCGAACCAAATTAATTGTTGTGTCTTGCTCTTTGTTTGTTTCCCTATTTAATTGTTGTGTTCATGGTTGACAATGATTTAGGGTTACAAAATATAGTAAAAAGGTATCATTTGACCGTACTTAAGGCACTACAATTTCACCCAGAAAAGATAGCAAAAGACGGTAAGGCTGCATTTGGTGAAGCCAAATTACAATTATCTTGCTCAAACAAAAACACAAACAACAGCAAAAGTATCTTTACTTCTATTCCTTTTGTTGCTGAAGCGCTAAATTCTTATCTCATTTCCAACAACTTTTACCGCAGTCAGACTCGCAAAGTCCAAAATAATCCACCAGTATCCTTCACTCAATTCCCTCACTAACCAAACAGAGGATAAACAATTCAAACCCCAAATACAAATTCCTTCAACCCTAATTTCATATATATGAAAGAGAAAGTTCAGAATCACCTTAGTATCAATGGCTTTGTAGACGACTCCATAGGTACCTTCACCGAGGACTTCACGCTTCAGATACCTATCAGCGACTTTCTTTGATTGGTAGTTTTCGGACATAGTTGATTATTGTTTTGCAACCGTTAGTGGGTGATGTATAATTAAGTGTGGGGATAGGGTTTTTTAAAACTTTCTCGGGAAAATCCGAGGGAAAGTTAGGATTTTGACATTGGATTTGGGTTTTAGAGTGCGATGCAAAATAGCCGTTGAAGTCATGGAGGGAGCTTAAGAACAGGACAAAAAATGAGCCGGCGATGGTTCTTGGTCCTTTCGTTAAGATTATGAGAAGACCGTCAATTTAAAGCGGGAGTTTGTCTTCAGTATACGACGTCGTATCTTCTTATGCATCACACTTTTTGTTTCCAGTTTTTCCTATGATAAACTTCCATTATACCTATATTATCCTCGATATATTCCTCCATCCCCGTCTCCTCTTTTTTACCGTGTTTTTTTGGCCTACACTAACTGTCTCTCTTCTCGAAGGGCTATGGATGGCAACGTGACTGGAAATGGACGGAGTTGAACTCTCTATTCTCATCCTCATTAAGCTTACAAGAAAAAAAATAATTCTCAATCCCTGAAAGTGGAGAAATTTTTTTCCTTATCTTAGTTCTCCACGGATAATCGGGTTTTCACGGAAAATTTTCCTCAGCAAAACTCAAGTCATGAGACTACATAAAATTTAAACTATTTTAAATCAATAACCCATAAAAATAAGACTTTTAAAGACCCAAGTTAGGTAAGGTCAAAAATTTTAACATTTTTACTTGTTAAAGTCTAAGTTGATATTGTGGCCATTAAAAAATAGAGTGCTATGACATCCCTAGCTTACATCATAGTACTGATTCCTTTTGAAATTTTAGAAATTCATCAGTGATGTTGAAAACTATTTATTGTTTTATTTTCCTTTTGTGAATTATCTTGGGATATATCTTGTGTTTTTTGATTCTGCATTGTTATTGCTTTCAAATCAGAATTTGAAATTTTTCACTATAAGGGATTCATAATTTTGGATTTTTAAAGTAGGGTTTCTTAATTTGAGTTTGTTTCATTTCAATGTGTTTCAATGTTGTGCAGCTAACTTTCTTTCGACTTGTAAATGTATACATTTCCTAATATAAATAATATTAGGAAATCCTAGTTCTAATGTAATTAGGAAACTCTTATGTATATACACTGTAAATATAAGTTTCTACTACTACAACATTAAGCAGTCAGTAAACACAAACCTTAATTTCTGTTTTAGTTTCTTCATAGTATCAAAACAGTAAGATCCTAAACTCTAAAAATCGTTCTCTTCTCATCACCAAAACTCGTCTCTTCTTTTAAAACCGTAAATAATTGAAAATTCTTGTAATGACCCATTCCGGGTTGGCCACCCCGAGACAGTGTTGTCACATTTTGAAAATCTTAGCACGACACATATATACAGCAATAAAAATAACACCAATTGCAATTATTACATCAATCATCAACCCTCAACATGGGAGATACATCACTCAAATCTTGAGTTAAATATTATATACAACGTAAAATGTATGAATATTTACAAATATTTTTTTTTTCCATTAGTCTGAGGATGTGAACCACGTGGCTTATAGATAATGACGACTTCGTTTGAATCTCAACTCACCAAACTATCTGTCATGTCTGCTACCACGTAGCACTTAGAGCTACTCGTAGATCACCTCATTGCCTTTCCTGCTCCTTTCAGCAATTTTCCCTAGTTGCTAATCGTCAACACCTTCTGTTTTTTTAGAGCTTTTCGTGATTCTCTATAAAATTCTCCTATAAACCTCTTCGAAATTTTACTCTTTCAATTTTTCTTTCAGTCCCCAAGTGTTTAGAGAAATAGAGTAGTTTGAATTGTAGAAAGAAGAAAACCAATCAAGATTTGATAAAACTAATAAAAAAATCCATAAAATATTTATATAATCATTTTAACCGCCGCACCAGTTTATAAAAACGGTGCTCAGTGTCCCAAAATCTCTAAATGGCAATTGGTATCCATTTGCATGTTTTCATGCAACACCTGGACTTCAAGGTGTTGCATCCTTTTTTTTTTCCTTTTCCTTTTCCTTTTTCTTTTTTTTCCTTTATTTGGATGCTTCAATTTTTTTTTTCCCATTTTCCTTTTTCTTTTTTTTACACCACCACGCGTCCATTTTTTTAAAAAGAATTATTTTATTCAATAATAAATCTTTCACATATATATATTATTTTAATTCCATGTCATATTTATCAAATTAATTCTTTACCCTTACTTTATGAATACGGGTATTTACAATTCTACCCACCTTACAAAAATTTTGTCCCCAAAATTTCCTTACCTAATTCATGAAAGAGTTTGGGGTATTCTTTCCTCATTCTTGTTTCATGCTTGTAATACCCATATTTGTAAAGTAAGGGTAAAAAAGTACTTTAATAAATATGATATAGAGTTAAAATAATATATATATATATATATATATATATATATGGAAAAGATTAAATTTTTATAAAACAATTCTTAAAAAAAATTGTGGACAGCATGAAAAAGGAAAAGAAAGAAAAAGGAAAAAAAATCTGGTGTCCAGAAGAAAAAAATGTTGTATGTAAGGCAGCATTACAAAAACATGGCAGCAATTGGGGGGGGGGGGGGGAGAATGCTGAGTAATGAACTCAAAGTTTGCATATAAATACATATATAGTTTTAGGTTTATTTATTAATTACTTACCAAATCTTGTTTGGTTTTTTTCTTTCTTCAATACAAACTACTATATTTTTTAAAACACTTGGGGACTGAAAGAAAAGTTGAAAGAGTAAAATTTTGAAGGGGTTTATAGGAGAATTTTACAGAGAGTCACAAAAGCTCTCAGAAAAACAAAAGGTAATAACAAGAATTTTTTTTTTTTAATTTTAGCATACGTGAAATTTTTTCGGAATTCAATATGGGAAGATGTTTGACTTGTCAACAGATGAAGTCTGAGAATAGACATCCAGCAGGTTTATTACATCCTCTTCCAGTACCTGAGTGGCCACGGGAAAATATGAGTATGGATTTTGTCTCTGGTTTTCCCTGTACCCAGAAAGGACATGACGCTGTGTGGGTTATAGTGGATAGACTTTCTAAGTCTTCACATTTCTTTCCTATTAAAACTACGTGGAGTCCTGAAAAATTGGTTGAATTGTATGTAGCAGAGATAGTAAAATTACATGGAGTACCCTTGAGCTTTATATCAAATAGAGATTCTAGATTTACCTCTAGACTTTGGAGAGGTTTTCAAGAAGCTATGAGTACGCAATTACAGTTTAGTACAACTTTCCATCCACAAACTAATGGGCAGACGGAGAGAATCATCATAATACTAGAAGATATGCTGAGGGCAAGTTTATTGAGTTTCTTAGTGAGCTGGGATGTTTATTTTCCTTTAATCGAGTTTGCATACAATAATCAGTATCAAACTAGTATTGGGATGGCACCATTTAAGACTTTATATGGCAGAAGGTGTAGAAATCCATGATGCTAGGAAGAAGTTGGAAAGAGAAAGATATTTGGTCCAGAAATGATAGATTTGACTACTGAGAGGATCAAATTGGTTAGAGAGAACCTTAGAGCAGTACAGAACAGACAGAAGGGATATGCTAATAAAAGAAGACGACCTCTCGAGTTTCAAGTTGGTGATTGGGTATTTTTGAAGATATCTCCGTGGAATGGTGTTTTAAGGTTTAAAAAGAAATGAAAGTTGAGCCCGAGATTTGTGGGGTCATATGAGGTGATTGAAAGAATTGGACCAGTAGCATATCAATTGGATTTGCCCCCAGAGTTAAAGCAATTACATAATGTGTTTCATGTGTCACTATTGAGAAAGTACTTACACGATGAATCCCATAGTATCTCGAATCAGGCGATAGAACTTCAGGAAGATTGACTTTTATGCAAGTATTGGTCCGAATTCTAGACAGAAAGGAACAAGTCTTGTGCAATAAAGTCATTCTTTTTATTCAAATATTATGGCGGAACAAAGATGTCGAAGAAGTCACTTGGGAGCATGAAGCAAGAATGAGGAAGGAATACCCCCAACTCTTTTCATGAATTGGGTAAGGAGATTTTGGGGATGGAATTTTTGTAAAGTGGATAGAATTATAATACCCGTATTTGTAAAGTAAGAGTAAAAAAATACTTTAATAAATATGAAATAGAGTTAAAAAGATATATATATATATATATATATATATATATATATATATATATGTGTGTGTGTGTGTGCAAAAGATTAAATTTTTATAAAATAATTCTTAAAAAAAAATCTGGCATCCAGAAGAAAACGTGGCAACAGGTGTTGCCACCTATTACCAAAAGGGAAGTGTAATGCTGCATGTAAGGCAGCATTACAAAAACGTGGTAACAATTGGGGGGGGGGGGAATGTTGAGTAATGAACTCAAAGTTTGCATATAAATACATATGTAGTTTTAGGTTTTTTTTATTAATTACTTACCAAATCCTGTTTGGTTTTCTTCTTTCTTCGATACATTTATTTCTTTAAACACTTGGGGACTAAAAGAAAGTTGAAAGAGTAAAATTTTGAAGAGGTTTACAAGAGAATTTTACAAAGAGTCACGGAAAGCTATTAGAAAAACAAAAGGTAATAATGTGAATTTTATTTTTTAAATTTTAGCATACATGAAATTTTTTGGAATTCAATGTGGGAATTTTCAAAGGGTATGAATTATAGAAGAATTGAAGAATAAATTAGGAATTTTAATATAAATATTATGTTAGGTATTGACGATCAGCAATCGGGTGAAATTGCTGGAAGGAGCAGAAAAGGTAAGGAGGTGATCCTCAGGTAGCTCTAAGTGCTACGTGGTGAGTTAGATTTACTTTAAGTAATCAAGATAAATATGAAATATATAGTGATAATATTAGAATAAATCATTAACTTATGATTTGGTGATAGATGAAAGTTGGTTGATAGGTATGATAGGAATAGTGGATGTGTAGAGAATTATTTTATGAGAAATAATATTATTGGAATAACGAGTCAATTTAATAATAAAGGCCGATGAGTGAAATTCTTGATGAGCTATGGCTGATGATTTGATATGATTTTATGAGCAGAGGAAATTTAGTGGATCTTGATGAGCTATGGTTGATGATTTGATATGATTTATGAAGAGAGAAATTTAGTGGAATATTTCAAATAATAACTTGAGAATAATCAGGATAGTTAATTTAAATGTTTGAATTCATGCTTGTTTCTATATTATTGTTCATATGCATATTTCATATCATTATTCATATGCATATAAATGAGAATAAAATAACCGAGAAGGTAGCCGGTCTAAATAAAAATAAAAGAACCGGGACTATAGCCGATCTAAATGAAAACCATGACAGCTGGTATATGCTAGAAATAAAAGAATTGAGAGGGCAGCCGGTCTAAATGAGAATGAAAGAACTGGGAGGGCAGCTGGTCTAAATGAGAATGAAAGAACCGGGAAGGCAGCCTGTCTAAGATAAAAACATGTCGACATGTGGGAAGACGTTCCCAATAATAATAATATTTAACTTCACGCATTACATTTGCTTAAAATATTTATTGTTATTGCTTGATATGTTAAAGTTCTATTTATGATTTTAAATCTATTGATAGAGGAATGAGTCTCATAGAGAGACAAAAATGCTAAAGAAGAAATATGGAAATATATTTGATGAGTAACTTAAGAAGAGATTATGTAATTGAGGAATTATGAAATTGAGTAATGATTACATAATATTGTTATTAAATTATTTGAGGAAAAAGATGAATGAATATAAGAAGAATTTTTTGAAATAATTGAATTATAAAATGTAAATGGGAGTATAAAATTGAATACTTCTAGTAAATTTAATTCGTTGAGCTTGTGAAGCTCACTCCTCATTGTACAATGATTTCAGGTAGCAGGCATGATAGATAGTTTGGTGAGTTGAAGTTCAGACAAAATCATTTTCTGTAAGCCACGTACATGTCCACATCCTCAGACTAATGAGAAAGTAAAAAAAAATTTATTTGTAAATATTCATGCATATTACGTTATATATAATGTTTAAGTTAAGATCAGAATAATGTATTCCCCTGTTGGGAGTTGAGGATTGATATAAAAATTTTTGTTGGTGTTATTTTTCTTGTTGCATATATGGGTCGTACTGGGATTTTCAAAATGTGACAACACCGTCTCGGGGGTGTCCAAACCCGAGATGGGTCGTTACAATGCTCCCAAGTGATTTCTTCAACATCTTTGTTCCGCCATAATATTTGAATCAAATGAATGACTTTATTGCGCAAGACTTGTTCTTTTCTGTTTAGAATTCTGACCGTTACTTGCATAAAAGTCAAATCTTCCTGAAGTTCTATCGCCTGATTCGTGATACTATAGGATTCATCATGTAAGTGCTTTCTCAAAAGTGATACATGAAACACATTATGTAATTGCTTTAAATCTAGAGGCAAATCCAATCTATATGCTACTGGTCTAACTCTCTCAATCACCTCATATGGCCTCACAAATCTCGGGCTCAACTTTCATTTCTTTTTAAACCTCAACACACCCTTCCACGAAGATATATTCAAAAATACCCAATCACCAACTTGAAACTTGAGAGGTCGTCTTCTATTATTAGTATAGCTATTCAGTTTACTCTGTGCTGCTTTAAGGTTTTCTCTAACCAATTGGATTCCTTCAATTGTTAACTCAATAATTTATGGACCAAAATATATTTCTCTCTCCCACTTCTTCCTAACATATAGGAGTTCTACACCTTCTACCATACAATGTCTCAATCGGTGCCATTCCAATACTAAATTGATGTTGACTATTATAAGCATATTAAATTAATAATGAGTAAGGTTCCCAACTTACTAAGAAACTCATCACATTTGCCCTCAAATATCTTCTAGTATTCTGATGATTGCCTCCGTCTGCCCATCAGTTTGTAGATGAAAAGGCTGTACTAAACTGCAATTGCATACTTATAGTTTCTTTATCTGATACAATGCTCAAAGGTACTCCTTGTAATCTTACAATCTCTGCTATATACAATTCAACTAACTTTTCAGGACTCTAAGTAGTTTTAATAGGAAGGAAATGTGAAGACTTAGAAAGTCTATCTACTATAACCCATACTACGTCATGACCCCTCTGGATACGAGGAAAACCAGAGACAAAATCTAAGCTCATGTTCTCCCATGGTCACTTAGGTACTGGAAGAGGATGTAATAAACCTGCTGGATGTCTATTCTCAGACTTTACCTATTGACAAGTCAAACATCTAGAAATATGTTCCGCTACATCCTTCTTCATCCCTGACCACCAATAATTATGTCTCAATCCCTTGTACATCTTATTATTACCTGGATGCATGGAATATACATAATCATTAGCCTCCCTTAGTATTTCCTTTCTCATCTCCACCTCGTTGGGAACACAAATTCTATGCCCTAGTACCACCATACCATCTTCCCTAATTCTAAACTCAGTTGGCTTCCCACTCAACACTTCCTATCTGATCTTCTCTATCCCTTCATTTTTACCCTGTATCTGTAATAAACAATCAATAATAGAAGATTGTACCACCATATTTTCCATCAATACTCCTCTATCATTGACACTCAACTGCATCCTCATTCTTCTTAATTCTATCATCAAGCTAGTATTATGATTCCCAATCGCAACTAATCTCTCTGTAGCCTTTCTACTCAATGCATCAGCTACTACATTAGCCTTTCATAGATGATAATGAATTGTACAGTCATAATCACTAACAATTCCATCCACCTCATCTGCCACAAATTCAACTCCTTCTAGGTAGGTAGATGCGTCAAACTTTTATTATCAGTAAAAAGTTCACAATTGGCTCCATACAAATGATGTCTCCAAATCTTCAAAGCAAAAACTATGGCAGCCAATTCTAAATCATGGGTCGGGTAATTCCTCTCATGGTTCTTCAATTGCCAAGATGCATAGGGTATAACTTTCTCATGTTGCATCAACACACATCCCAACCCCTTATGTGACGCATCACTATATACCACAAATCCTTCATCACCAGAAGGAAGCATTAGTACTGATTATGCCCAAAGTATAACACGGTTATTGTAGTACAGCTTTGGGGTATCGATTCCACAGGGAAACAAGTTAGGTACAAAGGAAAATGTGTAAACCTTAAAACGAACGATAAAAGTTAAACGAAAGATTTTTGGGTTTTGATAATGAGATAATGTGAGAAAAATTGCGTAAATGTAAATGAAATATAAATGAGAAATAACAAGGTTCCGAGAATCCTCCTTAGGTTTGTTCCCTATTTCCACTCTTGATTCAATCGATTTTATCTCGATTGCAAGTTTCAACTCCCAAACAAGCAATCAGAATATATTCAATCAAGCACATTTATAACTCTTATATAATTGCTACGAATTAATCATTGATTTTGGTTCATGCACACATGACCGATCTTAAAGATTATCAAGAAATGACAATATATCTTAAAAGACAATATCGCAGTAATGGACAATCAATAAGATAAATCTACCGGAATTAATCACATCCAAACAACCTTAATGGAGGAGAAGGATGCAATCACTGGATTAAGAGAGTCTAAAAGAAGAAGAATAAAAAGTACATCTATCACATGAACTCAAATCTTCTTACTTAATCAATGAATAATTCATAAACAATATTTAACAATAAATCCGTACAACTGAATCAAGAACAAGAAATCCCTAAAGATTCATCCCTTTCCCTTGTAAAATGATTAGTTGGCCATGGAAATCAAGGTGGAAGAACAATAAAGATGCTCTCCCCTTGATTTGGCCATGAAGTTCAAGGTGGATGAACAATATGGATGTTCTCCCCTTGATTTGCAACCAAAGAAAACTTAGAAATAAAATGGAAGAATGCTGGATTTGGATCCCTTGAATCCTCTCTTTTTTTCTTTCTTCAATACCCAGTTGCACACTCCATAAAGATATATTTATAGAGCATGAAGGGGTGTTTTGGTCTTGGAGAATGTCATTTGCTCGCCCTAATCTGGTCAAGAGGCGAGTGGGCCATGCTGTGCGCCTGGGCCTGCTGTGCTGGCCTGAACTGTTTCCACTAAAACTGCCATAACTTTCTCTAGAAAAATCCTTTTTACTAACCGTAAAATTCTTCAGAAAATAGACTTCCGGATCTTTCTAAGCATATATGGCTCATCTCCTGGTTCTTCCTACATCAATACAGTTTAATCTGCAAAGATGATTGATCTGTACGGGAAATTCTGGCAATTCAGTGAAACTCCTTCAGCTTGTATGCAGAAGTGCACACACTAGTGTGCCTACCCTTATCTTGCTCCAAAGTGATGCACACACTTGTGTGCAGTCTTTTAACTTACTGTACTTTATTACTCCAGCCTTGGTTTAGACTTTAACCATCTTTGAATATGTTTGGACACGTCTAAACCTTGGATAAAAACGAGCACCGACACCCAAGATCTTTTGGTGCTTTAAACATGGATCGCTTTATTATCTCTTTTGTACTCAAAGCACCTGAAAATGCATCGAATTAAGTCAATGATTTATGAATATCACTTTAGAGTTATCAACATGTAAAAGTGCGATTACGACCGAGATCAATCCTAAAATGTTAACAATTAAGTATTGTTTAGATGCATTTTATGTCTCTCATCACAACCCCCAACTAGCTTATTGCTAGTCCCTAGCAATTCAAGCGAAAGGCATGAAATGAATTCTTTATTTAGAAATCAAAACAAAATACAGCAATGCTGGTGTTAACCAAGAGTGATTCAAAAATCTGTCTCAAAAATCATGCATAACATATAGCACATAGAATCATTAAATATCACTCAGGTCCAAGAATAATCCAAATGTCAACCTTAAAATCGTTATCGACTCTTACCATCCATCTTACCACAATACATTAGTCCGAACACCCGGAAAATTTTATGCACAACATAGCATGAATACAAGTCTTGGCCTCTAAAAACATATTAATTTGCGTGACATCAAACACAAATCAAGCTCCATATGCTCACTTTTCAAATCACTCTCCACTATGTAGAAAAATCACACTTCATCGGATCAATAGGTCTTTAATAAGCTTGCAACGTTAGACTAGGGTAAAGGTCAAGAAAGAACGGGAAAGTTTAAAGAAATAAAAAAAACTAAGTCTCTTAATTTAAACACAACCACTTTAAGCACAAGATAACCTTACTTCAACACCCAACTCTTTCAACCATTTTTTGAGCATTTCTCGCAATAAATCACCATTTTTATTTTCTTCTTTCTTTGCCATAATTTATTTTTTCTCTTTTTTTTTATTTTTTGTTTTGGCATAAGACCATTCACCTCCTCTTTCATTCTTTTCTTTTCTTTTCCACAACCCCCAACTTATCTCTTTTAATGTACTTGGGTTATGGTAGTAATATTTTCTCATATTTCCACCCTTACTCCTTTTAAGTGCTTCTCACAACATGTGTATAACTAAGTTTTTTAAAAGAGAGGTAAGGATAAAATATTTTTAGGCTCATAAAGGTAAGTAAATGGTTTATCGAAAGAAACAAGACTCAATTTTTCTTTTCAAGAAAAAGGCTCAAATAGGTGACTAGTGATAAATATAACAAGGGTAAGTTTAAAAAGGCTCAAACGGTCCAAAAATGGTCTATATCATATCCTAAGTAGTGTGTATTCTATGATTTTCGCCTCAAGTGATTATCAAATAAGTTCTAGAGCTTGTAGAGACCGCAAAAGTATTCACAAAACAACCGCGCATAAAACTTCTCCAAATGCTTTAGACTAATCATGCAATCTTACCACAAACCAGAGTCTCAAACCAAAGAAAAATTTACACTTAATTTATTCTCAAAGCGAAGCAAGATTTAACTTCTTCTAAATGCTGTATACTATCTCGATTAAGCTCATATCATTAACATGTGAATTAACTCCAAGGCTAACACAAAGCATGCTAAAAACAAACAAACATTTTTTTTTATTTTTTTATCCTAACAATGAAAAGAAAGAAAGTGACACCAAGCAGTTCAATGAAAAAAAAAGAAAAGAAATATGTTTCCTCCACCCCCAACCTAAACATTGCATTGACCTCAATGTAAAAGAAAAAGGAAAGGAAACTCCCTGTGTGGCCAAAAATGCACAGAAGCTGAAAATTGCGCACCACCAATTGAACTGCATACCGTTCTTTTCGCTGAAATCAACTAGAAACTAAAAATTAAAATAGACTTAACACAACCAAAATTCTATGTTAATAAAGACTTAACAACGAAATATTAATATATATATATATATATATATATATATATTGAAATTTGAACTAAACTAAAAACTAACAATTAAGATTGAATGAAAACTAACTAAAAACAGAACAAAAATTAAAAGGAATAACGTACCTTTGTTGTGTGGTCAAGGTGAATAGACCGGATCCATAAACAAAATGTCTTCCATCTCCGGATCATGTCTATCAATTAAGATCTTAAGTCATTGACCGTTTACTTTAAAGACCCGACCATCTCTAGTATCCTCAATTTCTACCGCCCCATTTTCAAAAACATTTTTTACTATAAAAGGGCCGGTCCATCTTGACCGAAGTTTTCCAGGATGCTTATGAAGTCTAGAGTCGTATAAGAATACTCGATCATTGGGTTTAAATGTTTTCCTCAAAATGTTTTTGTCATGGAATACTTTCATCTTAGCCTTATAGATTCTAGAATTTCCATAAGCATCGTTTCTTAATTCTTCTAACTCGGTCAGCTGATATTTTCGAAGTTTACCCGCTTCGCCCATATCAAAATTAAAAGACTTGATGGCCCAATAAGCTCGATGCTCGAGCTCCATGGGTAAGTGGCAAGGCTTTCCAAAAACAAGCCGATAGGGCGACATACCTAAGGGAGTTTTAAAGGCTGTACGGTAAGCCCAAAGCGCATCAGTTAGTCTCAAAGACCAATCTTTGCGATCGGGGTTAACTGTTTTTTCTAAAATTTGTTTAATCTCCCTATTAGCAAGCTCTACTTGTCCACTAGTCTGAGGATGATAGGCAGTAGAGATTTTATGTAATACCCCAAAATTTTTCATTAAAGCTTCAAAGGAACAGTTGCAAAAATGTGTACCTCGATCACTAATTATAGCACGTGGTGTACCAAATCGAGATAAAACCTTTTCTTTAAGGAATTTAATCACCGTTCCATTATCATTGTTTCGACAAGCTGCTGCCTCTACCCACTTGGATACATAATCTATTGCTACAATGATATACTGGTACCTGAAGGAAAGAGGGAAGGGTCCTATGAAATCGATGCCCCAACAATCAAAGATTTCAATCAATAAAGTAGGGTTCAGGGGCATCATATTTCGGCGAGACACAACTCCTAACTTTTGACATCTTTCACAAGATTGACAATAGGTGTTTGTATCTTTAAACAAAGTAGGCCAATAAAATCCACACTGCAAAATTTTGCAGCAGTTTTTTTCATCGAAAAGTGGCCTCCACAAGCCTGGGAGTGACAAAATTCTAAGACACTCGAAATCTCTTCATGAGGGATGTAACGCCTTAGAATTTGGTCAGGGCAATACTTGAAAAGATAGGGGTCATCCTAATAAAAATTATGTACCTCATATAAGAATTTCTTCTTGTTTTGAGCGCTCCAATCCATAGGTATCTCACCTGTAGCCAAATAATTTACGATGTGAGCAAACCATGGTAGAGAAGTAATGGAGAGTAATTGCTCATCGGGAAAATCATCTTTGATTGGCATGTCATCACAAGTGTCTTCAAAAGTGAGTCTGGATAAATAGTCAGCTACTACGTTCTCCACTCTTTTTTTTATCCTTGATAGTGATATCAAATTCTTGCAAGAGGAGGATCCATCGGATTAGTCGTGCCTTAGCATCCTTCTTCGTAAGAAGACACTTGAGGGTTGCATGATCTGTAAAAATAAGGATAGGAGAACTAATTAGATGAGCACGAAATTTATCTAAAGCAAATACTACCGCTAGCAACTCTTTTTCAGTTGTAGAGTAATTCATTTGAGCACTATTTAAAGTCTTACTAGCATAGTAAATGACAAAAGGTTTACCTTCCCTTCCCTGTCCAAAAACAGCACCTACAGCGTAGTCACTAGCATCGCACATGATTTCAAAAGGTAAAGTCCAATCTGGCGACTGTGTTATAGGTGCGGAAGTAAGCTTGCCAATCAATGTTTTAAAGGCCTCTTGACAAGCTTGACTCCACTCAAAGGGGGTATCTTTAACTAGGAGGGCACATAGTGGTCTAGATATTTTTGAAAAATTTTGTATGAACCTCCTATAAAAACCTGCATAACCAAGGAAAGATCTCACATCCTTTATTGTCTTAGGGGTAGGCAATTTAGAGATTAACTCAATCTTAGATTGATCAACCTCTATTCCTTTAGAAGAGACAATATGCCCTAAGACAACACCGGATGGTACCATGAAATGGCACTTTTCCCAATTTAAAACCAATTCTTTTTCCTCACTGTGAATTAATACTCTTTCTAAATTCATTAAGCATGTTTCAAATGAAGATCCAAAAACAGTTAGGTCATCCATAAAAACCTCCATGCAATTTTCAACCATGTCATTAAAAATGCTCATCATGCAGCGTTGAAAAGTAGCAGGGGCGTTACATAATCCGAATGGCATTCTACAAAAAGCATAGGTGCCAAAGGGACAAGTAAAGGTGATCTTTTCTTGGTCTTCTAATGCAATTTCTATTTGATAATAACCAGAATAACCATCTAGAAAACAGTAGAATGGATGACTAGCTACACGCTCAAGAATTTGATCAATAAAAAGGAGTGGGAAGTGGTCTTTCTTGGTGGCAACATTTAATTTTTTTTAATCAATGCACACATACCACCCGTTCACAAGTTTGGTAGGGACTAACTCTCCTAGGTCAATTTTTATCACAGTGACTCCGGACTTTTTCGAGACGACTTGCATAGGGCTTACCCACTTACTATCAGCTATGGGATATATAATACCAGCATCTAAGAGTTTCAGTACTTCATTTTTCACTACTTCTTTTATAGTGGGGTTAAGCCTACGTTGAGGGTCTCTACGAGGACTGGTTCCGTCATCCAAATTTATTTTATGGGAGTATATCAGGGGACTAATTCCCTTTAAATCAGCCATGCTCCATCCCAGGGCTGATTTGTGTTAATTTAAAGTTTGAATTAATCTCTTACCTTGGGTCTCAGATAATTCAGAAGAAATAATAACAAGAAAGGTATCACCTGGACCGAGAAAGGCATGTTTTAGACCCTTAGGTAGTGGCTTTAATTCGACTTTAGGTGCTTCCACACTTGAGGGGACTTGAGTCTTGCTTCTTTCGGGCAGCTCCTCAAACCTTGATTGCCATACCCAGTTTCCATAATCCTGAGATTTGTCAAAAACAACACATATATCAATTATATCAGTTTTATCATCAAATAAATCTATCTCAGAATTAACAAGAAAATTTTCAAGAGGGTCATAATCATGAGTTAAGAAAACTCCCTCATTGACGAGTGACTCGATCATGTAAAGCTGGTGGTTTTCGTCCTCATCTTCGGGCTGTTTTGTAACATTGAAAATATTTACTTCAAGGGTCATGTTGCCAAAGGATAGCTTCATGAGACCATTCCTACAATTTATTAGAGCATTCGCAGTAGCAAGAAAAGGTCTACCCAAAATCAAAGGGATTTTAGAGTTAGTGTCTACAGCAGAAGTAGTATCAAGAATTAAGAAATCAACAGGATAATAAAATTTATCAATTTGAATCAAAACATCCTCAACCACGCCTCGGGGTACTTTGATTGAGCAATCAGCCAATTGTAATACCACACCGGTTGGTTTGATTTCTCCTAACCCCAGCTGTAAGTAAATGAAAAATGGCATCAGGTTTACACTAGCTCCTAGATCTAGTAAGGCTTGTCCAACCTCATGATTTCCAATGCTGCAAGCAATGGTAGGATAGCCCGGATCTTTGTATTTCGGGGGAATTCTTTGCTCAATTAGTGCACTAACTTGCTTAGTTAGGAAAGTTGTTTTCTTGACATGATGTTTCCTCTTAATTGTGCATAAATCTTTGAGAACTTTTGCATAGGTGGGGACTTGTTTAATCACATGCAAAAGGGGGAGATTAAGTTTCACTTGCCTTAAGTTCTCAAAGATTTCATCATTCATTTCTAGATTTTTCTTGTTGGATTTTAAGGCTTAGGGGAATGGGGCCTTAACAGGACTTTTGGTCACTTCAGGGTCTGTAGGCAACTCGGTTTCACTATTGGTTTGACCCTTCACATTCTCGGGTTTATTCTCTGGTGGAATGTGTAGTGACTTATAACTTTGGGTCACAATGGCATTTACATCTTTCATATTTCCTTGTGCCATATGTTGACCGTGAGGTATAGACTGAGCTTGGGCAGGGAACTTACCTCGCTCAGTGACACTCAAGAAGCTAATTAATTTAGACACTTGGCTCCTTATTTCTTTGTTTTCCTCAACCAACTGTGTAATTAATGCCTCACACTTTTGGTTTGTCTTGCCTTGTGCTTCTATAAAAGTATGTAAGGTGTCTTCTAAAGAGTTCCTAGAGGATGAGGGTGCATGATAAGGTGCTGGGTACGACGTAGGGGGCTGCACATGCTGCTGATTTTCAGATTTCCAACTGAAGTTGGGGTGATTTCGCCACCCCGGATTATAAGTGTTAGAGAAGGGTGTTGAGGGCTTCTTGTACATGCCTAAGGTATTGCATTGTTCCTCGTATAGCCCTCTCATGTCAACAAATGTGGGATAATCTTGTGCGGGATGATCAACCCCGCCACACACAAAACATGATTCTAAAGGTTCGGCTTGATTAACCATGTGTGTTGGTTTTTTCGTTTTTAATGCCTCCAACTCCCTAGTAAGCATTTCGACCTTGGCCTTGAGGTTATCCTCTTCCCTAAGATAGTAGATTCCTCCACCACTAGGTCGTGACTTATTTGTGCTCTCAGTAGCACTAAGTCCAGTCCATGTGTGAGCTTTCTCAGCAAGCTCATTGAGGTACTCAATAGCCTCATCAGGGTCTTTTTGCAGAAACTCTCTATTACACATCATCTCGACAAATTGGCGTTCTCTATAGGTAAGACCCTCATAGAAATAGCTCACTAAACGCCAATTTTCGTACCCATGATGTGGACACATACTTAACAGCTCTTTAAATTTCTCCCAAGACTGATACAAAGTCTCGTTTTCCTTTTGTGCAAAGGTGGAGATTTGTCTTTTCAAAGCGTTAGTCTTATGTTGAGGGAAGTACTTGTTAAAAAAGACTTGGGTCATCTCATTCCATGACCCAATTGATCATGGTCTCAGCGAGTATAACCAACTCTTAGCTTTATCCTTTAAGAAGAAAGGAAAAAACTTGAGTCTCACGATATCATCAGTTGCATCGTGACTATGAAAAGTCGCAACTACTTACTCAAATTCTCTAATGTGCACATAGGGGTTCTCGTTTTCCATGCCATGAAAAGTAGAGAGAAGTTGTATCATCCCTGTTTTAAAATCTTGATGATGGGTATTGGCTGAAAACATAATGCACGATGGTGTGGCTGTCCGACTAGGATGTAGGTAATCTTTAAGAGTCCTAGCACTATTCTCATTTGGATTTTCAGCCATGTTAACAAAATCCTATAAATTTTCTGATGGGGGTGCACTATGGTTTGATCTAGGCGAGGTTTCACCAATAGAGGTGGAAAGAGAGGGTAACTCTAATTCAGGTCCTCTAATGAATCTACCTCGCGAATCTCTCGGTCTAAGCATGCACCAATTAATTTAGAGGGGGAAACAAATAAAAAAAAAGAATAATGAACAAATAAATAAAACAGAATAATAAACAAATAAACAAAACAGAATATTGAACAAATAATAAAACAGAATAAGGAACAAATAAATAAAACAGAATAATGAACACATAAATAAAACAGAAGTAAAGAAATGATATGACCGTATTTACAAACTGCTGAAAAGAAAGATATTTACGATTTTTTTTTTTTACCATCACACTCAAAGTTGATAAGTTTCCTTGTACTTAAAAGTGTTTCCCTGGCAGCGGCGCCAAAATTTGATTACGCCCAAAATATAACACGGTTATTGTAGTACGGCTTTGGGGTGTCGATTCCACAGGGAAACAAGTTAGGTACAAAGGAAAATGTGTAGACCTTAAAACGAACGATAAAAGTTAAACGAAAGATTTTTGGGTTTAGATAATGAGGTAATGTGAGAAAAATTACGTAAATGTAAATGAAATATAAATGAGAAATAACAAGGTTCCGAGAATCCTCCTTAGGTTTGTTCCCTATTTCCACTCTTGATTCAATCGATTTTATCTCGATTACAAGTTTTAACTCCCAAACAAGCAATCGGAATATATTCAATCAAGCACATTTATAACTCTTATATAATTGCTACGAATTAATCATTGATTTTGGTTCATGCACACATGACCGATCTTAAAGATTATCAAGAAACGACAATATATCTTAAAAGACAATATCGCAGTAATGGACAATCAAAAAAATAAATCTACCAGAATCAATCACATCCAAACAACCTCAATGGAGGAGAAGGATGCAATCACCGGATTAAGAGATTCTAAAAGAAGAAGAATAAAAAGTACATCTATCACATGAACTCAAATCTTCTTACTTAATCAATGAATAATTCATAAACAATATTTAACAATAAATCCATACAACTGAATCAAGAACAGGAAATAAAGAATAAGAAATCCCTAAAGATTCATCCCTTTCCCTTGTAAAATGATTAATTGGCCATAGAAATCAAGATGGAAGAACAATAAGGATGCTCTCCCCTTGATTTGGCCATGGAGTTTAAGGTGGATGAACAATATGGATGTTCTCCCCTTGATTTGCAACCAAAGAAAACTTAGAAATAAAATGGAAGAATGCTGGATTTGGATCTCTTGAATCCTCTCTTTTTTTCTCTCTTCCTTGCTTTCTCTCTTCAATGCCCAGCTGCACACTCCATAAAGATATATTTATAGAGCATGAGGGGGTGTTTTGGTCTTGGAGAATGTCATTTGCTCGCCCTAATCCGGTCAAGAGGCGAGTGGGCTGTGCTGTGCGCCTGGGCCTGGTATGCTGGCCTGAACTGTTTCCACTAAAACTGCCATAACTTTCTCTAGAAAAATTATTTTTACGAACCGTAAAACTCTTCAAAAATAGACTTCCGGATCTTTCTAAGCATATATGGTTCATCTCTTGGTTCTTTCTACATCAATACAGTTTAATCTTTAAAGATTGATCTGTACGGGAAATTCTGGCAATTCAGTGAAACTCCTTCAGCTTGTATGCAGAAGTGCACACACTAGTGTGCCTACCCTTATCTTGCTCCAAATTGATGCACACAGTTGTGTGCAGTCTTTTAACTTACTTTACTTTATTACTCCAGCCTTGGCTTAGACTTTAACCATCTTTGAATCATGTTTGGACACGTCTAAACCTTGGACAAAAACGAGCACCGACACCCAAGATCTTTTGGTGATTTAAACATGGATCACTTTATTATCTCTTTTGTACTCAAAGCACATGAAAATGCATCGAATTAAGTCAATTATTTATGAATATCACTTTAGAGTTATCAACATGTAAAAGTGCGATTACGACCGAGATTAACCCTAAAATGTTAACAATTAAGTATTGTTTAGATGCATTTTATGACTCTCATCAAGTACCGGGGCAGTAGTCAATTTTTATTTCAATAGCTAGAAACTTCTCTCACATTTCTCTAACCACCTAAACTTCACATACTTCCTAGTCAATCTAGTCAATGGTCCAGCAATCATAGAAATTATTTGGATGAATCTCCTATAATAACCAATCAACCCCAAAAAGCTTCTAACTTCAGTTACACTAGTGGGTCTTTCCTAATTCAACAATGCTTCTACTTTCTGTGGGTTAACTGCTATTCCCTCTCCTGACACAACATGCCCCAAGAAAGATATTTCACTCAATAAAAACTCACACTTAGAGAACTTTGCATATAATTTATCTCTCCTCAAAATTTCCAACACTATCTCTAAATGTTGCATATGTTCATCTTCATTCTTGGAATATACCAGAATATCATCAATAAACACAATCATAAATCTATCCAAGAATGGTTTAAACACCCAATTCATTAGATCCATAGATGCTGTAGGAGCATTAATTAACTCAAATGGCATGACTAGGAACTCATGATGGCCATAACGTGTCCTAAAAGCAGTCTTAGGCATGTCCCCCTCCTTTATCTTCAATTGATGATAACTCGATCTCAGGTCTATCTTAGAAAGCACCCCAGCTCCTTGTAGCTACTCGAATAAATCATCTATCCTGGGGAAATGATATATATTCTTGATGGTGATCTTATTCAACTGTCTATTATCAATACAAAACCTCATTGTCCCATCCTTCTTCTTGACAAACAATACAGGGCCTCCCCAAGGTGACATACTAGGTCGAATAAACTGTTTATTTAGCAACTCTTGAAGCTGAACTTTCAACTCTCTCAATTCAGCTAATGCCATTCTATAAGGTGTCATAGATATGGGTGTTGATCTTGAAATCGCCTCAATAGAGAATTTAATCTCCCTACTGGGAGACAATTAGACAACTCATCAAGAAATACATTAGAATAATCTTTCACCACTAAGATTTATTCTAACATCCTTTTTTCCTTTTTAGAATCCATTATGTATGTCAAATACTCCTCACAACCATTTTTCAACCATTTACTAGTAGTCATAGCAAAAATAAAACAATTTGCAAGTATCTTGAGTTTTTCCTTGAAAGTTAAACTCCTCCTATCCTGGTATCCTGAACAGTACATTTTCCTTAAAACATTCAACCATATTCAAATAAAACAAACCAATTTCAAACTCTCTATCACTAATATGAATCATACAACCCTTGTAAACATTTATGATTATCACTCTATTTCTAATGGGAATTTTAACAATAACATTATGCGTCAAAGTACTAATACATACTTTAATAGAATTCATATGAATACTAGATTCAAATGAATGGGTTGCACCAAGATTAACCAATATTGATATGTCCACCTTTTCTACATACAAGACACTTCAAATTAGGGCAATTCTAGGATAAATATATTATCTGATTACATCTATAACAAACTTCTATTTCTCGATCATACATCAGATTACCATTTTCCCTTGGTGGCATACTTATTTCCTTTGCCATGACTATCAGCTCCCATAACCTATCTCCTAAATCTAAGGGTCCCACCGATAGTACTCTAAGCTACAAAACCAACAAATCTTGTTTGCCTCTAACTCTGTACTGCAGTTCCTTATAACAAGGAATGCTTTAACTAGGGTGGTCTCTCACCCTATACACTCATACTACCACTACCTCTAAAACCTTCATGTCTAAGCATCTTCAACCACTCTTTCTCTCTCCCTAAACTCTATAACATTTTTCTCAATCTGAAGTGCTATATCCACCAACCCGACATAATTTGTATACTTTATGTAAGATAGTTTCGATCAAATCTTAAAATATAATCCATCTAGAAACTTCTTACACCTCTTCACCTTTATGTTTACCATTTTCGATACAACCATTGACAATGCCACAGATCTGCTATCATATTGAGCCACAATCAACACATTTTTGCCTTAAATAAATGAAATGCTTCTTTGATTGGACTCTGTAAGTATATGAGCAATATTTGTAAAAGAAAAAGCCTCCTTAAACCTACTCCAAGTTAAGGGTCTAACAACATATACACTTACTCTAGGAAGAGTATCCTCCCACTATTCTAAAGCTTTTTCTTTTAACTCAAATGAAGCAAATGCGACCTTTTGCTTATCAGTCACTGGTAAAATACCTAATAATCTCTTTATATGTTTTACCTATAGCTCAAGCTCAAAAAGATTAATAAATCCTTTAAACAACAAAGCATTCAACTTAATATATTTAACAAAACAATCTCTCTGCATCTCATGAATAAACTCACATTTTTCCTTTTAAATGTCTACCGTTATTGGATTTACAACAACCTCAGGCACTGCTCTAGCATGTTCATCAAGTCTATGCTATAAACTATTAACTCTACCATCTATTACATCCATTTTCTCATGAGCATATGCAAGAGCTTACCTTAGCTCATCTATTTCAACTTTAGATTCTCTCACACCTCTACTAATATCAATTATACTGTCAAAAGAATCCCTTCTAGGAACCACAGATTTAGACTCAACCTCGACTTATTAAAATATTGGGGGCCTACCACGCCCTCTCAAATCAACAACTCTAATTTTAGCTCTAAGACATCCACATGTCATCTTCAGACTATTCATTAGAATATAATTTGTTTTAATCTTCCACTTTCTTACTTTCTATGCAGTCTATAGAATCATAAAACCTAATGCTATGATACCGAAATTGTAATAACCCATCTTGGATTGGCCACCCCCGAGACGGTTTTGTCATATTTTGAAAATTTTAGCACGACTCATATATGCAATAATAAAAATAACACCAACTATAATTTTTATATCAATCCTTAACCCTCAATAGGGGAGATACATCATTCAGATCTTGACTTAAACATTATATACAACGTAATATGCATGAATATTTACAAATATTTTTTTCCATTAGTCTGAGAATGTGAACCACGTGGCTTACAGATAATGACATCGTCTGAATCTCAACTCACCAAACTATCTGTCTGCTTGCTACCACGTAGCACTTAGAGCTACTCGTGGATTACCTCCTTATCTTTCCTACTCCTTTCTGCAATTTCTCTCGGTTGCTGATTGTCAACACCTTCTATTTTTCATAGAGCTTCCCGTGATTCTCTATAAAATTCTCCTATAAACCCCTTCAAAATTTTACTCTTTCAACTTTTCTTTCAGTCCCCAAATGTTTAGAGAAATAAAGTAGTTTGAATTATAGAAGGAAGAAAACCAATCAGGATTTGATAAAACTAATAAAACAAATCCATAAAATATTTATATAAACATTTTAACTGTCGCACCTTTTATAAAAACGGTGCTCAGTGTCCCAAAATCTCTAAATGGATAATTAGTGTCCATTTGCATGTTTTCAAGAAACACCTGCATCATTATTTTTTTCTTTTTCCTTTTCCTTTTTTTTCCCTTTATCTAGATGCTTCAATTTTTTTCCCATTTTCTTTTTCTTTACACCACCATGCGACCTTTTTTTTTTTCTAAAGAATTATTTTATTCAATAATAAATCTTTCACATATATATTATTTTCTTTTTCTTTACTCTTACTTTATAAATACGGGTATTACAATTCTCCTAATCCTATCTCTACTCAACTCGACCATACAGCTGCCAACACTGCCACCGTGCCTCCGCTTGCTACCAGCACTGCCACACTACCTCCACCTGTTGCCACCAATCAAATCCTAACTATGCCCACCACACTACCACCTGCTTTTTCAATCTACTCTACTCCCAATATTACCCACCTAGTGAGTCTAAAATTAGACAACACCAACTATATTCTTTGGCGGTCTCAATTTCTACCAGTTCTTATTAGTTATGACTTATTGGCTATGTTGTTGGTTCTTTTCTCTGTCCCTCTCACCTAACCCTAACCAGTGACGGTCAAACTGTTCTTAATCCTGCATACACCATTTGGGTTAGAACTGACCAGTGCCTTAGATCCTAGATTAATACTACTCTTACCTTTGACATCTTGCAAGATGTCCATGATCTACGTACTTTTCGAGATTTCTGGATTACCCTAGAACAACAATACCTTGATCATTCCAATGCCAATGATTTTGACCTCCGCTTGAAGCTTCACAACATACAAAGGATAATAAGTCAATGGAACAATATCCTCAGGATCTCAAAGCCATAATTGATAGCCTTGCTGCCATTAACTCCCCACTCTCCACCAAAGATCTCGTCTCCTACGCATTAGCAGACCTACCTATAGAATATGAAAATTTCATCACCACAGTCACCAATATCAACCTCACTTTTGATAGTTTACGTACTAAGTTGCTCCTACAAGAACAACGATTGAAACATCTTAGGGCTGCTTATCAGTCTTCTGGCCCTCCTACAGCCCTTATTGCCACCACCGCCTTAAGCACTTCTCGTCGTCGTGGCAGGGGTCGCTCAGGATATCGGGGTTGTGGTCACAGTTGTGGAGGCAATACTGATCGTGGTGACTCCACTCAGCATGATTCAAGTACTAATTACTCCTCTAATTATTGTCCTATATTTAATCACTCTGCTAGTACTTCCTCTTACAGTGGCGAAGGTTTATTGGAATTGCATTCTGGATCCTCCTTCTTACCATGTTAGATTTGTCACACCACAGGTTACCTTGCTCTTAAGTGTCCCACCGGTTCAATCATGTTGTTGTCTCTCATGACTTTTCAAAATTATTTGCTACTATATCTCTTGGTAAGTCTAATATTGTCCAATGGTACCCTGATATGGCCACTTCAGCTCACATTACTAATCGGTCAAGTATACTTACTAACCTTACACCTTATGTTAACAAAACTAAAATTTTGGTTGGTAATGGATAATTGCTTGATATTAATAATGTTAGTTCTACTTTCTTACGCACATCCACTAAACCTCTTCGGCTTATCAATATCTTGCATGTACCACAATTATCTCACACCTTACTTTCTATTAAACGTTTATGTTCTGATAACAATTGTTCTACTAAATTTGATGCCTCTCATATTGTTATTAAGGACAAGAGTACGTGGATAACTCTTCTTACCTCCTCTAATGATGGTGATTTATACCATCTTCATCCAAATTGGGTCACCACCTCTCCTCTAGCGTTAGTCTTTTGTCAAGTCTCTGTTGATGTTTGGCATCGTAGGCTAGGTCATTTAGGTCCTTGTATGTTATCTCTTTTACAAACTCATAAGTATATTTCTTTGCCTTCTCAATATTCTGGTTTTTGTTCTGAGTGTCAGTTAGGCAAGTCTAAACATTTACCTTTTGGTTTTGTTAAACATTGTACTGCACAACCATTAGCTTTAATACAATATGATGTTTGAAAATCTCATATTTTATCCAATTTAGGTTATCGTTATTATGTTATTTTTGTCGACAAAGTTTCTCAATATTCTTAGATTTTTCCCATGCGTATGAAATCTGAAAATTTTCAACACTTTTGTACCTTTAAAGCTCTCGTTAAATATTAGTTTTCCACCAAAATCAAAATTTTTCAAAGTGATGTAAGTAAAGAATTTGATTAAATGTCTTTTAAACAATTTCTTGCTCACCATGGTATTGTATTTCGTATGTCTTGCCCGGACACCCCTCAACAAAATGGTGTCATTGAACGTAAGCATCGACACATTTGTGAAATGGCATGCACTATCTTAAATCACTCCTCTATTCCCGAGTCATTCTAGGTTGATGCTACATACACTACACTCTACATTATCAATCGTCTCCCTGCTCTTATTTTGCAAAATCAAGCTCCCTATACAAAATTGTTTTCTAAACCTCCTGATTACTCTACCTTTCGTGTTTTCGAGTGTGTCTGCTATCCTAATGTCATTGTTAATGCTCCCTAAAAACTTGCACCTCACTCCAAACAATATATCTTCCTAAGATATGCTCAAAATTATAAAGGATATATGTGTCTTGATCCTACTGTTGGTCGTGTCTATACCAGTCGTTATGTCATCTTCCATAAACTTTCCTTTCTATATTCTATTCTCTCTAAAATTATCATCTCCAAGCCAATTACTCAACCTCCCACTTCTTCACTTGTCCTTACCAGTACTGAACCCTTACATCACTCTTCTACCTCGTTCCATGTGTCTCATAATAACCCTATGTCTAGTCTTCCTTCCCCACCACCGGCACCTATAGCGACACTACCTCAATTTTTGGCCTCTTCCCAAGTGAATCCTTATTCCCCACCCGCACCCACCATCTCCTCTCCATCACTAGCGATAACTTCTCTTTTGCCGCCTCCTCTAACTAATACTTTAGCACCAATCTCAACCTCTTCCAGTCCTGTTGTCCTTCCCTCTCCTACCCCTATTGCTCCCTCTACCTCTAATATTCCTCTCTCATCTACCATCGTTTCATGTAATCCCTAGATCACTCGATCTAAGGCTGGTATTCGCAAACCTAAACATTTACTCTCTCTTTTCACTACTACCCTGCCATCTGAACCAACTTGTTTTTCTCAAGAAAATAAAGATCTTGAGTGGTGATTAGCTACTATTGATGAATTTAATGCACTTTTAAGTAACCACGCTTAGGATCTGGTTCTATATGATCCAATAAAAAATTTAGTTAGGTGTAAGTAGATTTACAAGATTAAATATCGGGCTAATGGGTTTGTGGAGCTCTACAAAGTGAGGTTAGTCACTCAAGGATTCCACTAACAACTAGGTATTGACTATCATGAGACTTTTAGTCTAGTTGTTAAACCTACTACTATACGTACTATTTTATTCTTAGTTATTTCTCATCATTGGGTGATTAGACAACTGAATGTTAAGAATACTTTTCTTCATAGATATCTTGATGAAGTTATGTATATGAAACAACCTCTTGATTTTGTTAATAACCTTCATCCCTCTCATGTCTATAAATTACGCAAGGTTATCTATAGTCTGAAACAGGCTCCTAGGGCTTGGTTTCACCACTTCAGTTCTTTTTTTCTCTCTTTTAGTTTTCTTGCAACCTGGCAGACATTTCTATGTTTGTTCTCCAGTCCTCTAATGGTTTTCTTATATTACTCCTATATGTTGATGACATTATCCTCGCAGGTAATAATACCACCCTACTTTTTTGTTTTATTCATACTTTATCTAACTACTTAAATGATCTTGATGATCTCCATTATTTTCTTGAAATTGAAGCGGTACGTCATCCCACTGGTTTTTCTCTCTATCAAACTAAATATATCAAAGAATTTTTACTTAAATTTTCTATGTCTTCTATAAAACCCGTTAAAACCCCTCTTCTTTCCTAATCTATACCTTCACAACAAGAAGGTGAACTACTAGCAGATCTCTATGAATGTAGGAGTATGGTTGGAGGTCTTCAGTATTTAACCATGACCTAACCTGATATTGCATATGCTATTAATCGGGCTAGTCAGTTTTTGCATGTTCCTCGCATGACTCTTTTTCGGCTTGTCAAACACATTTTTTGATATTTATGTGGTACAACTAATCATGGTTTACGTCTTGCTTCTGCAAAGGATTTCTCTATATTTTGCTATGCAGATGTAGACTGGATAAGCTGCCTTGACAGTCGTCAGTCCACTACATGTTATGCAATCTTTCTTAAACCAAATCTTATTTCATGGAAAGCAAAGAAATAGCCTACTATGTCTCGTTCCAGCACTGAATCTGAATATTGATCCCTTGCTTATGTTTTAGCTGAGACCTACCAAATTCATCAACTTCTCTATGACTTACATGTGTTCTTGGTTCATCCAGTTCGAGTGTACTGTGATAACATTGGTACCACTAATCTTGCTGCTAATCCATTTTTTCATGCTCGCACTAAGCACACTAAGATAGATTTTCATTTTTTTTGTGAAAAAGTAGCCCAATGAGATGTTCATATTCGCTATATTCCTACTGATACTCAACTTGCAGATATATTCACAAAAGGGTTATCTTCACCTCGGTTTCTTCAACATAAAAACTATCTCTCTATGGTTCCACCCTATTCGGATTGAGAAGGTGTGTAAATGTATATATTTCCTAATGTAAATAATATTAGGAAATCTTAATTCTAATATAATTAGAAAACCTAGTTACAATGTAATTAAGAAACTCTTATGTAAATACACTATAAATATGAGCTCCTGCTACTGCAATATTAAGCAGTTAGTAAACATAAACCTTAATTTCTCTTTTAGTTTCTTCACGACTAAGACCTTGAGGTAAGAAGTAGCTCATGTTGGAATGGTGTTCTTTCTTTAAGGTTAATTAATTAATTAATTAAGTTTATGTTGATTCTTTTAGCGTTTAATTGCATATTAAAACTTCGAATTGTTATATTCTAAAAAAAATCAAATTGTTATTGTTCTAAGTTATGTTACCTAAATTCGAGCATTGCTGTTTGAATGTTGGACTCTTCTATTTTTTGTAAATTTTTTTTTTATTTAGAGTGTCCAAGTGTCATACTAATATCTGAAGTATTGGGATCCGACGCAGATATGACAGGGTAAAGCGAATAGTCTCCATGTAATAGAGGTTCTTAAGTCTCTCTCTTTCTCTTTCTCTCTCTCTCTCTATATATATATAGTCTATGTGTATATATTCTTATACTTCATTTTAATAGTTAGTTTTCTTCAATTTGTAATTTTCTAAGAAATTAATTGTGTAGTGTAATGTGAAATTAGGGAAGATAGGTAATGGATTTGAATTATGTTCTATGTAATCGTACATATTGGCTTCTTTTCTATGCTTTTGTGGATGATTTTTAAGATATAAGTCCTTCAATACAGACTTATATCATCCTTTTTTTTATTCCTTCCTCGAGTTCTCCACCAAGAAGACAACTCTTCCACTCATTCTCTACAAAATCTTCCTCACATCTCTTATACCGATTCACTTCTTCATTTTCTTCTATACTTTCTATCTCCAACATTTTAAGCTCAACTTTGACATTTTTTAAGTGAGTTTTCTTCTTCTTCTTCTCTACTTTTCGTCTCCAACATTTTGAGCTTAACTTTGACTATATTTTTAGCTTTTTCTTCTTCTTCTTCCCTTCCCAACCAAACAGCATAAATCACAACAACAAAAATCTCAATTTTCTCGACAACCAAACAACATACTAGTAAAAGATAAAAAAAAAATCCAAAACTACAACCCTTATATCCTAATCGCTTCGTTATCAAATCCAAGAAAAAAGCTATTCCTCATGTCCCATACATTTTGGCCAGTATTTCATTTTAAGATATCCCATATTGTTTGTCCATTTTGAAAAGTTAAATTTCAACTTTATCAAAAAAATTAAATTACCTTTAAGTTTAGGTTTCCTAAAAGACTATCATTTAAGTCTAAGTATTAAATAAGGGTATTTTTGGAAAATAAGCTATAATTTAATGACTTGTAACATTAATTATCAGGTCTCTTTAAAAGGTTATGTTATATATATATATATATATATATATACATACCAAAATATATGAGATGGAAGGAGTATAAAAAAGGTCCATATACAAAATCCCAAACAAGCAATTGACTTGAACTACATAGGTCACGATTCATGACCGTCACGGGAGCTAGACAGATGACACGACTGTTGCTGGTGTTGGACGATGCAACTAAATCTGAAAATTAGAAGAGATTTAGGGTGTTAGTCGTAGAGAGAGAGGAGTAGATATATACAAGTCTTTGTTAAATAATAAATAAACTATCCAACAATAATCTAAATGTAGTAGAGAAAACGCATCCAAAGAAAGAGAGGTTATTATGGTATGAGAGACAAATGAGCAGTGGAGGATCTTGAGATATAATTTTGAGGGAGCCACCTTTACCTCAATGATTATTGTATTAAGTCAAATGTACTTGAATGTGTTGAAATCATAAGTTTGGTTTCTTGTACCAACAATCCCTTATGGATAAAGAGGGTTGTTATATGAATGAGTAGGGATTTGAAGTAGGTTAAATCATCATTGCAAACAAAATAATTTTAAAAAAATTGAGTGATTCTCAATTCAGTAGTTTTTTTATTGCTAACTACTATTTAGGCATTGTTTGGGAGGTGATTTAAGTTGAACTTTAAGTTGAACTTAAATCACCAAAGCTTAAAACTTTTAGTATTAAAGTTTAAGTTTTAGTAATTTAAGTTACATTTAAATCACCTCCCAAACAGTGCCTTAGTTGTCATTGAAAACAATATACACAATAAGAAAAAGAAATCGCAAGTGATCAAAGATAAAAAGAAAAGAAAAACTATTATTTTCTATGTTTCTCTTTGTTCTAGTATTTGAAAAATGATTTAGTTTTTACTTTTGTTCAAAAGTCATGAATACCATTTAGAAGACAAAAGGTGTTAATAGATTCAATAGTAGAACACAAATTAAGACTTAACGATTAGGTTGATTCACAGGGAAAATATATAATTGATTTTTTTGTAAAAGAAGATTTCGTATTAAAAAAGTAAATAAATGGTCCAACAAAGAACTATTAAAGAAATATACTTTAGGGATTTATATTAAAAGAATAGAAACTTAATTAAAATGGACAATAAAAAAAGAGAAGATTTTGTCACTTCTTTACTGTCTTTGATCATATGACTTTAAGATTGGATAAATTATATTAACCTACCTGATGTTAGTTTATAGTTACATTTACTCACCTATTTTCTAAGATATACATTTACCTATCTCCAGTTAGTCTTCTATTAGTCAACTGTTTAAAATCTAGTTAAATCTTGTGTCAACTCATCAAAATTTATTGGAAACCCGACTTTACCTTTAATAATTTCAAAATCCAGTTAAATCTTTTACCCATTTTACCATTTTAACATTTATTTCATCTCATCTTCTATATAACCTAAAATCATTTATTTCATCTCATCTTTTAACCTAAAAACATATATTTCATGTGTCCCTGTTAATACTTAAGAATCCAATAAAAATCAAATATGGTTAAGGTATGTAAGTGTATAATTTAGAAAATATGTGAGATAAATGTAATCATTGGCTAACTTCAGTTAGGTTAATATAATCTACCATTTGAGATCTTACTTTTTGAAATTGAGAATAATCTTATAAAAAGAAAGGTATAAAGAAGAAAAAATGATTTCTACCTATTTACGATAACTTTCTAAAGAAAAAATATATAGTCTAACCCACTTTTGCGAAATGTGTATATAAGACAAATGATATTTGATTAGTATACACTTAAAATTTAATATTAATGTTTTTTTAAATAATGACATGTGAGTTTATAATTATAACTACATAAAGTTTGGAAACAAGTATATATAAAATATTTCAGCATCCCTTAAAATTAAAATAATAAAAATAGTGCTAAAAGAAAATTTTTCAAAAGTTTGTGGGGTTATGTCTCTTAGAAGATCCGCTCGGAGAGAGATCTAGAGGAGATTTAGAGAAGAGAGAATTAGAGATGCGATGTTGAAAGTATAACAAAAAGATTTAAATCTGTTCTCTAATTTTATTTCATTTTAATTTAAACTTAAAGAAACCATCGAGTGTAGCCCCTCAACTGTATAAAGGGTGAAATACACACACCTTAAGTTTCATTCTTATTGGTCCAACTGGGTAAATAATTGGGTACCACATAAAGTTAACTAACATTGGGTTACTAAGACAGTTGTTTAACCCGTTCTTTACACCAACTAAAGTCCAAACCCCTTTTATGAATTAAAAGCAATTAATCACTAAAAAGCAAAAACAAAAAGGGAAAATTATTGGCATCAATCTTTATGTCAGTTTTTTTAAGAGCCGATTACGCATGCCTGAGTACAGCGTATTCATTCCAATTAAAAGGAAATTTCATCTATCTAATCTACTCTTTTTTGCTAATTGCTTGGTGGGTTTTAGTCAATTTATGAGTTAGTGCTTCTACAGAGGAAAAAAGCATTTACATTGAACAAAAGCTGTCGTAGTTTAGCAATCAAGTATTGTGAGAAATCCGATTGATGTAAGGTAAATTTTCCAACCAATGATACGACGACACGTGGTACCTTTCAAGGGAGAACAAATAATTTTACAAGCCAGATAGAACAACTAGCTAGATGATTTCACGTGGCAAAAAGGCAAAATGGTAATCTCGTACCAAAACCCTGATCCATAATATCTGTAGTACTATAAGGACACTCTAGCTTATGGAAACTCTAATCCTACTAGGGCACTCATGTCCGAGAAACCCTAATCCTACTATGACACTTCAATATTAATTACTTTCCTAATTGAACTCTACTCCAAAACACTATATAAATGGGCTTCTCATATATATCAAAACAGAACTCTGAAAACTCTCTAACTTTCTTGTTCTTTGCTTTCTCTAGCCCTTAGATCACTGATTTAAGCATTAGAGAGTCCCTTGGAGGCATAACTCACTCGGTTCTCCTCTGAATTTTTAGTTCTCCCTATGTTTTTAGTATATGCAGGTGCATCTCAACATTCATAGGATCACTCATCATGAATTCGATATCAACAGATTGGCACTGTCAGTGGGAAATCACAACAAGAACTCATTTGTTCTAGATGCCACCTAAAAACACATCCAAAAACATTGCAGTCACAACTGCTATTGCCGCCACTTAGACCTTAACCAGCAACAACCCACGCACCAGCTCTGAACCCCCAGTAATTCTCGAATACACTACAACAAACCAAGATCACAACGAACTATCCAGTGAGTGGCCACGATAGACTCAATGGTCCTAATCAAACAATTTCGTCCACCATAAAAATCGTACTAACCCTCACGCTCCAGTCACGCAAGGATGACTCATTGAATTCACCCAGCTAGTGGATAACCTAGTTGCCTGACTCTGGAGGTAGGCTACTCACCTTTAACCTAGGCTATTATAGCAAAGCCCTTGGTCAACGAGGAATTAGAACTCCATCCATAATGTTAAGACCTTATACCCTAAGTCTAGCACCGAGTCATCTCCTTCAAACCACAGGCCGAGATCCCGAGGTCACACCACTACCTCTAAAAACCATATTGATCTAGACAAGAAGATAGAAGAGATGGATAAAATGATAAAAGAAGCCTTCAAAAACTGAGGAACCAATATCCTAGACGAACTCGACTTCTAGGACCCACCATTCATACAAGAGATCCTCGACGTGTTGGTTCCTTAGCACTTCAAGATGCCAATCGTTAAGGCTTACGACAACACCACTGACCCCATAGAGCATCTACAACTATAAAAAAAACCATGATGCTCTAACATTGCCATCCAGACTCGGTTCTGTGCAGAGCATTCTTGCTAACACTAGAGAAAGTCGCTAGCACCTAGTATTCACTTGAAGCCCGGTAGTATCAACTCTTTCAAGGAACTAAGTCGTGTTTTCGCCGTTCACTTCCTCAGTAGTAAGGGCTTAAGGAAAGCATCTGAGAGCCTGTTCAACATCATCCAACACAGAGGTGAGAAGCTCCACGAATATATCTCACACTTTAATACAGCAATGTGGGAAATTTCTGACATTGACGCAAAAATCCAAACGATTATATTCAAGAATGGACTCAGATTAAGAACCTCCAACTCCAAACTTGCTAGACGACCCACTAAGGACATGAACGACATCCTCACCCAAGCCAAGGAATATATACTCCTTGAAAAAGATCAAGTGTTCCAAAGAGAGCAAGAAGAAAGTAGAGAGAAACGAAAGAAGGAATAAGCCGAATCGAGGAATGATCCACAAAAGAAACCTCGTAAAGACGAAAATGGAAAGATCCATTAGATGTTTGACAGTTACACACCACTCAATGCCCCCAGGGCAAATATACTGATGAATATTCTAAATCACACATTTTTCTATTGGTCCTCAAAGCCTCTAAACACCAACGAAAACAAAGATAGAACTAGATGGTATCGTTTCAACCGAAACCATAGGCATGACACCAAGGAATGCCACGCCTTAAAAAACCAGATAGAATCTTTTATCCGTTAAGGATATCTAAAGGAATACACCAGAACTCTAGCATTCCGAGGAAACAAGATGGACCAACTGCGGCAAGGTCTCAGACATACTCCTAGACGTAGTCCCAAGCGAGGTCCTAGGCGAAGAACGAGGAGAAAAGCCCCCTAGACAAAAAAAGGTTAACATAGCGATAGAAAAGATCAAACCATCGTAATTAGTACAAGCAAAACCATCTTCGGAGGCCCAACAACTGGCAGACAATCACTTTTTCTTATGCTCTCCACTTTTCCGCATTTTTCTCTCTTGTTCAAAGAAATATCCACTTGTCACTTCCCATAAAATAACTAATTTTTTGTGCTAGTTTCCATTTGAAACTATTAAGACAAGTAGAGTTTTGTAATAATTAAGGGCATGTTTGGAAGCTCTTTCTAAAAACAGTTTTCAGTTTTCAAAAACCCAAAAGTATGTTTGTAAGCCCATTTTCAAAAGTAATTTTCTAGAATTCTTTTTTTAAAAAAAAAACGCTTTTCAAAATTTGTTTTTTTGAAAACCTCTTATTGGTATTTTCTGATATATTTTTTGAAAAACACCCCTAAAATCAATGTTTTCTTCTCTGTTTCACTTTTCTCTTCTAAACACACATATTATGTCTCTTTTTCCCTCTCTCTCTCACCATCGTCATCCTTCGTCCTCCTCTCTGGTATGACCCGCAATCGTCTCGTGACTTCTTCCTCTCTTTTTTCTCTCTCTCTCACGATCATGGTCGTGACTCATTCGTCCTTTTCTCTGGTATGACTCGACGTCGTAACTCCCGAAGACAGCTACATCTCTGGTAAGTTTTCTTTTTGTTCAATCTTTACTTTCATCTTTGCTTTTTATAGTTTCTTTCTTCCTTAAATTAGGTATCCATCCCAAATTGATTTCGTATTTTTTTCATCTAAAATTTTTCCTAAATCATTTTTTTTTGTTTGGCTCTCAACAAAAAGGGTTTTTTTTGTACATCTCCGCGACCCATATACCTTTTGCTTGTGCCACCATTTTGGGGTTTAACTCAGATAAATTTTTCTCTTAGGTATAATTTTGGATTTGGGAATTTGTGGTTTACGACTTCTAGATTTTTACTGTGTTTCTAATTGAACTTAAAGAAATTAGATTAATTTGAACATTTGTTAATTTTCTCTTACAGATGGACATCTAAGAGTTATTTTTCACTATTTTAGGTTATGATTTAGGCATATTGGATTTGGTTTGCTAGGTTCTATTGTTTCCACTTTCTATAGTGATAAGATTTTGGTTCTTAATTTTAGTTGTTACTTTTCTGAATTGGGAGTATTTTTCTTTAAGAATATTTCTGTAGTGTTAGTGTAATGTCCATTTCTTTTTTCCTTCACATACAACCCTTAGCCTTTTGAAACTTCTTTCCATTGAAACTTTCTGCATTGTGATTTGCTGTTATATTGGGTGTAAGTAGAGGTTATAACAGTTTTTTTTTTTGTTTTTTTTTGGGATAGCCATTAATCAAGCTTTGAACAAAATTTTGGTGCACTGTGATTTGCTTTTACATTGGGTGTAAGTAAAGGTTATAAAATAAATTTGGCATCAACATTTAAATAATGATCAATGGGTTAGCTTGCTTAATTTATAGTCTAATCATGAAGCCACACATTTGTACAAATATAATGATTAATAGGTGCGCAGGCAATGTAAACGATAGTAATAGAATATCAAAAATGCCAATCTTTTTAGTTCCCATGTAAATTAAAGGTCTTCTTTATGATCATTAATGGAAGTAAAGTAGTACTTCTCATGGGGAGGATCAACTTTATGGATTGAAACATAAGTGGGTGTTAATGGATTGTTTTGGGTATTGACAGAATTAGGATTTTGGGGAGTTGGGGCTAGAGAAGATGATGAAGTGGGTACTTTTATGGGTGAAAGAGTAATTGAATTAGGGTTTTGAAGTGCTAACTTTTAAGTCAATGAAGTGGGTATTTAGGTTAGAGGATAAGAAGTGGAATTTTGATTGCTTATTGGCAGATGATGATTTGGGTAATTCAACTTTTTTTCATTGGTTATTGGCATGACAAGAAGTATTAGGACTAGAGTTTTATTATAGAACTAAAGAAGATGAACTTCGAGGACTATAACTTACAAGATCTTGATGATAACTTCTTCCTTCAAATGAACTACTTGATGATATGAATTTATTTAAAAAGTTTATTATTGTAGATTGTCTATCACCTGAAATGACTTGTTCATGTCCTCTAATCTCAAGTTTCTTGTTGATCTTATCAATCTCTTGCTTCTTCCAAGCTTCTTTTCTTGCATCATTCTCTTCATCTCTCTTCACCATAATTATGTCATATTTGATCTTCATTATTTTAATGGAAATGTGCATGATTTATATAACCTTATAATTTTTCTTAAAACTAGATTTTAGTTTAGTAATGGTACCTGGAACAACCTGTTATTATTGCTATCTAGGTCTACTATGTGTATACATACATACATACATGTGTAAGATGATCTTTGGAGGATTTTTCTCATTTGGATTTGCTTACGCTGCATGATTTCTTCATTCTACACTTCATCTAGGTTCATGAACTTTTTATGTACTATATTTTCTAATTAATCATGTCACCATGTAGATCCACTTATTAATTTCACGGCCAGACTTCACAATGTATTTATGCATTGACCTTAAATATATTTTATGTGATTACCTCAATTAATTTCATATATGTTGCAGACAATTAACTAGAGAAGCTGCATACATTAATTAGTCAATGCTTTATAGCCAAGAATTAGGTGTTTTAATGAGGCATTTGAAAATAAGAGTTTCTATTATATAATGTTTCCTTTTTTTCTTTTAATTTTGAATTGTAACTAGCATAGAAATCTAAAATCTTATGTTCATTATTTTATATTTAGTTCATGATTATTATTTGATTTTCCTTGTCAATTTTAGTAGCATGCTAGTAGAACAAAAGGATAAGTGGTAGATATATTTCATATATTGATATATTATTTGACTTATAGGGTGTGAGGATGGAAAACCAACCAAATTAGACAGTTGAGATGAAATGAGCATAAAAAAATATCTTCATTATTGGCCCTCACCGGATCTAGGTGGAACTTAGAGACTAGTATGGTTGAAGTTCCAAGAGGAAATTTTGATGAAGATTTTCTTGTCATCCATTACCCTTTTGCAAGAAGAATTTTGGTTCGCTCATTCTCATATTATCAAATTCACAAAGTTGTATTTGATCCATGATTATTGTTATTGTAGCTCAAGGTTTCAACCCAAGAGGGGGGGGTGAATTGGGTTTTTAAAAACTTTTGCGGAATTTATACAAGTTTATAAAAACTGATAAGCAACAAATAATTAATCCAAGTAATAAGCTGTAAATAAAGAGTTTAAGGAAAGATGATGCAAACACAGTTATAGTGGTTCGGCAATATCGGATTCGTTCCGACCCTACGTCCACTCTCAGTAATCCACTAAGAAAACTTAGTCGCACAACTTAGCCGGGTGTTGCACAAACCGTACACAAGCAATTTACAGGAATTGCTTAAACCGCAAAATCCCCTTCCTTTCGGAAGTTTCCCCTTCCTCTCGGAAGTAATCCCTTTACAAAGATGGTGTAAAGTAAAAGGTAGAGAGACAGCAAATGAAAGCTTATTACAACAGAAATGTCTCTCTTTCAAAGTAAAGCTTGAAGAAATGGCTCAACAAGATTATTTCAAAGCTTTTTGTGTTTCAAGAGTATAAAAACTTGATTATATGAGATCAACTCTTTTTGAATATGTGCTTCTTCTTATTGAATGCTTTGCTGAATGGGTTTATATAGCAATCAATTAATATGGCCGTTTTGGACTTTAATTTGAAAAAGATTTACTTTAAAACGTTCAAATTTGGAGTCCAACGGTCATATTTTTGAATTACCAATCGACTGGGTCGAGATACCAGTCGACTGGGTTCACTTGAAAAATACTCGTTTTCAGACCTTCTGGGTATCCAGTCGACTGGTATATATCATCCAGTCGACTGGGGACTTTCTGTCCATTTTACCAGTCGACTGGGTACCTTCTGACCTATATACCAGTTGACTGGTATATGTACCCAGTCGACTGGGTTGTTTTCCAACCCTGTTTTTCTTCTGTTTTTCATTAAAAACATTTAAAAATAATGGTTTTAGAAAAACCTTTTGTGTTTGAGCCATTGAACAAGCTAATACAATGTATGAGTGAGACTTACATTGGTTCTAAACCTTAAGACCTATACTAGATCTTCAGTCTTCACTTGATACTTGATTTGGTTCGAGTTTTTGCACTTTGTTCCTTGGTTGAATGTGTTTGATCCTTAATACAACTTAGTTTAAACATGTTAGTTAAATAACAGTTGTGTTTTGCCATCATTAAAATACGGGCGAGGGTCAACAATCTCCCCCTTTTTGATGATGAAAAAACTAATAATGTAAAAACAGTTTTAAAAACTAAGTGTTAAGATTTTACAAAAATTTGGACAGAGTCTCCTCTGTTTTTCGAGTAAAACCACCCTGTAAACAAGAAAACACAGTTTATATTTCTTTCAACCAATCCAGAATTAAACTCAACCGATCAATAAACATTTTAACAAAGATATGGAGCAATGCTCCCCCTAAATATATGCATTGGTTGCGTTTTACTTAGATTTTCTCGTTTTTCTCATTTTTCTCCCCCGTTTTGACAACAGCAACCAAAGGGGGCATAACATAAAAAATAAGCTACTTAATCAATACAGTCAAATAGGTTATAAGAATACAAAGATGTGCGCGAATATTTGGCTTCATTCGAATTTCAGAAGCCTTCCCGGGAAGAACCGGAAGTTTTTCAAGCATATAAGCATTTTATAGCAGTTTTAGTGACCAAACAGAGTTTTAAAACAGTTCTAACATATCACAAATAGCGTAAATAAATGCAAGAAATATGGCTAATAGTATTACATCATCATAAAGAAAAATTCAATACAAGCAGGGCCTCACAGAGCCATAACTAAGAAAAACATACATGAGATGTCCGTGCTATGTGATAAAAACTGGAAAAGCGCTAAGTACAGATAAAAGATAGAGACTCATGGTGCGGGAGAGTTCGAGCTGTCACGAAGAAGTTCCCTAATCTCAGCTAGGGAACCCTCGGTGTGCTCTCGATGTAACTCGAAGTCGTCCCGTAGGTGGTCTATGGAGGAGCTCAGTCTCTGGTAATCAGACTGCATGGACTGAAAATCGGACTCCATCGTCATCTGGAGACTCGTGATAGCTCGTAGGATGTCACTGTAACCAGTCTGACCAGTACTGGAGTCACCAATGGGAGGTGCTCGGGTATCCGTCTCCATCTCAGCAGCCGTATCAGCATCCTCATCACTGTCGCTCGCATCCTCTTGGATCCTTAGGAGTTTTTCGGCCTTCGGATAGAGGAATCCGTCACGAATAGTACATCCCATCTTTTTCAGAGATGAGATGTTGATGATGTCCGTCAATCCGATATCCTGAGCCTCGGAGGCAGGCAAAGGTACCCGTGCTGGAGGATGAGCGTAATAAGCATCCCATAAGGAAGACACCCGGAGTCATTTGCTTCGCTGTTTATCATGTTGGCAAGCAGCAGAGGATATATATTGAAGTAGTGGCCAGATTTTAGGCACCAAATCAATACCGTATCTATTTTAAATAAATACCCTCGACTCCCGAGTCTTGGGTGGATGGTCCAACTGATAATCAACTTAAACAACTTTGAGTCGAGGGGCAAGTCACTACAAGTGTGAAATATAGTGGGTCTATACACATAGTTAGGGTCGCCCCTGACTATCCGACAGGCCTCCTCAACTTCAAAGTTGTCTGGCCATCCATCCAGACTCCATTGAACCCCCCTTATAGGGATTCTCAGAATGCTCATCAAGAGGTCAGTGTTGACCTCAAACTCCACACCGCTAACTCTGGTTCTGAATCTCAGAGCCAGAGGACTGGGTTTCACCAAGTTCGCATAGAACTGGTGAACCAGTCGCGGGTAATACTTTTCATGAATTCTGACCAGTGGGGTCAGATTTATTGCCTCAAAGGCTGGTAGAATATCGAAATTACGATAGCGAATAGAGTCGAAATCAACGACTCTACCCGTCATGATTTTCTTGTGACGGATTATTGAATTATACCTCTTATAAGCCGCTGGGCTGTAAACCAGAGTCTGCTCCAGCTCTGTTCTGGGCTCCTTGCTGGATGATCCTGCTGCACCCTTCCCTTTTGACTCCGAAGCCGAAGGTTTTGAAGACCTTGGCTTTTTAGGTGCATTAGGTCCACTTGTTGTGAGTTTAATACGGATTTTGTCACTCATTTTGGAGAAATCTGGAGTTTTTTTGAAAAAAAAAAAATTGGTAAAAATGAGAGATTTTAACCGTAGAAAGTTAAAAATCTCTTTAGGAATGTGTAGATCGGTGTGTTTGGAAGGGATTTGGATGGTTTTTGGATCAATATGATAAATTTTTCTAGAGAGAGAAAGCTTGGGCTCTTTGAAAATGGCGTAAAAATGGCGAAAATGAACAGTCCCTTTTATAGAATCGCGATACCAGTCGACTGGGTCCCTTTGAAAAGATGAACAGTTTCTTTACCAGTCGACTGGGTAAACTGACAATGATTTACCAGTCGACTGGGCTATCTTTACCAGTCGACTGGAGGACAAGGGGTATTAAAAAAATTGGCTCCAAACAGGATTTGATCTTATAGACGACTGAAGAAGACTTACTAGTCGTCTGGAAGTTTTGACAGAGAGTTACCAGTCGACTGGATCAAAATTACCAGTCGACTGGAAAAACAAGCAGAGACTTACCAGTCAACTGGAGCACATTTACCAGTCGACTGGATCCTGAGTAAAATTTCCAGTCCTGAATTTTTTAGCATGATTTTGTTTATCTATGACATTTTTGAGTGAAATGAATAATTAAACATAGATTAATACTCTATCACTCAATGTCAAACATGCAAATGATGAAATGAGATGCAATCAAACATTCAGTTTATCAAAATCAAGCAATCCCATCAACATTCTAATCTTACAAAAACTAGCTTCACTTAAGGGTTTTGTAAGAATATTAGCTATTTGATCTTCTGAAGGTATAAATTCTAATCTTATATCACCTTTTTGAGCATGATCTCTTAAGAAATGATGTCTAATCTCTATATGCTTGGTTCTAGAGTGCTGAATATGATTTTTGGTTAGGTTGATGGCACTAGTATTATCACAAAATATAGGAATATTTTTTAGACTCATGCCATAGTCTTCTAGTTGTTGTTTCATCCATAGTACTTGGGCACAACAACTGCCAGCTGCTACATATTCCGCCTCAGCGGTTGATAGTGCAACTGAATTCTGTTTCTTGGAGAACCAAGAAGTTAACATAGCACCTAAGAATTGGCATGTTCCACTTGTGCTTTTTCTATCTAACCTACATCCAGCAAAATCAGCATCCGAATATCCTACTAGCTCAAAAGATGATTCTCTATAATACCATAATCCTATGGTCTGGGTCCCTTGTAGATATCTAAGGATTCTTTTTACTGCAACTACATGTGATTCCTTAGGATTAGATTGAAATCTAGCACACATGCATACACTGAACATTATATCAGGTCTACTTGCAGTCAAGTACAGTAAAGCACCTATCATGCTTCTATAATATTTAGAATCTACAGTTTTACCTCCTTCATCAAGATCAAGTTTGGTAGTTGTGCTCATAGGCGTTCCAATTGGCTTTGAGCTTTCCATCCCGAACCTCTTTAGTAGATCTTTGATGTACTTTTGTTGATTGATGAAGATACCTCCTTTTAGTTGCTTGATTTGCAGTCCAAGGAAGTAGGTAAGTTCTCCCATCATGCTCATTTCAAATTCACCTTGCATGCACTTTGCAAACTCTTGACACATAGATTCATTAGTAGCACCAAATATAATATCATCAACATATATTTGAACTATCAAAGTGTCATTTTTGTGAGTTTTTGTGAAGAGAGTTGTATCTATTCTACCTCTTATAAAATCATTATCAATCAAAAATTTACTTAGTCTTTCATACCATGCTCTTGGAGCTTGCTTCAACCCATATAGAGCTTTAGAAAGTTTATAGACATGATTTGGAAGACTTGGATTTTCAAATCCAAGAGGTTGTTCAACATAAACCTCTTCTTCTATAAAGCCATTTAAAAAGGCACTTTTCACATCCATTTGAAATAGCTTGAATTTATTAAAGCATGCAAAGGCTAATAACATTCAAATAGCTTCTAATCTAGCTACGGGAGCATAGGTTTCATCAAAATCTATTCCTTCCTCTTGGTTATATCCCTTAGCAACTAGTCTAGCCTTATTTCTAGTTACTATACCATTTTCATCCATTTTATTTCTATATACCCATTTAGTTCCAATAATTGAATGATCTTTAGGTCTTGGAACTAGTTCCCAAACATTGTTTCTCTCAAATTGATTTATCTCTTCCTGCATTTCAATTATCCAATCATTATCTTTTTCAGCTTCTATAAATGTCTTAGGTTCTACTTGAGACAAATAAGCTACAAAATTGCAAATATTTCTAATGGAAGAGCGAGTTCTTACCCCTTGTGAAGGATCACCAATTACTTGATCAATTGGATGATGATTTACATACCTCCAATCCTTGGGTAGATTTTCCTCTTGTTGACTTGAGGATGGTTGGTCCAAATTTGGAGTTGCCATCCCTTTATTTGTTTGAGAAGAACTCACTTTTGGGTCAACAATGAGAGTAGGAGTTTCCATTCTTGGAATAAAATCTGCATCATCTTTAAAGGAAACTTCTCCACTACTCATTGGGTTAGATTCATCAATAGTTACATGCACAGATTCTTCTACTACTAGAGTTCTCTTATTGAAAACTCTATAAGCCTTACTAGTAGTTGAATATCCTAAAAATATCCCTTCATCGGTCTTGGAATCAAATTTACCCAAGTTAGTTTTATTGTTATTTAAGATGAAGCACTTACTACCAAAGGCACGAAAATAGGAAATATTGGGCTTTCTCCCTTTCCATAGTTCATATGGTGTTTTATCAAGCAAGGGCCTTATCAAAATTCTATTTAAAATATAGCAAGAAGTATTCACGGCTTCAGCCCAAAAATATTTTGGTAAATTATTTTCACAAAGCATTGTTCTTGAAAATTCTTCTAGAACTCTATTTTTCCTCTCAACAACTCCATTTTGTTGAGGAGTTCTAGGAGCTGAAAAGTTGTGATTAATTCCATTTTCATCACAAAATTTTGAAAAGCTTTGATTTTCAAATTCTTTGCCATGATCACTTCTTATGCTTGAAATACAAATTCCTTTTTCATTTTGTACCTTTTTGAAAAACTTTTCAAATCCTTTGAAAGCTTCATCCTTATAAGCAATAAAAATAACAAAGGTATATCTTGAATAGTCATCAACAATAACAAGAGCATATTGATGGCCACCTAGACTAATGGTACTAATTGGACCAAATAAGTCCATATGCAAAAGTTCCAAAGGTCTAGTAGTTGAGACTACATTTTTTGCTTTAAAAGATATCCTAGATTGTTTTCCCATTTGACAAGCATTGCAAATTTTGTCTTTCTCAAAATTGATTTTAGGAAGTCCAATAACTAAATCTTTTCTTGAAACAATTTTTAGCAAGTTCATGTTTACATGACCAAGCCTTCTATGCCATAGCCATTGATTTTCACTAAAGGCAGGAAAACATTTTTCATTAACGGAATGCAAAGATTTCAAATCAACTATATAGACATTTTCATGTCTATGGCCAATGAATTTGATCTTGTTGCTCTTGATGTCTATAACTAGACAATGAGAGGTCTCAAATGTGACTTTATATCCTTTGTCACATAATTGACTAATGCTAAGTAAATTTGGCTTAAGGCCTTGTACTAGCAAAACATTATCTAAGGTTGAGAAATCATTATCGACTTTTCCATGCCCGATGATCTTTATTTTAGTATTGTCTCCAATGGTCACAAGTCCACCATCTCTTAGATTTAGCTCCTTGAATACGCTTTTATCACCGGTCATATGCTTCGAGCAACCGCTATCAAGGTACCAACAGTTACCTTTCTCTTTGGTGTGAAGACAAATCTACATCACACAAGGATATACGATAGCACTTTTAGGTACCCAAAATTTCTTAGGTCCTTTGGGGTTAGTCCTGGAAAATACAGTTCCTTTTGGGACCCATACTTTCTTAATATGAGGTGCTCTATGAAAAAGTTGATGATGCATAGTCCTAGTATGATAGTCATAGAAATTTCTAGGATGTCTTACATGTGAATTCCTATAAACTTTAGGATAATAGTTCCTAGGATACATGTTTCTATGGTAAGGAGTATGAAAATTCATGTCATTTCTATAAAGAGTATGATGATGCATTCTAGGATACCCATGACGATAATTCCTAGGATGAGCATGAGCAGAATGCATTCTTTGATTATACACATTGTTCCTAGAATGAGCATGATAATGATTTCTAGGATGTGTATTAGCATTTCTAGAATGAGCATACATATAAGCATGAGTATTTTTAGAATGCTTCAATTTAGTATGATCATTTAAGTTTCTAGACTTCCTAGTATTTATCGAGGGAGTGCTTTTAACAATGCTAGGAGCTTTTGAAGTAGAAGCTCCATCTACACAAGAGGCTTTCATGAATAAGCTCTCTTTTGTTTTTTGTTTTCCCAATGGAGAATATCCTACACCAGATTTTCCTCCACTTAATCTTTGAGAAGAAAGCACTTCATCAAGTTTTTCTTTACCAAGCATAAGTCTAGATATAGTGCTGTTTAATTCAGAAATTTTATTTTTCAAATTCTCATTTTCATCTTTAAGAAAATCTTGAGACGAATTATACAGTAAAGATGATAATTTTTCTTTTTCTTCTCTAAGAACTATCATTTCTTTAGAAAGAGATGAGACTTCTTTCTTAAGAACAGAATTTCTAGAATCAAATTTCTTTAATTCTTCATGCATTTCATTTATGACTTCTAGCAGTTCTTCACTACTAGTAACAATATTATTTTTTGAAGAGGGAGAAGATGTTACCTCACTTTCGTCATCGATTGCCATCAAACAAAGGTTGGCAATTTCTTCGTATCCGATTTCTTTGTCTGATGACTCATCTTCTTCGTCATCGCTCCAGGTAGTTGCTACCATAGCTTTCTTCTTGAAGCCCTTGTATGGTTTGCTTGAAACCGGACAGTCAGCTTTTATATGTCCTGGCTTCTTGCAGCCATAGCACATAAGTGGTTCCCTTTTTGAGGTGGGATCCTTTGAGTAAGGTTTCTTGCTTTTCTTCAAGAACCTATGGAATCGTCTGGTGATTAAAGCCATTTCATCATCCTCTTCACTGCTCTCTGCTTCTTGTTCTAATTCCTTTTCTTTGTTGCTCGTAGAAGCTTTGAGAGCAATTTGCTTTTTCTTCTTCTCATCATCATTGACGATGGGAGTCATTTCTTCCATCTCGTATGTCAATAATGACCCAAGCAGCGTCTCAACATCAAGCTTGTCAAGATTTTTGGCCTCCTGAATGGTTGTCCTCTTTGGTTTCCATTCTGGTGGTAGAGATCTTAAGATTTTTCTGGTTAGTTCAACTTCCTCAATATTCTTGCCAAGCAATTTTAAACCATTTATAATAGTAGTGAATCGTGAGTGCATTTCGGAAATGGTTTCGTTAGGAGACATCTTAAAAGATTCATACTCAGAAATTAGCATGTAAATTTTAGACTTTTTTACTTCACTTGTTCCTTCATATGTGACTTGCAATTTATCCCATATTTCTTTAGCAGAAACACATGCAGATATTTTGTTATATTCAGAAATATCTAATGCACAATGTAGCATGCTTGTTGCTCTGCTATTGAGAGACATCGTTCTACAATCCTCGGCAGTAAACTCAGTTTTGAGTTTAGGTATTGTATGAAGAGTCTCTCCAATAACTATTTCTTTTGAGGGAATTTTAGGTCCATCTTCTATAATTCTCCATAGATTGTAATCTTGTCATTCGACGAAGATTTTTATTCTATTTTTCCAATAGTTATAATTTGAGCCATTGAACAATGGTGGTCTAGTATAAGAGTGTCCCTCAGAGTAGCTATTTGCTGCCATTGGATCAACTCTAGGAATTTAAGCCTAATAAAGAGAACGAAGCTCTGATACCAATTGTAGCTCGAGGTTTCAACCCAAGAGGGGGGGTGAATTGGGTTTTTAAAAACTTTTGCGGAATTTATACAAGTTTATAAAAACTGATAAGCAACAAATAATTAATACAAGTAATAAGCTGTAAATAAAGAGTTTAAGGAAAGAGGATGCAAACACAATTATAGTGGTTCGGCAATATCAGATTCGTTCCGACCCTACGTCCACTATCTTCAAGGAACTCCTTGAAATAATCCACTAAGAAAACTTAGTCGCACAACTTAGCCGGGTGTTGCACAAACCGTACACAAGCAATTTACAGGAATTGCTTAAACCGAAAAATCCCCTTCCTCTCGAAAGTAATCCCTTTACAAAGATGGTGTAAAGTAAAAGGTAGAGAGACAGCAAATGAAAGCTTATTACAACAGAAATGTCTCTCTTTCAAAGTAAAGCTTGAAGAAATGGCTCAACAAGATTATTTCAAAGCTTTTTGTGTTTCAAGAGTATAAAAACTTGATTATGTGAGATCAACTTTTTTTGAATATATGCAGCTTGTTTTTGAATGCTTAACTGAATGGATTTATATAGCAATCAATTAATATGGCCGATTAGGACTTTAATTTGAAAAAGATTTACTTTAAAACGTTCAGATTTGGAGTCCAACGGTCATATTTTTGAACTATCAGTCGACTGGATTCACTTGAAAAATACTTGTTTTCAGACCTTCTGGGTATCCAGTCGACTGGGGAATTTTTATCCATTTTACCAGTCGACTGGGTTGTTTCATCCAGTCGACTGGGAACTTACTGTCAAAGTACCAGTCGACTGGGTACCTTCTGACCTATATACCAGTCGACTGGTATATGTACCCAGTCGACTGGGCTGTTTTCCAACCCAGTTTTTCTTCTGTTTTTCATTAAAAACATTTAAAAATAATGGTTTTAGAAAAACTTTTTGTGTTTGAGCCATTGAACAAGCTAATACAATGTATGAGTGAGACTTACATTGGTTCTAAACCTTAAGACCTATACTAGATCTTCAGTCTTCACTTGATACTTGATTTGGTTCAAGTTTTTGCACTTTGTTCCTTGGTTGAATGTGTTTGATCCTTAATACAACTTAGTTTAAACATGTTAGTTAAATAACAGTTGTGTTTTGCCATCATTAAAATACGGGCGAGGGTCAACAATTATCTTAAACTTGTCATCAACTATCTAACTTTAAACAAGAAAAGTATGTCGTGTTATAGATATTGAATCATTTTGCAAGAAGAATGATGGGTTGGTTGTTCTCATTTTACCAAATTGTGAAAGTTGTGTCGTATTTCTTATTTTTATTTTTTAGAATTTATTTAACAAATAAACATACGTGATATGACGAGGGGAAGGGTTTGGGTATATTTGATCAATCGAATATAAAAATTATTGAAATTTTGGAAATAAAATAATATTAATTATTTTTTATAAATGTAATTTTTATATGATTTTTATTACCTTCACTTATTAAAATTGTTAGTTTTCCTTTATTTCTTTTGATTTTGTTTTATTATTATTTTATTTGCTTGTGTTTGAAGGAATAAGAAGGTTTATTGAAAAAGAAGATTGATTCTTGGTGTGTAGATTGACCAAGGCAATCAACATGTGCAAAATGTGGATAACTGTTAGTGGGTGGTTACTTGATGAGTGGATAAGATCAAAGAGTCATGATAAGATGGTGCTCCTAAAACCTAGCAGCTGGGGTTATTAGTTGGTGGCTATAAATAGCCAAGGCATTTCATTCATTCAGGGAGAGAGATCTCAAGAGAGAGTGAGAGCTAAGTCTCAATGAAGAGAGATCTTCAACAATTTTGAATGCTTCATCAACTTATTTCAAGCAACAGAGTTTTATTCTCTTCTATTTAGTTTTCTTTTGATGCATTACAATTAGAACATGGTTGATTTCCGATTTGTTATGAACTGATTTTATTTTTCTAGAGCTTTTATGTAGTCTAGCTTTGAACACAAAATTTAAATTCCAAGTTATTTTATTTCAAAGTGTTGGTATTTGTCTAAGGTTTAAACATGGTTTAAGGTTTAAACAAGAGATGGAAGAATAAATTTCAGCATGTTAAAGGAGTACACACAAGTGAGCGCATCACTTTGGGTGTGTGTGCACACCTCTATTCAGCAAGACAAATAAGTGCGCACAGCTGTAAGGGTTCTAGCTTCAGTGTGCGCTGCAGCCCTCCTCCTCCTAGGCCACGATGCCCAGCAAGGGAGGTGCTGGAGGAAGGTTAGCACCGTACCTCTCCCTCACCAAGGCCGCGGCGCCCAGAAAGTGATGAAAATGTTGTTTTGCCTAGCGTCGCAGCATGCCCTGTTCAGTGCTTAGGCGCTAGGCACACTGAGGCACACATATTCCACTTGATTCAACATCTTGTTAAGTGTGTGGGTGCAAGGTTAAAATGCAAAACATCACTTAGAATTAATGGAGGGCCATGGTTGAGTGGTCATCAAGGTCTAAGGGTGGAGAATGACACTCAAGATTGAACAAGAAGTTGGTGCACTATATAAAGGGTCACCTAGGTTCAATCTCATGATAAAATGTAATTTAAAAGGCATTATAACAAGACACAAGAGTGTGTGTGTGAATGAGAGAATTGTATGAGAGTGCAAAGGCACAGACATAATAGAGGGACTCATTAGAGAGGCTGGTTGTAAAGAAAGAGATTAGTATAGAAAGTGATTAGGTCTTTCTTGTTCTTTTCTTTGTTCCTTCAAGAACTTGTGGATTCTTGAAGAAGGGTTTTTGTATTGTAAAGAACCATTGAGATTTAGTGCAGAGAGTTCAGAGGAACTCACAGGGACGTAGGCTATTGTCGAACCTCGATAAAAATTGTTTGTCTTATTTCTTGCTTCGGTTGTTGTATCTTTTCTTTACAAGTCATACTAGACTTGGGTGTTTAGAATATCACCACCTGGGCATCTTGTCAAGGTGATTTCCAACAGTGGTATCAGAGATGAAAGAGCTAGTATAGTGGTATCAGAGCAAGAACAGAAAGTGACGGAGTCAAGACTCCAAGAATCAGAGGTCAACTTCTTGGGTGATTCAAGAACGGAGTAAAGATCTATATCTGATCATGTTCTTGAGGTGAATCAAGGACGGAGTTAAGATCAAAATCTGATCGGGTTCTTGAGGGTGATTCAAGAACGGAGTAAAGATCAAGATCTGATCGTGTTCTTGAGGTTGATTCAAGAACGGTATTGAGATCAATCTTCGATCTGTGTTCTTGAGATTTAGAAGAAGTTAGAGAGCAATTGTGGTTGCTGCATGATGATAAGTGCTTAAATAGTCATATTTAAGCCCCTCAATTTACATTTGTTAAGTTCCTTATTTATCTATTTCTATGGATTTTACTTCATTTTCATGTTTTACATGTTTTTCACAGGACTTGGACAAAAAGGTAATAATTTGGAGCTTTTAGGAACAAAAGTCAAGTTCTGCCATCCAGCAAGGTGCGCTCGAGTGCACCTCCCTAGAGATTGAGTGCACAAGAGCACGAGCGCACACATGCACTCGAGCGCATACCGCATACGCTTGATCGCAATCACTCCAGAGGCGGCAGAGCCAGAATTGGAAAGAAGTCTTCCGACTCCAAAAACGAATTAGGGTTTCAGGACACCATAAGGACCCTATAAATAGCCCTGTAAAACACATAACCCACACATTTGGTTCTAGATTCGAAGTAGAGAGCTTAGGAGAGGAATCGATGACTCGTCTCTCGAGTCTTCTTTGGTTTTAGTTTTCTGTTTTTATTTAATTATGTTTAACATGTTTACTTTACTTAGTATGTGTAACTAAACTCATATAGGGCTCGATTGAAACCCTAGTTATACTTTACCACATATTCATTCATAGATTATTTTTGCTATAGCCTTGTTAGAATATTTAACTTGATTAATACCTGTTTATATTTACATTCCTCATATGTATGTGCTTGATCAACGTATGCATGTGGCATGGATAAGTTAGTCGAATCAATTTGGATGACCGAGTCCTGGGTTCGACATTAGTAATAAGGGATATCCACACTGGATTCCCGGGTTAATCAACATGGGAAACCAGGAGCGGACCAAGCCCTAGGTCCCGTGTCGTTGTCAATCTCCACAGCCCTCATGCTCTCTTAAGGAACAACTCAGTATACACCCATGCTGAATCCCTTAAGAGAGAATAGAGTTAGAGTATACGCCATGATCTCGCACTTGCACACTATGCTACAACAGACCTTATGCACTTGCAAGTAAAACTAGAACGGTTATTCGCTTAATTATTTAGGTGTATAATCGCTCCAACAAGTTTTTGGCGCCATTGCCGGGGATTGCACTAAATTTCTTTTTAGAATTAATTTCTCATTTAAATTAATTATTGTTATTTCCTTTTTATTCAATTCTTAATCATTGTGTTTCTCTTATTTTTCGCTTCATTAAAAACATTAATCAATTTCTTTCTTTTTTTTTTCTTTTTTCTGTTTTAGGTACACCAGGAGAGCCTTCTGTACCATTTGCGATCGAGCGCACTCTCTTGTGCGATCGAGCGCAATTAAGGCAGAGAGTCATCCGAGCAGCAGTGTTTAACTGCTGCACTCAAGTAATTACCACCTGATGAGAGTTATAAAATGCATCTCAACAGTACTTAATTGTTAGTATTTTAGGGTTGATCTAGGTTTTAATTGCACTTTTATACGTTAACAACTCTAAAATATCATTCTTGGATCATTTATCTACTTCGGTGCATTTTCAGGTACTTTAAGCTCAAAAGAGGAGGAAAAGTTATCATTGCTTGAAGCACAAAGACTCGAGGCATACTAGAGTGAAGGAATACTTCCGAAAGGACAAGATGGAGGGCTTAAAATAGCAACAACTGCTGCCCGCATTGGAAAGGAGTTTCACTAAATTGCGATAATTACCCGTACAGATCAATCATCTTTGAAAATTAAATTGTATTGATACAAGAAGAACCAGGAGATGAATTATATATGCTTAGAAAGATCCGGAAGTCTATTTTCTGGAGAATTTTACGGTTCGTCAAAAGAAATTTTCTAGAGAAAGTTATGGCAGTTTTAGTTGACAAAGGTCAGGCTGTGCGGGATTTCAGCGTGATTTTGGGCTTAAATTCCACATCCCACATCGGTTGGAAAACACATTTCTATATCCCACATCCCACATCAGATGGGAAACACATTGCACTCTTGGTATTTGCTTATATAAGACCCACTCAACTTTAGCTTTGAGCATGAATCGGAGCTCATCTGAGATCATCAGAGAGTGACTCTAGAGGGCCTTTAGGAGCAATCCGAAGTATAATTTTAGAGGGCAAATTGAGGAATCGCCAAAACTTTCGCTACCAAGGAGGTGATGATCGTTGAGAGGCCGGAGGCAACTCAATGAAGCATAAGCTCCATGGCCAGGTGAAGGGATGAATCCCTAGGTGTAGTTGTTCTTATTTTCCTTTATTTGATTCAGTTTTAGTTTGGTATTATTTTCATTAAACATTGTTATGTTTTATTCTTTAATTTAATTAGTAGATTTCTTATTAATCCGGTGATTGCATGCTTCTTTTCCATATAAGTCTAGTCATGCTCTTCTTATATGTATTTGTTTGGGTGTGATTGAGTCCGGTAGATCTCTTTTATAGATTTGTCCATTGCTGTGGTATTGTCATTTAGATATATCGTCGTCTCTTGATAATTTATAAGTTAGGCCATGTGTGCTTAAAAGTAAAGAATAATTCATACCAATTACATTAGAGTTTATACCTGCACTTTAATTGAATATTTGCTGATTACTTGTTTGGGATGTGAAACTTGCAATCGAGATAAAAACAACTGAATCAAGTTAGGATTAGGGCAACAAACCTAGGGAGGATTTCCGAATCCTTTTTGTTTCTTATTTATATTTTATTTACATTTACACAATTTTTCTCACATTATTTCATTACCAAAACTCAAAAATCTTTCGTTTAACTTTTATCGTTTGTTTTAAGGTTCACACATTTTCTTTTGTAATTAACTTGTTTCCCTTTGGAATCGATACCCCAAAGCTATACTACTATAACCGCGTTATGTTTTGGGCGTAATCAAATTTTGGCGCCGTTGCCTGGGAAACGCGCTAAAGTACAAGGAAGCTTGTCAACTTTGAGTGTGACGGTAGAAGAATTGTAAATATTTTTCTTTTCAGCAGTTTGTAAATACGGTAATATTGTTCCTTTACCTTAGTTTTAATTTTCTGATTATTTATTTATTTATTATTTTGTTTTATTTATTTCCCCTCTGATTCATTTGGTGTATGCTTAGACCGAGAGATTTGCGAGGTAGATTCATTAGAGGACTCGAACTAGAATTGCCCTCTCCTTTCGAGTCTGATAGTGAAACCTCGCCTAGATCAACCAATAGTGGAAACCCAAGTGAGAATTTAGAGGATTCTGTTAACATGGCCGATAACCATAATGAGAATGTTGCTAGGACATTTCTGGATTACCTCCACCCTACACGCACAGCCACACCATCATGCATCATGTTTCCAGCCAATACTCGCTAATTAGATCTTAAACCAGGGATGATTCAATTACTCCCTACATTTCATGGCTTGGATAATGAAAACCCATATGTGCACATTAGAAATTTTGAGGAAGTAGTCGCGACTTTTCATAGTCAAGATGAAACCGATGACATTGTGAGGTTTAAGTTCTTTCCTTTCGCTTTAAAGGATAGAGCTAAGAGTTGGCTATACTCACTAAGACCACGATCTATTGCGTCGTGGACTGAGATGACTCGGGCTTTCTTTAAAAAATACTTTCCCTAACATAAGACCAACGCTTTGAAAAGGTAAATCTCCACCTTTGCGTAAAAGGATAATGAGACCTTATATCAGTCTTGGGAAAGATTTAAGGAGTTATTGAGTATGTGCCCTCACCATGGGTATGAGAGTTGGCGCTTGGTGAGCTATTTTTATGAGGGACTTACATATAGAGAGCACCAATTCATAGAGATGATGTGTAATAGTGGGTTCTTGGAGAAAGATCCTGATGAGGCCATAGAGTACCTCAATGAGCTTGTTGAAAAAGCTTACACTTGGACTGCACCTAGTGCTACTGAAAGCACAAATAGGTCACGACCTATAGGGAACCCAAATGGTAGTGGAATTTACAATCTTAGGGAAGAGGATAACCTTAAGGCCAAGGTCGAGATGCTCACTAGGGAACTAGAGACATTAAAGACTAAAAGCTCAAAGCCAACACACGTGGTCAATCATGCAAAATCTTTTGAACCATGTATTGTGTGTGGCGGGGTAGACCATCTCGCCCAAGAGTGTCCCACATTTGCTGATATGAGAGGGATGTATAAGGAACAATGTAATACCTTAGGCATGTACACGAAGCCTTTTACACCCTTCTCTAATACCTATAATTCGGGATGGCGCGATAACCCCACTTTTAGCTGGAAATCTGAAAATCAGCAGCTTGCACAACCCCCTAGCTCATATTCTACAACATATCATGCACCTGTGTCTTCTAGGAGTTCTTTAGAAGACATTTTACATGCTTTTATTGAGGCACAGGGTAAGACTAATAAAAAACTTGAATCGTTAATTGTGCAGATTGTTGAAGAACATAAGGAGATAAAGAGCCAAATGTCCAAGTTGATGAGCTACTTGAGTGTGACTGAGCGAGGTAAGTTCCCTTCTCAAGCTCAGTCCACACCCCATGGTTAGCACCTAGCACAAAAGAATTTGAAGAAGGTGAATGCCATTGAGACAATAGGTGGTAAGTTATTACACATCCCAACAACGAAAAAATCAGAGGATGTGGACGAAAGCCACCAAACATACATGATGGACTCATTCATGGAAAAGGTCCAGCACCTTAATCCATTGGAGTCCACCTTCACTCATGGCTTTGCAAGAGCATATATCGAGCCAGAATTTGCGGATGTTACTGATGACATCCTTGAGGCCCCTCAAAAGCATAAAAGCACCAAATTTGGCAATGAAGCAGTGACAGATGCATTCAACCTATGTTTTTCAAGGAGGGAATAAAAACGTCTGGCTGAAGATGTAAAACTTAGCGCTCATGGGAGGCAACCCACAATGTATCCTTTTACTTTTATTGTTTTTCATTTTTTTTCTCTTGTTTATTATTATTATCTTGCTGTTTTCCAGTTTTACTTTCGCATTTCTTTTTCGGGGACAAAAATACGAAGCAGTTCAAATGATGGAGCACACTTTTCAGCTTCTGTGCACCTTTGGCTACAAGGGGAGTTTCCTTTACTCTTTCTTTTACATTGAGGTCAATGCAATTTTTAAGTTGGGGGTGGAGGAAACGCATCTCTTTGTTTCTATTTTCTTTATTTTCATACATTTTTTCTTTTTCCATTGAACTGCTTGGTGTCATTTTCCCTCTCTTTTTGTTTTAAGCATGCTTTGTTGTTGCCTTGGAGTTAATTCACATGTCAATGATATAAACTTAATTGAGATAGCATATAGCATTTAGAAGAAGTTAAATCTTGTTTCGGTTTGAAATTAATTTAAATATCAATCTTTATTTGGTTTGAGACTCTAGTTTGTGGTAAGATTGTATGATTAGTCTATAATATCTAGAGAAATTTTATGTGTGATTGTTTTATGAATACTTTTGCGGTCTTGATAAGCTCTAGAACTTTCTTGATAATCACTTGAGGTGAATTCCTAGAATGCACACTACTTAGGATATGATATAGGCCATTTTTGAACCGTTTGATCCTTTCAAACCTATCATTGCTATATTTATCAATAGTCACCTATTTCAGCCTTTTTCTTGAAAAGAAAAATTGAGCCTTGTTTCTTTCGATAAACCATTTACTTACCTTTATGAGTCTAAAAATATTTTATCTTTACTTTTCTTTTAAAAGAACTTAGTTATACACAAGTTGTGAGAAGCACTTAAAAGGAGTAAGGGTGGAAATATGAAAAAATATCACTACCGCAACCCAAGTACATTAAAGGAGATAAGTTGGGGGTTGTAGAAAAGAAAAGAAAAAAAATGAAAAAGAAGGTGAATGGTTATGTGCCAAAAAAAAAAAAGAATTATGGCAAAGAAAGAAGAAAGAAATAAAAGAAAAAAATGGTGATTTGTTGAAAGAAATGCTCGAAAAATGGTTGAAAGAGTTGGGTGTTGAAGTAAGGTTATCCAGTGCTTAAAGAGTTGTGTTCAAAACTAAGAGATTAAGTTCTTCTACTTGTTGAATCCTTCCCGTTCTTTCTTAACCTTTACCTTAGCCTAACATTACAAGCTTATTAAAAACCTTTTGATCCAATGTAGTGTGATTTTTCTACAATAGTGGAGAGTGATTTGAAAAGTGAGCCTATGGAGCTTATTTTTGTGATTGGTGTCACCCAATTTATTATGTTTTTAGAGACCAAGACTTATATTCATGAATGTTATGCATAAAATCATCCGGGTGTTTGGATTAATGGTTTGTGGTAAGATGGATGTTAAGAGTCAATAACGATTTTAAGATTGATGGTTGGATTACTTTTGGACTTAGGTGAAATTTAATGATTCTATGTGCCGTATGTTATGTGCAATTATTGAGACAAAAAGTGAATTACTCTTGGTTCAACGCTTACATTGCTTTACTTTGTTTTTAACTCCTACCATAGAATTCATCTCTTATTTTCGCTTCAATTGCTAGAGACTAGCAATAAGCTAGTTGGGGGGTTGTGATGAGAGTCATAAAATGCATCTCAACATTACTTAATTGTTAGTATTTTAGGGTTGATCTAGGTTTTAATTGCACTTTTATACGTTAATAACTCTAAAGTATCATTCTTGGATCATTGATCTACTTCGGTACATTTTCAGGTACTTTAAGCTCAAAAGAGGAGGAAAAGTTATCATTGCTTGAAGCATAAAGACTCGAGGCATACTGGAGTGAAGGAATACTTCTGGAAGGACAAGATGGAGGGCTTAAAAGAGCAACAGCTGCTGCCCGCATTGGAAAGGAGTTTCACTAAATTGGGAGAATTACCTGTACAGATCAATCATCTTTGAAAATTAAACTGTATTGATAAAAGAAGAACCAGGTGATGAGCCATATATGCTTAGAAAGATCCAGAAGTCTATTTTCTGAAGAATTTTATGGTTCGTCAAAAGGATTTTTCTAGAGAAAGTTATGGCAGTTTTAGTAGACAAAGGTCAGGCTGTGCGGGATTTCAGCGTGATTTTGGGCTTAAATCCCACATCCCACATCGGTTGAAAAACACATTTCTATATCCCACATCCCACATTGGATGAGAAACACATTGCACTCTTGGTATTTTCCTATATTAGACCCACTCCACTTTAGCTTTGAGCATGAATCGGAGCTCATCTGAGATCATCAGATAGTGACTCCAGAGGGCCTTTAGGAGCAATCCAGAGGGCCTTTAGGAGGAATCCGAAGTATAATTTTGGAGGGCAAGCTGAGGAATCACCAAAGCTTTCACTACCAAGGAGGTGATGATCGTTGAGAGGCCGGAGGCAACTCAAGGAAGCATAAGCTCCATGGCCAGCTAATCTCCAAGCAAGGTGAAGGGATGAATCCCTAAGTGTAGTTGTTCTTATTTTCCTTTATTTGATTCAGTTGTAGTTTGGTATTATTTTCATTAAACATTGTTATGTTTTATTCTTTAATTTAATTAGTAGATTTCTTATTAATCCGGTGATTGCATGCTTCTTTTCCATATAAGTCTAGTCATGCTCTTCTTATGTGTATTTGTTTGGGTGTGATTGAGTCCGGTAGATCTCTTTTATAGATTTTTCCGTTGCTGTGGTATTGTCATTTAGATATATCGTCGTCTCTTGACAATTTATAAGTTAGGTCATGTGTGCTTGAAAGTAAAGAATAATTCATACCAATTACATTAGAGTTTATACCTGCACTTTAATTGAATATTTGTCGATTGCCTGTTTGGGATGTGAAACTTGCAATCGAGATTAAAACAACTTAATCAAGTTAGGATTAGGGTAACGAACCTAGGGAGGATTTCCGAAACCTTTTTGTTTCTTATTTATATTTCATTTACATTTACACAATTTTTCTCACATTATTTCATTACCAAAACTCAAAAATCTTTCGTTTAACTTTTATCGTTCGTTTTAAGGTTCACACATTTTTTTTCGTAATTAACTTGTTTCCCTGTGGAATCGACACTCCAAAGTAGTACTACTATAACCGCGTTATGTTTTGGGCGTAATCAAATTTTAGTGGTAGTTGTAGTACAGTTTTGGGATGTCGATTCCACAGGGAAACAAGTTAATTACAAAAGAAGGTGTAAACTTGAACACAAACGATAAAAGATTGCTTGAAAGAATCTGATTTGTTGATTTTATGAAAATTATGTGAATGATTGAATAATATAATAAAGAAATGACAAGGTTCCAAAAATCCTCCCTAGGTTCGTTGCTCTAATCCTAACTTGAGTCAGTTGTTTTTATCTCGATTCAAGTTTCACATCCCAAACAGGCAATTGGCAAATATTCAATTAAAGCGCATGTAATAAACTCTAATGTAATTAATATGAATTATTCTTTACCTTCAAGCACACATGACCTAACTTATAAATTATCAAGAGATGACGATATATCTAAATGACAATACCGCAGCAATGGACAAATCTACAAAAGAGATCTACCGGACTCAATCACACCCAAACAGATACACATAAGAAGAGCATGACTAGACTTATATGGAAAAGAAGCATGCAATCACCAAACTAATAAAAAATCTACCAATTAAATTAAAGAATAAAACATAACAATTTTTAATGAAAATAATATCCAACTACAACTGAATCAAATAAAGAAAAATAAGAACAACTACGCCTAGGGATTCATCTCTTCGCCTTGCTTGGAGACTAGCCAGCATTAGGACTCATGCTTCCTTGAGTTGCCTCCAGCCTCTCAACGATCATCCTCAGCTTGCCTCCAAATTTATACTTTCAGATTCCTCTTAAAGACCCTCTGGATTGCTCCTAAAGGCCCTCTGGAGTCACTCTCTGATGATTTCAGATAAGCTCTGATCGATGCTCAAAGCTAAAGTGGAGTGGTCTTATATAGGCAAATACCAAGAGTGCAATGTGTTTCCCATCTGATGTGGGATGTGGGATATAGAAATATGTTTTTCAACCGATGTGGGATGTGGGATTTAAGCCCAAAATCACGCTGAAATCCCGCACAGCCCGCACAGCCTGATCTTTGTCTACTAAAACTGCCATAACTTTCTCTAGAAAAATCCTTTTGACGAACCGTGAAATTCTTCAGAAAATAGACTTTCGGATCTTTCTAAGAATATATAGCTCATTTCCTGGTTCTTCTTGTATCAATATAGTTTAATTTTCAAAGATGATTGATCTGTACGGGTAATTCTCCCAATTTAGTGAAACTCCTTTCTAATGGGGGCAGCAGCTGTTGCTCTTTTAAGCCCTCCATCTTGTCCTCCCGGATGTATTCCTTCACTCCAGTATGCCTCGAGTCTTTGTGCTTCAAGCAATGATAACTTTTCCTCCTCTTTTGAGCTTAAAGTACCTGAAAATACACCGAAGTAGATCAATGATCCAAGAATGATACTTTAGAGTTGTTAGCGTATAAAAGTGCAATTAAAACCTAGATCAACCCTAAAATACTAACAATTAAGTACTGTTGAGATGCATTTTATGACTCTCATCACCACCGATTCATGCATGGACGAAGATCCAAGAATCCAACATTCCTTCCATTTGATCCCGAGCTTGAGAGGTCTGTTCGACAAAGGTTTAGGGATAACTCGAAAGAAGTAGGAGAAGGGAGTGGGGAAGAGACACCACCAATGGCAGAACAAATAGCTGAACAACAACCACCTGAACGGAGGCCGATGAAGCAATCCTTCATCCCGCAGAACATCGATCAACCTTCGTGCATTGTGTATTAATCTGAGGTAGAAGGAAACTATTACATATCTCTGCAGATACTCAGTGCACTGACTCACTTTAGGGGTACACCTAGTGAGGATCCACATTTGTACCTTTGAGAGTTCTTCGACCTCTGCAAATTCCAGCACATCCGAGCTTAGACCAAGAAGGAATAAGGTTAATTCTTTTCCCTTTTTCCTTGAAAGATAATGCTAAATAATGGTACAATTCTTTGCCTGCAGTTTCCATCCACACTTAGGAGGAGTTAGCGAGCAAATTTCTAAGGAAGTTCTTCCCAGCCCAGAAGACAAGGCAAATGAGGAAAGAAATACAATCCTTTCAACAAAAAGATGGAGATATGTTCTTCGAGGCCTGGGGACACTTCAACGAGCGACTACTCAAGTGCCCACACCATAACCTACCCCAAGACGAACTGGTACAAGCCTTTTATGAAGGTTTAAGTGATTCTAACAAAAACATTGTTGATTCAGGTTGTGGAGGGGTGTTGATGGAGAAGGGTAGCGAAAAGGCAATGGAACTTTTCGAAACCCTGAGCGAACACACACAGCAGTTCTCCTCTTGAGGTAGACATATAACCAAGAGTAAGGGTGTGTATGAGGTAAGCTTAAATGGAGGATCATCTCCTCAAATAGCCGTGGTGGAAAGAAAACTTGACCTATTAGTTAAAGCCATGGCCGCCCAGAACACCTCAGCTAACCCATCAGCTGCACCACTACAGGTATGTGCCATTTGCTCATAGTTTGATCATAATGCTGATACCTGTCCCTTATATTCATCTGCAGATAATGAGCAAGCCAACTTTGTGGGACCAAACAATTATCCGCCAAAGAACAACCCCTATGCAAACAGATACAACCCTGGAGGGCAGAATCACCTGAACTTCTCATAGATCAACAACCAAAACAGTCAAGGGCAGCAAATAAACTGCCAACCAGCAGCCCAAACTACCCCCGAACCAAAGAAGAATGACCTTGAAAGTCTTGTGAGGCAACTAGTGACTCAACAGCAACAACTCATGACTTCACAAGACCAGTTCATGGCAGAAGAAAGGCAATTCTGGACTGAACTAAGGCAAACCACAGCAAGCATGAACAAGCCATCCAAAGGCTAGAGGTACAAATGGGACAAATGACTAAGGAGATGAATAATAGAAAGCAAAGTGAGATTCCAGCTCATCAACAACTCAAAGCTGTCACGACCCTCAGAAATGGTAAAGTGATAGGGTCCGATGAATCTGCAACAACATCAAAGGTGAGTGAAACAGAGAAGGTGAAAGCCACACCCTTCCTGCAAAGGTTAGTAAAACAAAAGAAAGAAAATAAATTAGTTGATATTTTTGAAACCTTGCGAAAAGTTGAAATAAACATTCCTTTGCTAGATGCAATTCAACAAATACCAGCTTATGCTAAATTTCTAACGGATTGTTGCACTCATAAAAGAAAATTTCAAGAACATGAAACTATAGCCTTAACTGAAGAGGTAAGTGTCGTGCTATTAAGAAAACTCTCACCAAAACTAAAGGATCTGGGTAGTTTTACTATTCCCTGTAGGATAGGTGATCAATTATTTGAGTGAGCATTGTTAGATTTGGGAGCGGGTGTAAATTTGCTACCTTACACAGTATTTGAAACCCTAGGATTGGGGGAGCTACAACCAACTTCCATTACCTTATAGTTAGCAGATAAAAGTATAAAAAGACCTATGAGTATTCTTGAGGACGTCTTAGTGAAGGTAGGAGAGTTCATTCTACCTGCATATTTCATTGTGTTAGATATGAAAGAATGCCCTAGACCATTACCATTGCCCATCATTTTAGGAAGACCCTTCATGAGAACCACTAATACAAAAATTTGTGTGAAAAAGGGTACAGTAAGTATGAAGGTGAATAGGGAGAAAATAGAATTCAAAATATTTGATGCACTAAGATTACCTCAAGATGATATGGAATGCTTTAATGTATGTATGATACGCAATTTTGTTGAGTAAGCTTTTTAGGTCCAGTACGTTGATCCCTTAGAGACTACTCTTACTCATAGCCTTACAACTATGGATATTGAGAAAGAACCAGAAGATATCACTAATAGCATCATGAAAGCTGTGCACCTTCTTGAAGCTTCTCCAAAATATTCAAGTAAGTATGTTCCTCCATTTGAAACTCTCATACCTACTAATACCACTCTTCTTCCTTCTATTGTCCAAGCACCAACTTTGGAATTAAAGCAGCTACCAGAACATTTAACTTATGCTTACTTGGGAGAGAAGAAAACATTATCGGTAATTGTGGCTGCTAATTTGAGTATTGGAGAAGAAGACAAATTATTAAGAGTTCTAAGGGAGCACAGATCCGCCATTAGATGGACCATTGCTGACATTAAGGGAATAAGTCCGTCCAAGTGCATGCATAATATATACCTTGAGGATAAAGCAAGGCCCACTTGAGACACTTAAAGAAGACTTAACCCACACATGAAAGAGGTAGTAAAGGCCAAGATATTGAAACTCTTAGATGTTGGCATTATCTACCCTATTTCCAACAGTAAGTGGGTAAGCCCGGTTTAAGTTGTTCCTAAAAAAAGTGGGATCACAGTAATGAAAAATGAAAATGAAGAGCTCATACCCACAAGAAAAATAACTGGTTGGAGAATATGTATTGACTATCGAAGATTAAACAAGGTTACTTGAAAAGATCACTTCCCCTTGCCATTCATTGATAAAATGTTAGAAGGATTAGCTGGCCACAATTACTATTGCTTTTTGGATGGGTACAGTGGATACAACCAGATTGCCATAGCACCTGAAGATCAAGAAAAGACTATCTTCACATGCCTTTTCGGTACATTCGCCTATCGGAGGATGCCATTTGGATTATGCAACGCGCCAGCCACTTTTCAAAGATGTATGATGAGTATATTTTCCAATATGGTGGAGAAATACATTGAGATATTCATGGACGACTTCAGTGTCTTTTGGTCCAATTTTGATGAATGCCTAAATCATTTAGAGAGCATCCTAAAGAGATGTGAAGAAAGTAACTTGGTGTTAAATTGGGAGAAATGTCACTTCATGGTTCAACAAGGCATTGTGTTGGGTCATTCAATCTCCAACAGAGGTATTGAGGTAGACAAGGCTAAAATAAATATTATTTCAAAGCTACCTCCCCCTCTCATAGTCAAGGTTGTTAGAAGCTTTCTTGGACATGCCGATTTTTATAGAAGATTCATCAAGGATTTCTCCAATATTTCAAGACCTCTGTGCGCATTGTTAGCTAAAGATACCAAATTCGAATGGACTGATAATTGTATGACAGCTTTCAACACACTGAAGGATGTTCTAACCTCCACTCTAATAATGATGGCACTAGATTAAAGCCTTCCATTCGAGTTAATGTGTGATGTTAGTGATTTTGCCTTGGAAGCTGTCCTAGGTCAAAGAATCAATAAAGTACCTCATGCTATTTACTATGCTTCTAGAACTTTAAATGATGCTCAGCTTAACTACTATTTTTTCTGATTATGGAATACCTCTCAAGGTTGCTCAGGAGATTGAATGAGAAAGATGGATTCAGGTACCACCCCAAGTGTGACAAGCTCAAGATCACACACCTGGCCTTTGTTGATGATCTTTTATTGTTTGCTAGGGGGGAGGCAAAATCAGTGGGGATGCTAATGAAATGTGTCACCACCTTCAGTGAGTGTTCAGGACTAAAGGCTAGCCTTACCAAATCTAACATCTTCCATGCTGGAGTTAAGCCTGAGGAACTTAGGGAAATCAGAAGATGCACTGGAAGGGAGGATGGCTCCCTCCCTTTCAAATACCTAGGGGTCCCTCTTGCCTCTGCAAGGTTGAATGCTACTCATTATGCTCCTCTTATTGAGAAAATCTTAGGATACATCAATGTATGGGCTGGTTCATCCCTATCATATGCTGGGAGAACTGAACTTATCAAATCTGTGCTCCAAAGTGTAGAATGTTTCTGGCTTGCAATCTTTCCCATCCCTGGCAACATCCTTGAAAAGATTGTTAGACTTTGTAGATCCTTCCTGTGGAATGGTAAGTATGGGGGCATGAGGAAAGCTCTGGTTGCATGGGCTGACATTTGTAGGCCTAAACCTAAAGGGGGTCTTGGGCTGGTGAAGCTTAAAATATGGAACAAGGCTCTCCTTACAAGAGTCTTGTGGAACATTCATATGAAAAAAGACTCCCTATGGATACAATGGGTCCAGCACTATTACCTTTTGAATAAATCCATATGGGAGATTAAGGCATGCAAAGAAGATTCCCCCCTTTGGAAGAAGATCCTGGAAATCAGAGATGAGTTGGTTGGTCAGCCTCCTTGTGCTCTGCAAGCTACCAGCAAGCTTATGGAATGGAAGACACATGATGAGCTTGGCATTAAAAAAGTGTATAATGCAATGAGACAGAAAGGCAATGAGGTCAAATGGGCTTCCCTAGTCTGGAATGGACACTACTCCCCTAAACAGTCTTTCATACTTTGGCTAGCAATAAAGAACAGACTTCTCACTAAAGATAAACTCCACCTTGAAGGGAATGAAAAGCTGTGCCCTTTATGCTCTGACCAGGAAGAAAACAAAGAACACCTCTTCTTTGCTTATAGAATCAGCAAGGAAGTATGGGAAGCAATCAACAAATGGCTTGGGTGTAGAAGGCAAATGATAACAATTGAGAGTGCCATTAAATGGACCCTCAAAGTAAAATGTATTGGCCCCCCTGTAGTGTCCAGGAGGACTGCTCTTGCAAGCATAGTCTACAATATTTGGCTTGCCAGAAATGCCAAGCTGTTTGACAAAGCCCCTGCCTTTCCTGCCAGCTTAGTGAAGAAAATCCAGATTGGTATTTACAGAACTGTCTATGCTGCCTGCCCTGAGTATAGGTTACTGCTGTAGGGTTCATCCCAGCTGTGTTCAATACTTATAGTTTGGTTGCTGGCTGTTTCCCTTGTAATGTCTCCCCATGTATTTTACAGGTTATGCCCTAGATTGTTTTGTTTAGCTTTAGCTTCTATTTGCTGCTTTGATTACTTGGATTCCCCTGGGTATGCCCAGCTCCCTTGTAAACTTTTGTGGTTGGTTGTATCTGTGTCTGCTGCCTGTTATAGCACAGCAGGTCCCCTAGCTAGGCTTTGTATAAGCCTCATGTTTATTTTGTATATGCCTCATTTGTAAATCTCCTGGGTATGCCTAGTGAAAATTTTTGTACATTTTTGATCAATCAATACAAATTTATTTACAAATAAAAAAAAAGAATTGTTAGCTGTTATTTTTTCTTTAGAAAAGTTTAGATCATATCTTATTGGCTCTAAAGTCATTGTATACACTGACCATGCTGCTTTGAGATATCTGTTTTCTAAGAAAGATGCAAAGCCTAAGTTAATCAGATGGGTGCTCCTATTGCAAGAATTTGATTTGGAAATCAAGGATAAGAAGGGCAATGAGAATGTGGTTGCAGATCACTTATCAAGGCTACCCTATAAGAATGGTACAAATGAGTTACCCTTAAATGAGAACTTCCCTGATGAGAAATTGTTCGCACTAGAGGTAAAACTCCCATGGTATGCTAATATTGTCAATTATTTAACTGTTAAAGTTTTTCCCCTAGGTATGATAATACAAGAAAAGAAGCGATTAATATCCATGTCTCGACACTACCATTGGGACGATCTCTGCCTTTTCAAATTCTGTCCGGATCGGATCATTCGGCAGTGTGTCTCGGAAGAGGAACATTTGAGCTTATTACAATACTGTCACTAGTTTGCTTGTGGAGGACATTTTGGGGCCAAGAAAACAACATTTAAGGTACTACAATCCAGTTTTTATTGGCTTAATCTATTTAAAAACGCCTTCACATTCTGCAGCTCATGTGATAGATGCCAACGGACAGGTAATATATCATCCTGAAACCAAATAGCCCTACAAAATATCCACATAGTAGAACTTTTCGATATATGGGGCATTGATTTCATGGGTCCCTTCCCCAATTCCTTTGGTAATTTATATATCCTTGTGGGTATGGATTATGTGTCTAAATGGGTCGAGGCAGTCCCCTCAAAGACTAATGATCACAAAGTGGTGTTGAAGTTTTTACAGGATAACATTTTTATCCAGTTTGGCACACCAAGAGCAATCATCAGTGACGGAGGCTGCCACTTCATCATCATTCTTTTGCCGCACTCATCAGAAAATATGGTATATCATCCCCAGACTAGTGGCCAAGTGGAGATCAGTAACCGAGAAATTAAAAGCATCCTGGAGAGAACCATGAATCCTAGTCGAAAGGATTGGTCATTACGACTCAATGATGCTTTGTGGGCATACAAGACAGCATACAAGACACCAATTGGGATGTCCCCTTACCGCTTAGTCTTTGGAAAAGCATGCCATCTACCAGTAGAGCTAGGCAATTAAACAATTCAACTTTGATATGAAACAAGTGGGTGAAAAGAGAAGGCTGCACTTAAATGAGCTTGAAGAATTACGATATGACTCTTATGAGAATGCTAAACTTTACAAGGAAAGGGCGAAGGACTATCATGACAAACAACTAGTGCGAAAAGAGTTTCAAGTTTGACAAAAGGTGCTGCTCTATAACTCAATATTGAGGCTGTTTCTAGGAAAACTCAAGTCCCGTTGGGCTAGACCGTATGTGGTTACCAAGATCTTTCCACATGGGGCTTTGGAAATTCATAACTCCAATAGTAACCAGACATTTATAGTCAATGGACACCGAGTCAAGCCATAACTCGATCTCACCATACCTCATAAGGATGAGGACTTAACACTTCAAACTGTACAATATATAGCTGATCCTGGGACACCTGACCCATTTGAAATTGCAGTTTCTGCAGCACATAACGACACTATTTGATACATGTGCGATCGAGTGCATATACCCTTGCGATCGAGCGCAATTATCCTAGAAGCTACACTCCTGCACCCGGTACCTCCTCGACTGCACCCACTGATGATCAGCAGTGAGAGCATATCCCGTCTGGCTAAAGATGTTAAACTTAGTGCTCATAGGAGGCACCCCAGACATATCCTTTTCATTTTAGTACTTTTCTTTTAGTTATAGTTATATTTACATGTCTAGTTTGCATTTTTTTTTTCCGGCACAACATTTATTTTTCTTTGTCAGGTACTTAATGCGTGCATCCAGTTCAAGTTTGGGGGCGTGTACAAGCAAGCAAGCAAGCAACCTAGTTCTCTATTTCCTAGGCCAGATCTTTCCATGCCACACACACATTGGGGACAATGTGTATTTTAAGTTTGGGGGTAATGGGAGATACTAGATACTATCACACACGCACTTCAAATACATGCATACACTAAGTCCCAGTTTTTCTTAGGAAGATAAATGCATTTTCTTTTGGTAAACAAAAATTTTGATTGATTTAAAAATTTTATAACACTTCATTAGTAAGCTTAAAAGCTAGAACACTTAGTCTTGTAATGGGAATTTTACAAAGTTTAGTTACCTACCTCAAGGCACCTAAAAATTCATGAGTTTGATCCAAATTTGCATGAGCACATTTAACACACATTTGTGTGGGGTATGACATATAATTCTCTTATATATGTTTCCATAATCTAACTGTAATCGGATAACTTGTTGAAAAGAGCACTTAGGCATAAGAAAAATAAAGAAAAAAAAATATGTTCATCATGCAAAAAGTGATCAAAAAACTTCTAATGATCAGTAAAAAAATTTCACTGAGTAACTGGGCCTCTTGCCTCAGTAAGCATTGAGTGTTCACGTCAAAAGGTGGAAAGTAAACCTTTAATGATCATAATAAATATTCACACTGAGTAACGGGGCCTCTTGCCTCAGTAAGCATTGAGTGTTCACGTCCAAAGGTGGGATATTCATTAAGAAGTATAAAAAAAACCTGTTAGTTCCATAGCCTTTTTTACTCGAGTTAGTAAGTCTTTAGGGGTGTATTTACACCTAATACCCTAAAACCATCTGGTTTGGGAGTCATTGGCCAAACACTCATTACAAGGGTCAACTAGAAAGCTCGATGGAACTCAACATGGCAGCACGGGAGTCATTTAGAAGCATTAAAACCTATTAGTTCGTAGCCTTTTTTACTCGAGTTAGTAAGTCTTTAGGGGTGTCTTTACACCTAATGCCCTAAAACCATCTGGTTTGGGAGTCAATGGCTAAACACTCATTACAAGGGTCAAATAGAAAGCTCGATGGAACTCAACATGGCAAAAATCGCATGATAAAAAGAAAAAAGAAAAAGAAGCAAGTATTATGCCATTTTTGTTCTCTTTGATAAGGAATTCGATAAAAGTTTGGGCATCGAAACCCTATACGCTAAAATTATGTGGAAGCCCCATCTTATATGTGCTAACTCATCACACATAAATCAAACTTGCGATGCCTTAAGCTAACCTTAGGTAAATAACTTAAAACTTTTGAAAGTCCTTTTGCAATCCAAAATGTGTTTTTATTTTAAGCTTACTCATGAACTGTTATCATAGTTTTATGTGCAACCCAAATCTTTGAGTATCATGGAAATGAATTTATCTTTAATTGTTGTTCTAACATAGTCTTTAATTTTGTATTGCTAAGGGACTAGCAATATGTAAGTTTGGGGGTGTAATAAGTGCTTAAATAGTCATATTTAAGTGCCTTAATTTACATTTGTTAAGTTCCTTATTTATCTATTTCTATGGATTTTACTTCATTTTCGTGTTTTATGTGTTTTTCACAGGACTTGGACAAAAAGGTAATAATTTGGAGCTTTTAGGAACAAAAGTCAAGTTCTGTCATCTAGCAAGGTGCGCTCGAGCGCACTTCCCTTGAGATCGAGTGCACAAGAGCACGAGTGCACTTGAAGAAGGCTCGAGCGCACACATGCACTCGAGCGCATACCGCATACACTCGAGCGCAATTACTCCAGAGGCAGCAAAGCCAGAATTGGAAAGAAGTCTTCCGACTCCAAAAAGGAATTAGGGTTTTGGGACACCATAAGGACCCTATAAATAGCCCTGTAAAACACATAACCCACACCTTTTGTTCTAGATTCGAAGTAAAGAGTTTAGGAGAGGAATTAACGACTCGTCTCCCGAGTCTTCTTCGGTTTTAGTTTTCTATTTTTATTTAATTATGTTTAGCATGTTTACTTTACTTAGTATGTGTAACTAAACTCCTATAGGGCTCGATTGAAGCTCTATTTATGCTTTACCACATATTCATTCATTGATTATCTTTGCTATAGCCTTGTTAGAATATTTAACTTGATTAATACATGTTTATATTTACATTCCTCATATGTATGTGCCTGATCAACGTATGCATGTGGCATGGATAAGTTAGTCGAATCAATTTGGATGACCGAGTCCTGGGTTCGACATTAGTAACAAGGGATATCCACACCGGATTCTCGGGTTAATCAACATGGGAAACCGGGAGCGGACCAAGCCCTAGGTCCCGTGTAGTTGCCGATCTCCACAGCCCTTATGCTCTCTTAAGGAACAACTCAGTGTACACCCATACTGAATCCCTTAAGAGAGAAAAAAGTTAGAGTATACGCCATGCCTAACTCGTTGCATAGGGAGATTAATAGCCTAAGGTGTGGGGCAAGCCCTTAGGTTGGCAACCATTAGATATTCATGATAAGGCTAGAGCACTGAAACCTTAGTTAGTGGGAAAGTATAATTAGTGGTGATATCGTAGCCCTATGATCTCATTATTGTTATTTACTCACAATTAAATTGTTATTTCTCTTTTTAACTTGAAGAAACTAATTCTAAAACGAAATTCATCAATCCCAGTGGAAATGATCTCGCACTTGCACACTATGCTAACACAGACCTTGTGCACTTGCAAGTAAAACTAGAACGGTTATTTGCTTAATTATTTAGGTGTATAATCGCTCCAACACATGAATAAAGGGATCTTCTCCACAAGATGGGTTCAAATTTCGGTATTGAGAAGTTTGATGGAAAGAGAGATTTTTCCCTTTGGAAGCAGAAGATGAAGGCAGTTCTTGTGCAACAAAAGGTGGACTTGGCGATTGGAGGAGATGACGCTTTTCCAGCAAGTACCATGGAGGACCAACGGAATGAGATGAAGAAGATGGCTTACAGCATCATCTTCTTGCACATATCGGATAATGTCACAAGGGAGTGCGGAGACTCGGAAGATCCAACTATCATTTGGAAGAAACTAAATGAGTTGTTTCTTGCCAAGACTCTCCCTAATAAGAGGTATCTTTGTAAACGAATCTTTGCTTTTAAATTTGATCCTAAGAAAGAGTTGCAAGATGATCTTGATTCCAAGATGAGGAGTGCATCAAGTGGAGGAAGGCTGTTCATTAAAAGAAGGCCAACAACTCGGTATGACAGCAACATCTATGGCTACTACCGGGTTAGAGGTAGAGGAGAGAGCCATGGGAGAGTGCACAGCAACATACATGGCTACTACTGGGATAGAGATAGAGGAGAGAGCCACGGGAGAGTGCGCAATAACATGCATAGCTACTATCGGGACAGAGGTAGAGGAGAGAGCCATGGGAGAGTGCATAGAAACATGCATGGCTATTACCGAAACAGAGGCAGAGGAGAGAGCCATGGGAGATGTTTCTACTGCCAGAGAGAGGGTCATGTCAAGAAAGATTGCAAGGAGAAGATAAAGGATGAGGAAGAAGCCATACCAAGAATGGAGAGGCTTCGGTTGCCAAGATAGAATAGCAAGATGATGATGTTCTTACTGTGTGCTTGGATGTGAGCAAGGGGCAAGAAGGCAGCGAAATAGATCTTAGATACTGAGTGCACTCATCACATGTGCCCTCACCGGAGTTGGTTCAAGAATTTCAAGGAAACCAATGATGAAAGGGTTTTCTCGGGGAATGATATTTCTTACCAAGTGAGGGGCACGGGAGACATCCAGGTGAGGATGTTTGATGGAATGACAAGACTGCTGAAAGATGTGAGATATCTCCTAGATTTGAGGAGGAATTTGATCTCATTGGGGTAGTTGGATTCCATGGGATACACATACAAGATAGAGAGAGGAAAGATCAAGGTAGCCAAGGGATCTTTGGTAGTGAACAAAGCAGCAATGAAGGATGGACTCTATAAGATGATCGTAGACATGGAGATCAAGGATCAAGCAGCAAGCTTGATGGCTGAGATGGATGAGGTAATCCTTTGGCACACTCGCTTGGGACATATAAGCGAAGAAGGGCTGCAAGTTCTCAGCAAGAATGAGTTACTTGATAGTGACAAGGTAGAAAGACTCGATTTCTGTAAGGGCTGTGTTCTTGGGCAGCAACATCGGGTCAGCTTCAATACCGTAGTGCACAAATCTAAGGGCATTCTTAACTACATTCATGCAGACCTTTGGGGACCAGCAAGGACACCAAAACAGGGAGGTAACATTTACTTTCTATCTTTAATTGATGATTATTCAATAAAGGTTTAGGTTTATTTGGTTAGAAATAAATCATATGCTTTGAATAAATTAGTGGTGTGGAAAAAGCTGGTGGAGACTCAAAGGGGTAGAGTAGTTAAGAGGATTAGAACTGATAATGGCTTAGAAATTTTTAACCAAGAACTTGATTAATTCTGTAGGTTAAATGGCATTCTAAGACATAAAATGGTTGTGAAAACCCCTCAGCAAATTGGAGTTGTTGAGAGGATGAATAAGACCCTTATGGAAAAGGTTAGGTGCATGTTAGATGGATCCGGATTACCCAAATGTTTTTGGGGGGAAGCGGTGTCTACAGCTGCGTATTTAGTTAATAGATCATCCTCTAAGATTGTGTACCATAAGACTCCTGATTATGCCCAAAGGATAACACGGTTATTGTAGCATGGCTTTGGGGTGTCGATTCCACAGAGAAACAAGTTAATTACAAAGGAAATGTGTGAACCTTAAAACAAACGGTAAAAGTTAAATGATAAAATACGAGTTTTGATAATGATGTATTGCGAGAGAAATTGCGTAAATATAATGAAATACAAATGAGAAATAACAAGGTTCCGGGAATCCTCCTTAGGTTCGTTGCCTTGTTCTACTCTTGATTCAATTGTTTTTATCTCGATTGCAAGTTTCATATCCCAAACAAGCAATCGGAATATATTCAATCAAGCACATTTATAATCTAACGTAATTACTATAAATCACTCATTGATTTCGATTTAAACACATACGACCGATCTTAAAGATTATCAAGAAACGACAATATATCTCAATGATAATATCGCAGTAATGGACAATAAATAAGATAAATCTACCGGAATCAATCACATCCAAACAACATCACATAAGAAGAGCATGACTAGACTTATATGGGGGAGGAGCATATAATCACCGGGTTAAGAAAATCTAAAAGAAGAAGAATAAAAAGTGCAGCTATCACATGAACTCAAATCCTTCTTACTTAATCAAAGAATGAATCACAACAAATATTGAACAATAAATCCATATAACCGAATCAAGAACAGGAAAAAAAGAACAACAAATACCTAAGGATTCATCCCTTTCCCTTATTTGATGATTAGTTGGCCATGAAGCTCAAGGTGGAAGAACAATATGGATGTTCTCCCCTTGATTTCATGGCCATGGAGCTCAAGGAGGAAGAACAATATGGATGCTCTCCCCTTGAGTTCCAACCCTCAAAAGACTTGGAAATATTCTGGATTTGGATCCCTTGGATCCCCTTCAAGCTTAATGATGCTAGCTGCACACTCCTTAAAGATGTATTTATAGAGCACAAGTAGTTAGGGGCATTTTGGTCCAAAAAATGTCATTGTGCAGCCCTAATTTGGTCTTGGAACGAGTGGGCGCTGGAGAGTGAGGGGCGCGGCGCTAGGTGGATGCTGATCTGGAGGCCTGACCTGTGTCTACTAAAACTGCCATAACTTTCTCTAGAAAAATCCTTTTTATGAACCGTAAAATTCTCCAGAAAATAAACTTCTGAATCTTTCTAAGCATATATGGCTCATCTCCTGGTTCTTCTTGTATCAATATAGTTTAATATGCAAAGATTATTGATCTGCACGGGAAATTCTGGCAATTTAGTGAAACTCCTTTCCAAGTGGTGTGCCTACCCTTACCTTGCTCCAAAGTGATGCACACACTTGTGTGCAGTCTTTTAACTTACTGTCTTTTATTACTCCAACCTTAGTTTAGACTTTAACCTTCTTTGAATCATTTTTAGATATGTTTAAACCTTGGATAAATATGAACACCGACATGCGAGATCTTTTGTTGCTTTAAACATGGATCACTTTATCATCTCTTTTGTACGCAAAGCACCTGAAAATGCATCGAATTAAGTCAACGATTTATGAATATCACTTTAGAGTTATTAACATGTAAAAGTACGATTACAACCGAGATCAATCCTAAAATGCTAACAATTAAATATTGTTTAGATGCATTTTTTGACTCTCATCACAACCCCCAACTAGCTTATTGCTAGTCCCTAGCAATTCAAGTGAAAGACATTAAATGAATTATTTATTTAGAAATCAAAGCAAAATACAGCAATGCTGGTGTTAACCAAAAGTGATTCAAAAATCTTTGTCTCAAAAATCATGCGTAACATACAACAAATAGAATCATTAAATATCACTCAAGTCCAAGAATAACCCAAATGTCAACCTTAAAATCGTTATCGACTCTTAACATCCATCTTACCATAATACATTAGTCCGAACATCCAGATGATTTTATGCACAACATAGCATGAATATAAGTCTTGGCCTCTAAAAATATATTAAATTGCATGATATCAATCACAAATCAAGCTCCATAAGCTCACCTATCAAATCACTCTCCACTATGTAGAAAAATCACACTACATCGGATCAATAGGCTTTTAATAATCTTGTAACGTTAGGCTAGGGTAAAGGTCAAGAAATAATGGGAAAGTTTAAACAAATAAAAGAACTAAGTCTCTTAATTTAAACACAACCACTTTAAGCACAAGATAACCTTACTTCAACACACAACTCTTTCAACCATTTTTCAAGCATTTCTTTCAACAAATCACCATTTTTTTTTCTTTTCTCTTTGCCATAATTCATTTTTTTTTATTTTTTATTTTGGAATAATACCATTCACCTCCTATTTCATTCTTTTCTTTTCTTTTCCACAACCCCCAACTTATCTCTTTTAATGTACTTGGGTTATGGTAGTAATATTTTCTCATATTTTCGCCCTTACTCCTTTTAAGTGCTTCTCACAACATGTGTATAACTAAGTTCTTTTAAAAGAAAGGTAAGGATAAAATATTTTTAGGCTCATAAAGGTAAGTAAATAGTTTATCAAAAAAAAAAAATAAGGCCTAATTTTTCTTTTCAAGAAAAAGGCTCAAATAGGTGACTAGCGATAAATATAACAAGGGTAAGTTTAAAAAAGGCTCAAACGGTCCAAAAATAGCCTACATCATATCCTAAGTAGTGTGCCTTCTATGATTTTTGCCTCAAGTGATTATCAAATAAGTTCTAGAGCTTATTGAGACCGTAAAAGTATTCACAAAACAATCGCACATAAAACTTCTCCAAATGCTTTAGACTAATCATGCAATCTTTCCACAAACTAGAGTCTCAAACCAAAGAAAAATTGACATTTAATTTATTCTCAAAGCGAAGTAAGATTTAACTTCTTCTAACCGTTATATGCTATCTCAATTAGGCTCATATCATCGACATATGAATTGACTCCAAGGCTAACACAAAGCATGCTAAAAACAAACAAAAAGGTAAAATGACACCAAGCAGTTCAATGAAAAACACGAGAAACAGGAATATGTTTCCTCCACCCCCAACTTAAAATAGGCATTGTCCTCAATGTGGAAGCATAAGATAAGGAAACTCTCTTTGTAGCCAAAAGTGCACAGAAGCTGAGAATTGTGCACCACCATTTGAACTGCTTCATATATTTGTCCCTGAAAAAGAAATACGAATGTAAAACTGGAAAACAGCAAAGTACTAATAATAAACAAGAAAAACAATTATGAAAAACAATAAAAAATAAAAGGATATGCTATGGGGTGCCTCCCATGAGCGCTAAGTTTTACGTCTTCAGCCAGACACTCTTATTCCCTCCTAGACAAACATGAGTTGAATGCACCAGCAACTGCTTTACTGTTAAATTTGCTGTTTGTGTGCTTTGGAGAGACCTTAAAGATGTTATCAGTAACATCTACAGACTTTGGCTCGATATATGCTCTTGTGAAGCCATGGGTGAGGGTGGACTCTAATGGATTAAGATGATTGACATTTTCCATGAATGAGTCAATCATGTATACTTGGTGGTTCTCGTCAACATCCTCTGATTTTTTCGTTGTTGCGATGCGTAATAACTTACCACTAAGTGTCTCAATGGCATTCACCTCCTTTTTATTCTGTTACGTTAGGTGTTGACCATAAGATGTCGATTGAGCTTGGGAAGGGAACTTACCTCGTTCAGTCACACTTAAGTACCTCGTCAGCTTGGACACTTGGCTCTTTATCTCTTTATGTTCTTCAACAACCTGCATAATTAAAGATTCAAGTCTTTGATTAATCTTCCCTTGTGCTTCAATAAAAGCATGTAAAGTGTCTTCTAAAGAACTCCTAGAAGACACGGGTGCATGATATGGTTCATGACATGGTGCAGGGGGTTATGCAAGCTGCTGGTTTTCAGACTTCCAGCTGAAATTGGGGTGATTTCGCCATCCCGGATTATAGGTATTAGAGAAGGGTGTAGAAGGCTTTGTGTACATGCCTAAGACATTACATTGTTCCTTATACATCCCTCTCATCTCAGTAAATGTGGGACACTTTTGGGCGAGATGATTTACCCCGCCACACACAAAACATGGTTCAAAAGATTTTGCATGATTAACCACGTGTGTTAGCTTTGAACTTTTAGTCTTTAATACCTCTAGTTCCATAGTGAGCATCTCGACCTTGGCCTTAAGGTTATACTCTTCCCTAATATGGTAAATTCCACCACCATTTGAGTTCTCTATAGGTTATGACCTATTTGTGCTCTCAATAGCACTAGGTCCAGTCCAAGTGTGAGCTTTTTCAGCAAGCTCATTGAGATACTTTATGGCCTCATCATGATCTTTCTCCAAGAACCCACCATTACACATCATCTCTACAAATTGGCGTTCTCTATAGGTAATACCCTTATAAAAATAGCTCACTAAACGCTAATTCTCATACCAATGGTGAGGACACATACTCAACAACTCCTTAAATCTCTCACAAGACTGATACAAGGTCTCGCTGTCCTTTTGTGCAAAGGTGGAGATTTGTCTTTTTAAAGCATTGGTCTTATGTTGGGGAAAGTATTTATTAAAGAAAATTCGAGTCATCTCATTCCACAACCCAATAGATCGTGGTCTTAGTGAGTATAGCCAACTCTTAGCTCTATCCTTCAAAGCAAAAGGAAAGAACTTAAGCCTCACAATGTCATCGGTTTCATCTTGACTATGAAAAGTCACGACTACTTCTTCAAACTCTTTAATGTGCACATATGAGTTTTCATTATCTAAGCCATGAAAAGTAGGGAGTAATTGTATCATCCCTATTTTAAAATCTAGTTGGCGAGTATTAGCTGGAAACATGATGCATGATGGTGTGGCTGTGCGTGTAGGGTGGAGGTAATCGTGAAGTGTCCTAGCAACATTCTCATTAGGATTATCGGCTATGTTAACAAAATCCTCTAAATTCTCGGATGGGGGTGCACTATGGTTTGATCTAGGCGAGGTTTCACCAATGGACGTGGAAGGAGAGGGTAACTCTAATTCGGGTCCTCTAATGAATCTACCTCGCGAATCTCTCAGTCTAAGCATACACCAATTAATTTAGAGGGGAAATAAAATAAATAAAACAAGAAAAAAATAAATAAAACAGAATAATAAAAGAAAATTAGAAAATCAAAACAAAGGTAAAGGAACAATATTACCGTATTTACAAACTGCTGAAAAGAAAAATATTTACAATTCTTCTACCGTCACACTCAAAGTTGACAAGCTTCCTTGTACTTAAGCGCGTTTCCCCGGTAACAGCACCAAAATTTGATTACGCCCAAAGTATAACACGGTTATTGTAGCATGGCTTTGAGGTGTCGATTCCACAGAGAAATAAGTTAATTACAAAGGAAAGGTGTGAACCTTAAAACAAACGGTAAAAGTTAAACGATAAAATACGAGTTTTGATAATGATGTATTGCGAGAGAAATTGCGTAAATATAATGAAATACAAATGAGAAATAACAAGGTTCCGGGAATCCTCCTTAGGTTCGTTGCCTTTTTCTACTCTTGATTCAATTGTTTTTATCTCGATTGCAAGTTTCACATCCCAAACAAGCAATCAGAATATATTCAATCAAGCACATTTATAATCTAACGTAATTGCTATAAATCACTCATTGATTTCGATTTAAGCACATACGACCGATCTTAAAGATTATCAAGAAACGATAATATATCTCAATGATAATATCGCAGTAATGGACAATAAATAAGATAAATCTACCGGAACCAATCACATCCAAACAACATCACATAAGAAGAGCATGACTAGACTTATATGGGGGAGGAGCATGTAATCACCGGGTTAAGAAAATCTAAAAGAAGAAGAATAAAAAGTGCAGCTATCACATGAACTCAAATCCTTCTTACTTAATCAAAGAATGAATCACAACAAATATTGAACAATAAATCCGTATAACTGAATCAAGAACAGGAAAAAAAGAACAACAAATCCCTAAGGATTCATCCCTTTCCCTTATTTGATGATTAGTTGGCCATGAAGCTCAAGGTGGAAGAACAATATGGATGTTCTCCCCTTGATTTCATGGCCATGGAGCTCAATGAGGAAGAACAATATGGATGCTCTCCCCTTGAGTTCCTGCCCTCAAAAGACTTGGAAATATTCTGGATTTGGATCCCTTGGATCCCCTTCAAGCTTAATGATGCTTGCTGCACACTCCTTAAAGATGTATTTATAGAGCACAAGTAGTTAGAGGCATTTTGGTCCAGAAAATGTCATTGTGCAGCCCTAATTTGGTCTTGGAATGAGTGGGCGCTGGAAAGTGAGGGGTGCAGTACTGGAAAGTGAGGGTGCAGTGCTGGAAAGTGAGGGGCGCGGCGCTAGGTGGATGCTGATCTGGAGGCCTGACCTGTGTCTACTAAAACTGCCATAACTTTCTTTAGAAAAATCTTTTTTACGAACCGTAAAATTCTCTAGAAAATAGACTTCTGGATCTTTCAAAGAATATGGCTCATCTCCTGGTTCTTCCTATATCAATACAGTTTAATCTGCAAAGATGATTGATCTGCATGGGAAATTCTGGCAATTTAGTGAAACTCATTTCCAAGTGGTGTGCCTACCCTTACCTTGCTCCAAAGTGATGCACACATTTGTGTGTAGTCTTTTAACTTACTATATTTTATTATTCCAACCTTAGTTTAGACTTTAACCATGTTTAGACATGTTTAAACCTTGGACAAATATGAACATTGACATGCGAGATCTTTTGGTGCTTTAAACATGGATCGCTTTATCATCTCTTTTGGACGCAAAGCACCTAAAAATGCATCGAATTAAGTCAATGATTTATGAATATCACTTTAGAGTTATTAACATGTAAAATTGTGATTACAACCGAGGTCAACCCTAAAATGCTAACAATTAAGTATTGTTTAGATGCATTTTATGACTCTCATCAACTCCCGATGAGATGTGGAGTGGAAAACCCCCTGAGTTGGATAACCTTAGGACTTTTGGGTGTGCTACATATGCACAACAAAAGGATGATAGATTTAGCTCGGGATCTAGAAAATATGTGTTTCTAGGATATGGGGAAGGAGCTAAGGGGTATAGGTTGTGGTCCTTAGAGAAAGAAGGATTGAGACTCATAATAAATAAGGATGCCATTTTTAATCAATTGTTATTTTCCTATTTGGAGAAAATTAACCCTACAAAGGCTAGTGAGCAAACCAGTTTAGTATTTGTGGAGCATAGCATCAAGGAGAATTCAGTTCAGGTAGAGCAAGGAAGGCAAGAGGGTTCGGACCAGATAGAGCCCATTGATGAATGCCAAGCTCAGGACACTCATGAGGAGGCTGAACTGAAAGAGGATAATGCGGGGAGTCGGAAAGGATATCAGCTCACAAGAGACCGGGAAAGAAGGCTGGTCGGACCATCTTCAAGATATGGTTTTGCGGATACTGTGGATATAGCAACTCCTTGGACAGAAGGAGAGATGAGTGAACAAGAGCCTTACATTGATGCCATAGGATGTAAGGATTCACCAAGATGAAAGCTAGCTATGGAGGAAGAAATGGATTCTTTGAAGGAGAACAACTTCTGAGAATTGGTGCACATTCCTGGAAAATAGAAAGTTGTGGATTGTAAGTGAACTTACAAGATCAAAGAAGGGTACCCTCTAGGAGATGAAGTCCGAAACAAGGCTAGGCTGGTGGCGAAGGGGTTCACGAGAAGAAAAGGTATGGATTTCACAAAAACCTTCTCACCTGGACATAAGGTGGATGAAGTGGTGATTATCCTCATCTATGCCAATGATATGCTGTTGGTTCGGAACAACATGGAGAGGATGAAAAGGTTTACATCTTAACTCAGTGAGGAGTTCGAGAGGAAGGATCTCAGCCTTACACAAAAGATCCTTGGTATGAGAAGAATTCGGGAAAGGGAGAGAAACGGGTTGAAGGTTTCTCGGTCTTCTATGAAAGATGGTAAACCAGTGAAGGTTCCTCTTGCTGGTCATTTCGAGTTCTCCAGTGAACAATATCTTGGAATGGATGAGGAGAAGAAGGAAATGGTAAAGGTCCCTTACTCTAGTGCGGTTGGACTAGTCATGTCCATGATGATGAGCACTAGACCCGACATTTCTCAAGCAATGGGTGTTCTCAGCAGATGTGTGAGTAATCCCGGAAAAGAGCTTTGGCTTAGGATGAAGTGGTTCCTGAGGTATTGGAAGGCTTGGTGGCAGCCGGTGGTAGCACTCTTAACAACCGGGGTAGAATACATAGTGGCTTTAGAAGCCATAAAGGAGGCTATGTGGTGCAAAGGGTTGTTGGACGAGTGGATGGTCCTAAAAGATCAGGTGGTGGTGTCTTCGGATATCCAAAGTGCATGGCACTTGTGGAGGAATTTGATGTTCCATGAGAGGACAAAGCATATAGATGTTTGGTATCATTACATTCCGAAAAATGGTACAAAAGGATGCATTCATGATGACAAGAAGGCCACGGAAGAAAATCCTATAGATTTAGGTACCAAGGTTCTACCTCTAAGAAGGTTCAATCATTGCCTTGAACTTCTTAGGAATAGAGACGGTTGAATGATGACTTAAGATGAGTTTGGATCCTGAAGTTCTCTACATAATGGTTCGGGTTTAAACGCTTAGACAAAGGTAGAGATTGTTGGTATTTATCTAAAGTTTAAACATGTTTAAGGTTTAAACAAGAGATGAAAGAATAAATTTCATCATGTTAAAAGAGTGCACACAAGTGTGCGCATCACTTTGGGTGTGTGTGCACACCTCTATTCAGCAAGACAAAGAAGTGTGCAAAACTGTGAGGGGTCCAGCTTCAGTGTGCGTTGCAGTCCTCCTCCTCCCAGGCCACTACGCCCAGTAAGGGAGGTGCTGGAGGAAGGCCAGTGCCGCACCTCTCCCTCACCAAGGCCGCGGCGCCCAGAAAGTGGTGAAAATGGTGTTTTGCCTAACGCCGCAGCATGCCCTGTTCAGTGCCTAGGCGCTAGGCACACTGAGGCACACATATTCTACTTGATTCAGCCTCTTGTTAAGTGTGTGGGTGCAAGGTTAAAACACACAGCATCACTTAAGATTGATGGAGGGCTATGGTTGAGTGGTCATCAAGATCTAAGGGTGGAGAATGACACTCAAGATTGAACAAGAAATTGGTGCACTATATAAAGGGTCACCTAGGTTCAATCTCATGATAGAATGTAATGTAAAAGGCATTGTGACAACACACAAGAGTGTGTGTGAATGAGAGAATTGTATGAGAGTGCAAAGGCACAGACATACACGAGGGACTCATTAGAGAGGCTGGTTATAAAGAGAGAGATTAGTATAGAAAGTGATTAGGTCTTTCTTGTTCTCTTCTTTGTTCCTTCAAGAACTTGTGGATTCTTGAAGAGGGGTTGCTATATTGTAAAGAACCATTGAGATTTAGTGCAGAAAGTTTAGAGGAACTCACGAGGACGTAAGCTATTGCCGAACCTCGATAACAATTGCTTGTCTTCTTTCTTGCTTTGGTTGCTGTATCTTTTCTTTACAAGTCATTCTAGACTTAGGTATTTGGAAGATCACCACCTGGGCATCTTGTCAAGGTAATTTCCAACACAAAGTTTTTTTTTCCAAGTTATTTTATTTCAAAGTTTTTTTTTTGTTGAGTGTTTATCCTTGATCTTATTGTTTACAATTTTCTGGACAATTATTGTTTGATTTATTAAATCATAATGAAACCGAGAGGTAATTTGTGATTAGAAGCTTTAGGATTAAACATCATTAGTTGAGCGAAAGATAAAGATAATTTACCGCAATTAGTATGATTTTAGATTAGGAAAAATCCAAAGAACTTAATGCATCTTTAAATAATTTAATTTACATAGAGATATGATGAATTATTAGGTGGAGATATTTCTAATGTTATTCAAGAGAAAACATTGAATAATTAAGAGATTTATTTTTCATCAACTTGAAAAATTGAAATTTTATAACAATGAATAATAAATTGTGTGGGATTAGCTAGGTGAAATCAAAAGTTATAGATTTATTTTTATTATCCCTACAACCTTAAGTTTTATTCTCTTTTCTTTTAATTTATTTTTGTCAAATACTTTAGTTTAATTTATGTGGTAAATTCTTTAAAATTTCGATTTTATTTCCAAAAGATAAATAATTTGGTAAATTTCAATACTTAATAGCATAATTAGTCATTGTGGGTTCGACATTTTTTTCTTTAAAACTTTATTACTTGTTGCGATTTTGTTCATCTGCAAATATTTTTACACCAAGTTTCAAGTATTTGGTGTGTGCTAGAAAAATATATTTAGTAAATATGAGAAACAAAATTAATATAGATTTCAAATTTAAATTTAAAACTGAAAACAATTACAATAAGATGTATTCAAACAGTTTTCTATTTTCTTTATAGTTTTCAAAATAAGATTATCCAAACAACATTTTCCATTTCACTATTTTATGTTTTGGAAACAGTTTTTGAGTTACAGTTATCCAAACATGTTTTCTTCATAAAACTGTTTTCAATTTTCATTTTCGAAAACTGAAAATAGAAAATTGTTATCAAAACATGCCCTAACATATAACTCAAACCCATTTTATATTAAATTCAAAGAAAAACCATGTGCACCCATATAATTATGTTTTCCTTCAAGATTTTAAAATTAATCACTTGATTAATAAAAACTTTTTTAAAAAATAATAATTATATTTATAATCAAATGTGAGATTATAATTTATCTTTTTTTTCATGCATAAACTTTTTAAAAACGTTATGAATTTTGAATTTAATTATAACGTTCAAATAAGTTTATTATGAAATTAATTTAGCTTGTAATAAACTTATCAAATTTATAAAAGTTAAATTAAAATAAACTTCATACTTAATTTGATTCCTAATAACATAGACAATAATTGAATACCATAAAATTCAATACTACTTAAAATCTTTTTAAACATGAGGATGTTGTAAGATTTAACAGAGCACTTAATCATACCTAAATTGTTGAAAAGAAAATGTTAATCAAGTTATGAAAATCAATTCACTTATTGTTCTAAACTTTAAGTAATCACTTTTTATTAGATTTTTCTTTACAATCAAATATAAATCACAGGAAATTTTAAAATAAACATGACTTTTTTTCATTCTAAAAAATATTATGCATATAGATATTTATGATTATAATTATTATTGATATTTTAAATATATTTAAACTTTTAACTTTTGAATTACTATCCTATGGTGCTGTGGATACTGGAGAACAATTAAGAAAATATAAAAAATTGAGGGCGCTTATTAACAAAAAGCTTAAAATTTTTTGTCCAATCAATCAATCAAGGAGAAAATTCTTTGTCGTGTTCAAACCTATTACAGTTATTAAATCCAAAACAGTTCTATAAATATGGTCATCTAACAATTTAAGAAGGATCCTCTTTTTTTACAGTGAACAACCATTTTCGAAATCTATCTCTGCAAACCCATTTCAGTTTGATACTTTACTGTTTACTCGTTTCGTTATGCATTCAATTTTTCTATGCTTTTTACTGATTTAATAGTATGCGAATATTGTTGTCTTTGTTTATTTATTTGTATGCATTTATGCACATATGTATATGAATATGCTTGTATCTATATGCAAAGAATTTCAGTGAACTTTTTTTTTCTTTTTTTGGTTGGAATGAACTTTTTTCTGTCATGCAGATCATCTGCTGGATTTGCAGTAAAATGTGTTATGAATGATCTGATTTTTTTGGGTAGTAATGATCTGATATTTAGCTATTAACTGTTTTATACATTTAACTTTATATAGCGTATGCGTGAGTACTCGTATATGCCTGTATGTATGTATTCGCGCATGCATGACTGTCTGTATTTGGGATTACTTTCAGCCATTGTTTGGTTGAACAGAATTGGGTTAACCATTAATGTTAATTGGGAATATGAATTCTACGGGATTTGGAAGTCTTGTATTTTACTATAACTATTGTGGTGTATTGATATTATGGGTTTTAAATTCAGTTAAAACTTTTGGTATTAGTATAAAGCAATCAATCAATGGAATTCAAATTGACTTGATTTTGTGTGTGTTGAAAATTATATTATTAATACTACTAATGACATTTCTTGTATGATCCATCATGTTTTACTAGTTCCATTTGATGTCTCATCTATAATGGTAACAAGAGAATTGCGACTTTTTGATCTCTGCAATACGAGCTTTGTGTTTTATTTTGTCTAAAGAAAAAACTGTAGTGCTTCTTTTGATAGCTACTAAAAGATGAGAATTTGGAATCATGCACTTATTTATTTGTTATATTCAGATTTCAAATTTTTATATCCTTGGCCTTTTATTTTTTCTATTTCAGGAAAGATGATCGAGGGAAAGATCTTGGAGAATGGTTTTGATGAGGGGGACAAAGAATCATCTGATTCTTCTATTAAAAAGGTACAGCTCTGTACTCGTTTATATTCTGGAACAGCTGCCATTTCCCCCTTTCTGCTTCCTAAAATTGTAATATCACTTCTCCTAACTGTGGTTGAATGGTTTTGAACTGTTGAAAAGGTTAATTGTCTGTTTATAGTTGTTTACTTGTTTACATGTTTAATTAACCTTTTTGTCCACCACCTAAACCACTAAGACATCTATGTTTTCCATCAACAGCAGTTCCCTTGGCTTTCTCTTTGACTACTTTGTGTCATTTTGGTGATATCAGCTTGTAATCTTTATTGAAATTTGTTAATGTAACTATATCTTCTTATTATAATGTCCTCTCATGTTGGCTTTCTATTATTTGATTTTGTGATGATTCCATATAATGTTAAGTGGGGTTGAAGATAAAGATGCCTTATTGCTATGAACACCTTACGCCCTTATGGTTAAATTTTCAAACTGCTGAAAATAATTTTTTGTTTGGAAAAATGCTTATATTTTCAATAGTATTTAAATGATACTCCTTTTCCTCTGAAAAACTTACTTTTCTAATGACAAAAAGTCGATCTTGATAGTAGCTTTGGGGCTGCATATGCCTTGTTTGCGGCAAAGTGGACTTGAAGTGCATTATACATTGATCTTATATCACACAAATTATTGGAATATAATTTGAATGGTATTCCTTTCACACTGAAACTTATTTTTCTGATACCAAAATGTTGATCTTGATAGTAACTTTTGGACGGCATATGCCTTACAGCAGATCGGCCTTGAAGTGCATTGCACATTGATCTTAAATTACAGAGATGATTGGGATATGAAATACCACAAGTATACTTATGATGGTGCATGTATATTCCTTTAAAATTACTGATTCTTCTGTCTTCTTTTTTTTTTCATTTATTTGATATTTTTGATTTCATGGTTGATCATGAGTGTCACATCTTCAGCTCGATTGTGCTTTCATCAACCAAATACAGAATTTTTTTTTTGTATTAGGATCAATTTAACGACCAGTTCAATTGACTTGGGGGAATTGCTCCAAAGCTATGCTTGAATCTTGTGTCTCATGCTGCTGGAATTTTATTTCTGTCATTTAGACATGAAGAATAGTCATTTAAATTTTTTTTTGGTGCAGATTTGTTTCTCTGCCAGGAAAATCTCCAGTTTTGTTTTTATATGTCTATTTACGGCCTAGACAGGATCAAAGGGCAATAGAATGAATACACTAGTTGGCATGTTTTTCTTAGAAACGATCTTTGAAATTTAGCAATTTCTGATGATTTTCGACTAAGTTACAAGATAGGCTAGCAATTAATGGGTAAATTAAATGTTTGAAATTCTATTTAATCAATGGAAGGGTAGGTTCTTCATTATCAGCATAGAAAAGGATCCTTATATAATTTTCTGAGCAGAAAAATAATCTCTATGCTCCTGCTATCAGAGTTGGAGAGTTATAGACTTGTCACATGAATAGGTTTTTGCTTTTTAACAAGCCTCTTATCCATTGGGCATTTAGGGAATCAATGACGAGTTCTGTCAAAAGGAGTTGAAAACAGTTATTTCAAATATGCTCAAGCTACAATATGGGTGACAACAGCCTTTCCAATTAGGAAGCTGGATTGGAGGATGAAAGGTCTTGGCCTTTGGCTGCAATAAGTTAGTTGCTCATAGTGACACGCTCAGAATTTACATACAGTTCGCAACTTGAAATCTACCCTTTGGCTATGATTTGGTGTGATTGGAGAGCTTTGTTGTTGTCAAATGACTATTTTAAAGATGACTTGAGTTTTCCTGCAATTTGATGAATTGTCAAAATTAATGGTAGTATATTAATTGCATCTTGGATCCTTAATAACCTACTATTGATCCTCCTCCTCCCCTCTTTTATTTTGGGTGTGCGTGGTAGGCCATGTTCTTTGATTCCATTTATGGAGTGAATAACTTGATTTCCTCCAGCTTAATACCTTGAAATGCTATCATCATCTTCAAACTAAGTTTAGAATTAAAACTTATGTTGGTTGTTCAGTTAAGGGGTCTAGTCCTTAGTGAAGAAAGGCATATGAATTGGACTTAAATTTTGATGGAGGCTCTTAAGAGTTTCCTATGTTAGATTTGTGTAAAGGTAGAGGATGAACACCAAAATTGACATGGGAATATTATTGGGGTTTGTCCTACTTCTGAGCACATGAGCCAAAGCTTTCTTTGTGGTGATCTCACTTTCAGAATAGCTGTTGATTGTTTTTGCACAGTAGTTGTGGTGGGAGATCATTATTGAGAGTCCTAATTAGGTTTCCGATTATGTGTCATAGTAGGTTTCTTAGTCTTACTTAGTTTATGTCTATCTTATCTAGTTGATGTCTCCTAGTTCTATTAGGTTTTATATTCATAAGTCTATATATAAGACGGTTGAATTGTATTTAGATCAATCAATCAATAATACAAAATTTCTTTTCAATTATTAATACAGTGAGACAGGTAGAACATTGTTGATTGTATATGTGGATGATATTATGATCACAGGAGATGACAATGAAAGAATTCTAGCACTCAAACAGTTCTTGAGTACTAAATTTCAGACAAAAGATTTAGAACAATTGAGATACTTCTCGGATATCGAGGTTGCTAGATCTTGTCATGGTGTTTCTTTATCTCAACGTAAATATGTTCTCGATTTGTTGATTGATACTGAAATGTTAGGATGTCAACCAATAAATAGTTTTATATCCCAACACAAAACTTTCAGTTGATCAAGGTGGGAAAATTGAATTATTTGACTGTTACTAGGCCTGATATTTCATTTGCAACAAGTGTGGCTGATCAATTTCTTGATGTTCTGCGAACTAGTTATTGGTATGCTGTTGTTCGAATTTTAAGATATCTTAAAAGTGCTCTTGGTCGTGGTTTACTTTATCAAAATCATGGTCATACTTATATTGAAGGTTATACTGATGCAGATTAGGCCTACTCTTCATTTGATATAAGGTCCACTACTAGATATTGTGTATTTTTTGGAGGTAATTTAGTATCATGGAAAAATAAGAAGCAAACTATGGTGTCTAGATCAAGTGTTCAGTCTGAATATAGAGCAATGACACATACTGTATGTGAGATAGTTTGTCTAAAACAGCTGTTAGCAGTCCTTAGGATTAATCAATCAAGTCCTATGAGCTTGGTAGGTGACAATCAAGCGGCTATTCATATTGTGAATAATCCGATGTTTTATGAGAGAACTAAACATATTGAAGTTGATTGTCATGTGGTTCGAGATAAACTTTTACAAAATGTGATTAGTACCAGACAAGACATGTTGGGTGCATATGATATCTACGCTCCAACTTAAGGGGGAGGGTTGAGAATCCTAATAGGATTTAGGTTTAGATCATCATATTTATTTTATTATTATGTTCTAGTCCTATTAGACTTAGTATTCATAAATCTATATATTGGGTCAATTGTATTCTTTTTATTCAATCAATAAGAGTAAGAATTTTTTTCAGTTATTGTTTTCTCAACAAACACCATTTAGTTTTTGTTTTTTTTTTCCCTTTCCGGGTAATTTTTCTGGCACGACCTTGGAGTTGTTTTAAAAAAAAAACTATGGATCTATTAATGGGTACTATTCACAGCACTGTTCATGGATACTGTTCACGGCGCTGTTTTCGAGTACTGTTCACAGGTAGCTGAGAAATTTTGATAAATAGATTCATATGAAAAAAAGAAGCTAAAGAAAGAAGAAGAAACAGAAGAGTTCAAGAAGAAGAAGAAGAAGAGTTCCTCACCTCGATGTTGATGTTGTTAACCCAATCCAATATGTGTTAATGTTGTTTCCTCCGGACTCAATGATTGCAGTCCATTCAAGTCAAAGTCAAAGTTAGTTAAAAAAAATAGACAAAAAGTCAAACTCTTGTTGATCTGATGTTCTCGGATCTTGTCTCGTTAGGTGGTACTGACATGGTGACGTAACTGTTTGTTGTGAGTGTGAAGTCCCGATGCGTTGTCATGGGTTGTTGTAATTTATTGGTTTGCGTTTATTTGTTTCAAATTGGATGAGATTTGTTATTGGTATGGGTTTTTTTGTAACAAGTTGCTGCATGTGTATGGTCCAACTTGAGGGGGAGTGTTGAGAGTCATAATTAGGCTTAAGTTGAGAGTCCTAATTAGATTTCCTATTATGTGTCCTAGTTGATGTTTCTTAGTCCTATTAGGTTTGATATTCATAAGTCTACATATAAGACTGCTGAATTGTATTCAGATCAATCAATCAATAATATAAAATTTCTTTTCAATTCTTAATTTCAACAATCACGATGATATACAAGTTTATCAAACGAGGAATTGATGATTTTATGGATTTTGAATACAGTCAGTTATACAAGCTAATTTGTTAGACAGGGCAATTTATCTTTTGGGTTCACATTTTAGGAATAAGTCTCTGCATGCATGTGTAACTAGTTAAATACTTATGAAAATAAAAATTGAATGCCCTTATTGAGGAGAGTTGATGCCCCTATCGCTTCTGATATTTCAGACGTTGTGTGACCTGTTAAATATGAAGATGAAAAAAGAAAAATACATTTATATCCTCAATGAAAATTAATATCTATGTTTCATTTGATATTCCAGAGGCAACTTTAGGGGCTATTTTGATTTTCAGTGACATGACTTTCTTTTAACTTTCTTTCATACTTGATGCTTTAAATGCTTGATTCATATCTTATTTCTTTTGTATTTGTGGAATAAGGTTGATCCAGGGAAACCTGCACCATTGACATGGCAGCGAAAAGTAAATAGTGAGGGAATATCCCCTTCAACATTCACTCTAACTTATAAAGAGATGCTGCAAATGGTATGTTTACAAACTTACATAAATTATTATACTTAGACTCCTCAAGTCCTTCACTACTTGATGTTATATGATGCAGCAAAAACCTTAATTGCTGCTTTTAACCCTGGGAGCAAAATTTAATATTTTACAAAGAATGTTTGAATGCACTCTCCATAGTAAGGATCAACTAAGTTCAATATGATTTGGCATATCTTTTTTTAGGGAATTAAATGTTTTCTTCCTAACTTGTTGAGCATACATTGTAAATAAGTATGGTCTGTGGTTTTGCATCAACGTATATGATATGTGCCTGGGCGATTCAGCCTTTTCTTCCTGTAATAATGCATCATCGACTTGATCTATTTATGATTTTATATAAAGATGAACAAAGATGCAAGATAAGAAGAAGAAAGAATAAAAGAGGAGAAAATCATGGAGCTCTGAAGTTTGCGATCTGTATGCTTCTCTTTCTTATCTTATGTTCTGTTGAAGTTATAAAACAACCTCTAACACTCATAGCACTGAAGTAGCTGTGACAGACATCTCTCTTGCTGACTTTATTGTTCAGGGATCATATGTTTATCATACTTGGTTCTCCTTTTGAGTTTAAGTGCAACGGAATTGAATTTTGGCTGCGTTAACATGAACTAGAACTGCATGAAACTGAAGAACAATGCATGAATATGCTTGTAGAGTACTGTGTAAGTTTGACTGAAATGGCCAACAAGCTAATGACCTAATCAGAGTTAAAGAGTGGCATACTGTTTGAAACTTGACATGGTAACATCTAGCAAGTATTGTCTTTCAACATGTGCACAAGGTGTTGGAAAAGAAAGTCCCAAGAATCTCGACATTAGGACACTGCTATAGTGTTATACATGTCTATGTGTGGATTTATAATAATCTAAATGCATGTCTAAAATTGAGCTCGCTTTTACTTGTAGAAGAGCTATATCTGGTAAAACAGACATGAAATAAGCCATTTTTAAGTTCCATGGCAAAATTGAATAATTTATTCAAATCTATGCACATTTTAGGTTAGCAAATGTGAATCTCTTGTAACTTTCCATTTGTGTTGGACGTGGGTGTTTATCTTGTATCTAATGCACCAATTTTTCAGTAAGAGAAGTGTCTGACAAATCATAGCATACTGCAGTATTAACAAATAAATATTCATGCTGCAAAAATGAGCATTTTAACCGGAGGCAAACATTTTTCCACACGTATCTTTAGAGAGTTCTCATCAGCTTTGGTATTGAAGAACAGGGCATGCATGAAACCTAGGGACTTGATTCATTTATATAGATGTCGGAGTGGGCAAATATTTTTCCTGTTCTCGTTATCTACATCCACAATATGGTTTTCTTTTCTTGTTTTGTTAGTCCCCTCTAGGTATTCGGCTATGGCGTCATAACCGTGAAGAAACTGCCAAAGGAAGGGTAATTTTCTTTTATCTTATTCTTCCATCTTACCTTGATGCATGAATTACTGTTTAGGAATATCATCATCTAATAAAATCCTGTTCTTGAGATGTGCATCTTTGTGTTTCCTTCTGCAGGGGGTTTCATTCAGTCCTTTTACCAAGCACTTTGTAACATCTTCTCATGGCATTCCCTTAGGTGGTATCGGGTAGGTCTTCATTCTTTATCACTCACTAGAAACATTATTTTGTTTCTCCATTGCCTTACTTTTCACAAAAATAAAAGTCAATGTTTGTATGAATTTTCTTTATATTTATTTGAAACCCTTAAATAAAGTCTACCCAAGATTTTAGGTGTACTTATTATTTTTTATTTTGGTAACTGTTAAGTTACCTATCGAATAAAGTACGCCGATTACCGTATATTTATGCTGAATTCTTTTCTGACAATCTGTAGGGCTGGAAGCATTGGCAGGAGTTATAGTGGTGAATTTCAGCGCTGGCAACTGTTCCCTAGAATATGTGAAGACAAACCAGTTTTAGCTAATCAATTTTCTGTAAGTTTGATGCATGCCCTCTGCTTAAGTAAAAAAAAAGGAGCCTCAAAGCATTACGTTTGATTTGTATAACATTGAAGTGTTTCATCATTGCTATTCTGAAGAGCTACATTAGGTTAAATTGTATACACATAGATTTAACACATTTTGATTAACACTTACCAATAGTGACATAACTTGGAAACTCGGGAATTTGAGTCGTATATCTTTCTGTTTTGAGATCTTTTAATAAGCTAACATTTTTTCTTTTTCTTGGTAACTTTCTGGTTGAGTCACAGGGAAACAATTTAAGTGAGAACACATGTACGTGAAGAGTTTCTTTTCAAGAAATCACATTTATTGTCATGCAGACATTTACATGTTACACGCTTCCAGTGTTTGCTACCTTGTCTGTGTTTGAATGCAAAACAGTGTCTATGTCTTTGAGTCAAACTAAAGTAGTAATATACTAATGTAAAGGCAATTAAATGCTATGACCTATACATTTATTCATTTGCAAAAGTTTTTTCTAGAAACATTTGAATTTTTAAACATCTCAGTGTCTTCAAGAGTCAACTCTGAAATGTAGGACAAGTCTGTAAAAAATTGTTAAAGCTATCACTGTTAAATCATTTCAATATCTTCCTGCAAACTTGATGTGAGAATAACCAGCATATATAGGATGAATAACATAAAATATTTGTAAAAAATATTATTTGTTAATTTTTTGTTTGAAAGGTGATATTCAGTTTATTAATTTAAATTCTGACACCACTTGCAGGTTTTTGTTTCACGCTTGAATGGTGAAAAGCATTCCAGCGTACTATGCCCAAGGAGCCAAGAGTTGCTCAAGTAAGCAACTATTTTATTGCTTAGTTATCTTTTGATTTATTAGTGAACACTGTTCATGGTTCCCAGAGACGGGTTACTTTCCTTTGTGTATTGTTTCGATTGGAAAGAAATGATGGAAAACTGGAAATGATAAACAAGTTACTGTCATGTGCGTTAACAGAGAAAATACAGAGTCAGGGATTAGATCCTGGGACTGGAATCTGAAAGGAGAGAACTCTACATATCATGCTTTGTACCCTAGGGCTTGGACGGTGTATGAAGGTAATCTACAATATCAAGTGGTACACTTCTGAGTCTACTATTTCATGAATATGTTATCTTATACGTTTGTCATCCTTTTTGCATTTAAATGCAGGTGAACCTGATCCAGAGCTTAAAATTGTTTGTCGTCAAATTTCACCTTTTATTCCCCATAATTACAAGGAGAGCAGCTTCCCTGTCGCAGCTTTTACTTTTACGGTAGGAATTCGTGTCTTAGGAATTTGTTTGTTGGACATTCTGTAGAGCTTACCTTGGTATTGAGTAGTTAGTTTCAATTATCTTCAGCTCCATAATCTTGGGAAGACTGCTGCAGATGTCACCTTGCTCTTCACATGGGCAGTAAGTCGTTTCTTGTCATGTATTCATCCCTTTCAACAAAGTTTTCTTTTTACCTTTTTTTTGGAGTGTTTAGTCAATGTTTCTTTGCATGGAGGTGGTAAGTCTACATTATAGATTGCTGACGTCATGATGACTGATTAAATTTTCGTCTATGCCAATTCAGAATTCTGTTGGAAAAGATTCTGAATTTTCTGGTCATCACTTCAATTCAAAGATAATGTAAGCATATTGCCATTCTTGAATCTTTTCCTATTGAATTTCATTCATTTACAAATGATGGTCATTACTTTTATTTCAATAAATATGCCCTTATGGATGATTACTTATCCATATTGTACTATGGTTATGGTTTTTACTAAAATTCAAGATCATTGATCCTTCTAGGATGAAGAACGGCACTCATGGTGTACTTCTACATCACAAGTAAATTCCTTGCTATCGTTGCTCAAAGAAATAAAAGAAAGAAAAACTTTTGCTCTTGTTTGATCAGTTCAATAAATTTTGTTCTGGTCTTTTACATGTAATTATCTGATTTAATGATACAGAACTGCAAATGGACTACCCCCAGTGACTTATGCAATTGCAGCACAGGAGACTGATGGTGTTCATGTCTCAGAGTGCCCATGCTTTGTAATATCTGGGAACTCTGAGGGGATCACTGCCAAAGATATGTGGCATGAAATTAAAGAGGTAGGGAGAATTCTCATTCACATGTGCATCACTAGAAGAATATTTTCTCACTTTCTTTAATTCATGGTCTGTGCCAGACTCTATTTTGTTTTATCAACTCACGATTTTGGTTTTTGCGAAGCGCAACATGATTATTTGATATGTCTTGGCTTTTCTTTGTGAGAATGATACCTTCTGGATCCCTCTTTCTATTTTGGCTTCGTTATTCTTTTCTTTTTCTTTTTTTCCCTTGCTTTAGTCTACTATAGAGACGTTAAATATTCAGAGGATATCGTATCTCTGTTACCAGAGAAATCCTTATATTTTTTTAATCTAGTGATGCTTAAGGTGTTCTGTTTGGACACGAATTTGAGTTCTGCTAGTTATCTTTGTTTCCTTTTTTGCGTATGCTTTTACCATCATTCTCTACTGTACTTGATATCTGTAATTCTGTTTTTTAGAAAGGATCCTTCGATCACCTTAAGTTCCCTGAGACATCAGTGCCATCACAACCAGGATCATCTATTGGGGCAGCAATTGCAGCTTCTGTGACTATCCCATCAGATGCAGTTCATACTGTTACCTTTTCATTAGCATGGGACTGCCCCGAAGTACACTTTCTTGGTGGAAGGACTTATCACAGGTGAGTGCTAATGATTTCATTGATAAATATCACAAATTGAAAAGTTATCTATATGCTGACAAGGTTTAATCAACAGGCGTTATACGAAATTTTATGGTACTCATGGGGATGCTGCTGCAATTATTGCACATGATGCTATTCTTGGTAATGTTTTTTGTTGTCCTTTCCGAATTGGTGATTTAAATTTTACTTTACAAGTGTAATTTGGGCCCAATAATTTTAGATAGACAGTGCATGATGATTTTAGACATTGATTTCAGATTTGACCATCAAACGTTTGGGTTAATATGCACAATAAAATTGTTGCTAAGACTCAGTTACTCTTGGAGTTCCTGTTTCAGTATCAATTTCTCTGTAATGCAGAACATGGTCATTGGGAGTCCTTGATAGAAGCATGGCAAAGACCTATTCTAGAAGACAAGAGGCTTCCTGAATGGTGAGGTCGGATATGTTATCTGCTATTTCATTTACTATTAGATTCTAAAATTCTTACAAATGCTCATTGCAGGTACCCTATCACTCTCTTCAATGAGCTCTATTATCTTAACTCAGGGGCAACAGTTTGGACAGGTATCTAGAATATGAAACCTTATCTTCTGAAATTTAGCTCATTATAGTGAACATGTTTTAACTGTTGTTTTGCAGATGGATCACCTTCATTTCATAGTTTAGTAAGCATTGAAGAACGGAAGTTTTCCCTTGATAGGTCACGATCTGGTCTGAAGAATATTATAGATGTAACCCATCAAAATGATACTGCAGTTGACATCCTTGGAAGGATGGCTTCAATACTTGAGCAAGTACACACTCCAGTTGCATCAAGTTCTGCCTTTGGGACAAATTTGCTTCAAGAAGGAGAAGAGAACATTGGGCAATTCCTTTACCTGGAAGGGCTTGAATATCAAATGTGGAACACCTATGATGTTCATTTCTACTCATCTTTCGCATTAGTCATGCTATTCCCAAAACTTCAACTCAGCATCCAAAGAGACTTTGCAGCAGCAGTGATGATGCATGATCCCAGTAAAATGAAACTTCTACATGATGGACAATGGGTCCCAAGAAATGTTCTTGGGGCTGTTCCTCATGATATTGGAATGAATGACCCATGGTTTGAAGTAAATGCCTATAACATTTACAATACAGATCGGTGGAAAGACCTAAACCCAAAATTTGTTCTTCAAGTTTTCCGAGATGTGGTTGCCACTGGTGACAAGAAGTTTGCTCAAGCTGTTTGGCCCTCAGTTTATGTTGCTATGGCTTATATGGATCAGTTTGATAAGGATGGGGATGGGATGATTGAGAATGAAGGCTTTCCTGATCAGACATATGACACATGGTCTGTGTCTGGTGTGAGTGCATATAGTGGTGGCCTATGGGTGGCAGCATTGCAGGCTACATCAGCCTTGGCACGTGAAGTTGGTGACAAAGATTCTGAAGATTATTTTTGGTTCAAATTTCAGAAGGCCAAAGTCGTCTATGAGAAATTATGGAATGGTTCATACTTCAATTATGACAATAGTGGTGGTCCATGCAGTTCAACTATTCAAGCTGATCAATTGGCTGGACAATGGTATGTTTACAATTGGTGTAACTTCGTTGATCTTTATGCATATCAACTGTTTGCATCTCCTTTAATTAGAATACAGTATTGCTTGGTTAGTGTTTTAGAAGTATTTTCCATCGGATATAGCTCTGATTATTTTCATCTTTTTCAAAGCATAAATGGTATCCGATTTGTTGGGGCGTGGATTTTTAATGTTTGATAATGTATGATAAAGGATTGGAGTTTGTTGACTTTATTGCAGGTATGCACGAGCATCTGGTCTTTTGCCGATTGTTGATGAAGACAAGGCTAGAAGTGCACTGGAGAAGGTTTATAATTACAATGTCTTAAAGGTAAAGGATGGAAAGCGGGGGGCTGTAAATGGGATGCTACCCGATGGAAGAGTTGACATGTCATCATTGCAGTCAAGAGAAATATGGTCCGGCGTCACATATGCCGTTGCTGCAACAATGATGCATGAAGATATGATGGATATGGCATTTCAGACTGCGAAAGGAATCTATGAAGCTGCATGGTCTGAAGATGGACTAGGGTGAGATAGCTTTTCCTTTTCTTTTGCTGCAGCAATCAGTACGATTTTTGAGGAAACTTAAACCCTTGATGTTGCTAGTAGCATGCCTATAAATAAGAAACCATGGGTTTTTGAAAACACAATTCACCCCAGAAGAGAGCTTCTTTTTATTCATAGTACATAAACTCAAATCTAAGCTGATACATTGAGTAGAATCTATCAGCTCAACTGAACTCAGTCATGCCTTACCTAAGTGCCCTGTAAAGACCAGGCTAGCAACTAGTAATTTTTGTTTAGAAAACACAATTCACCCCAGAAGAGAGCATCTTTTTATTCATAGTACATAAACTCAAATCTAAGTTGATACATTGAGTAGAATCTATCAGCTCAACTGAACTCAGTCATGCCTTACCTTCAAGTTCCCTGTAGAGACCAGGCTAGTAACTAGTAATTTTTGTTTATAAATTTTATCATCTATGTTTGATTAGTGCACCTGTTCTTTTGTTCTCGTATTTGTATAGGTTGGCTTGTATATCTAAGATGCACAATCAAGGTGACTGACCATTATTTAGTACGTTAATCTGCAGCTTAAAGATGGTCATAGTAAATTAGGTGGATACATGATTGTACCTTTTAGTTGAATGTTCTTGATTTTGAGCAAGGTAGACAAAAGTAGTTGTAACTTATGTTGCTCTAACTCTTCATTTCACTTGAAGTACCCTTGTCAGACATGTATCTGAAATATGTCTGAAAATAAGAGCATGACTATTGGACCTCCAAATAAAAGAAAAACTTACAAAAAAAAATTTGACAAGTACCCATGTCGGATAAATACCCATATCCTACTTATACCCGAGTAAGAGTAACATAGGTTATAACGACATTGCATTAAAGATTTCCATTCCTGAAATTGCTTGGAAAAATGTCTGCATCTTTAGGTGCAAGTGAATTTCTCTTACTCATTACTCCAGATTGACAATTTTCTGACAATCCTTTGGTTAGTTTGCTAACGTGTTTTTGTTCTGGTAACAGTTATTCTTTCCAAACCCCAGAAGGTTGGAACATTAATGACAACTATCGATCGTTAGTTTACATGCGCCCTTTGGCTATATGGGCAATGCAATGGGCTTTATCTAGACCAAATCAAATCCAGCAAGAGATGAAACCAGAAATAAAGGGAGATTCTCTATTTAAGCAACATGCTAGATTCTCCAAGGTTGCTAGCCTTCTAAAATTGCCAAAAGATGAAGGATCTAAGAGCATTTTGCAGGCAGTTTTTGATTATACTAGCAAGAGGATGTTGATATAATTAGTTTTTTGTAATTGATTACTATAACAATAAAAAAAGAGTAATTGATTACTATAATCTATTTTTATGTAGAGTAATGGGTGTATCATTATAAAATAATCTGTTGTAAACTATTTGATTTAAAATATCTATATTACGTCTTTGACTCTTTCTATAATTGAATTCGTCTGGAAACTTCAAATTGGCATCCAAACAGAACTTGGATGCGAGAAGAGGTTGAAGGACTTGAAAGTATATGCTGGAGCTTCAATTATCGGGTTCTTGGCTATCTGAGGAACCCCATTGTTAATAGATCCTTTAATTTCTAGAAACCGACGGGTTGGATTTGGCTTCGGATATTTGGTCTTTGAGATTCACAGTTATTGAAATGGCAACGGGTGACACCCAGCACTTGAAAGCTACTGAGGCAGAGCAGATGATCTCTATCAAATTTCCAAAGACAACACTCCCATCGAGGGTATACTCATCTTTCATTTTGGAGGCCTCACGGGGGTAATTTAGATTTCGAGTACAATGGCTGTAAATATGAAGACAAGATAATCTTCCGAACGAAGGAGAGCCAATCATAAAATGGTTTTAGTTTAAATTTAGAGAAAACTACTTCTAGCAGGGTCAGAGCTATGTATGGCAATGGCGGGTCCATAACCACCACAAATTCCTAATAAGTTTCTCATCCCTGAACGTATATACTTGGCATCCCAAAGAAAACTTCACAAGGTTAATCCCCAAAAAACAAAAAGTGAGACATATCCCTTCCAAATGTTGAATATTTAAGTATTTCAAATGGACAAATGGAAACTCTAAATCCTCTCATTTCCATAGAAATATCTTTCTAACACAGACAAAGTGAGCCATGAATATGGTTTAGCATAAGAGTTTTGACAAAAATATTTAACGCACAAGCTTAATTCAGAATCCCCAAAGTGAAGTTTCTGGATCCACCTATGTTAAAGAACTGATTTGATCCTATATAGGATATGAACCTTGGTCAGCGATAACTGATATGTCTACTTTTGAGATCTTGCAATTAGAATGAATGTGTACTTCATGAGGAAACCTGAAACCTTGGTCAACGTTACAACCATTGGTATCAGTATCCACATCTTAAACAATGACACCATATCACTACAAAAGCAAGTTTTAACAGCAGCTAAAAACTGCTACCTTAAGGAAAAAATACTAGACCAAAACTTGCTCAAGTACAAAGATGACAAATTCAACAAACACAACTTTGCATAGAAATGCATCTTCTAACATGAAATGAAGATAAAACAAACAATCCATCCCTGTTTCATGCAGTACCTCTTCAATAATAAAGCTACTAATGAAACATACATGATAATAAGCTAACAAACTATCCATAAGGGTTTGCAAACCAAAAACTGAAGTGCAAAATCAGACAAACTAGACCTAGTAACCACCCTTAAGATCATTAACAACATCGTATGGAATGGGAGTAACAGTCTCCAATGTTGCACCTTCCACCATGAAACCTGGCTTAGGAACTTTTGGCTGCCTCTTTGTGCTAATGACCTCACCTCTTGCCTTTGCTTCTGCCTTCAGCTGATCATTCTTAATCTTCCTCTGTTTAAATTCCTCGGTGCATCTTGAAGGCTGCACATGCTCCACTCGGACATGGATCCTCTTCCTAATTATCCTGTTACCCACCTGGAATGAAACATATGAAACACAGCTCAAGTTGGAAACAGTTTCTCACTTGAACATAAAACATCCAGACTCTTTTAAAAGTTCAGACATCATCCAACTATAAAAAAGCACACAGACAATTTTATAATTTCAGGCAGGGCAGATTAAGACAAAATCAGGTAAGAGGCAATAAGGAAAGATTGCTGATACAAATCATCAACGCATGTAAGCAAAATACTGGACAGGGCAAACTTCATCTTTACAAAAGTGTATCTAAAGATGTACCTTATTAGGCAATGAGACAAATTAAAACAAATAAAGGAAATTTGTGCGAGGGCAAACACTATATCATCCATTGATCCAAAAGACCTCAAGTAAACTCTGATGGATCATAAAAAACTGCCTTCACTTTAAGCATAAAAACAGTAAACATGTATTATCATGATATTCATTTGAACCAAAAAGCCTCAACAAACACATCTCAACCTAAAATTCCAAAGTGCCAATTCTTACACAAAAACTTGTACCTGTATAACGGTAACAAACAAATGTCAGCCAAAATAATAAAAGAAATTTGTGTGAAGGCAAACACTATCATTCATTTGATCCACCAATCCTCAACAAACACATCTCAATCTAAAATCCTAAAGTGCCAATTCTTACACAAAAGCGCTTGTACCTGTGTAAGGGTAACAAACAAATGTCAAAGCCAACATAATAAAAGAAATTTGTGCGAGGGAAAACACAATATCATCCATTGATCCAAAAGACCTCAAGTAACCTCTGATGGATCATCAAAAACTGTCTTCAATTTAACCATCAAAACAGTAAGAATGTATTGTCATGATATTCATTTGATCCAAAAAGCCTCAGCAAACACATCTGTCTAAAATTCTAAAGTGCCTATTCGTACACAAAAAACTTGTACATGCATATCTGTAACAAACTAATGTCAAAGCCCACATATCATCTAATAAATATAACCTATATTATTACCAGAAACATAAATATGTTACTTCAGCAATAGAAGCAAATACACATGTGCATCTCTGCGTGTAGTGGATGTGTTCTCTTTTAAAGCCAAAAGAACAACTAACAACCATGCACAGAAAACATGATAACCTTTTGACCACTAAACAATTCAAAACCAACACGAATACCAATCCAAATGTATGGTAAACCATCCACTTTATGTTAACTCCCTCCACCACAAAGATCAAGAGGTAACATAAATTTCACATACTAGAGAAAAGTCATGCATGTTATCAGAAACATTTGCCAATAATTCATACTAATATTTCCTTATTCAAAGATCCAGATTCCAAAACAACTCATATAGCTTGACAATCAATTTTAAACAAACAAAGCTTAACTTGAACCTTATATATCAGAGCTACCACCAGATCCTTACGAGGATGTTTGGATGGGGGTAGTAAAGAGTAGAAGATAAGGGGTGGGTCTGTACCCTACCCCTTGTTTAGGAGTTCCATAAACATAGAGAGAAGATTTGGAAGGGTACGGGCCTTACCCCTTCATATCCCCTCAAAACCCCTTTTTATCAATTGCTCTGAATTCGAGGAATATGAACAGAGTGTACATCCAAACAAGAAGAGGACATAATAAACTTTCATTTCATCTTCTCTCCTTTATTTTAAACATCCAACCAAGGAGAACGAATAAACATTAATTATCCAAATCATCTCCTTCTCATCTACTTCCCATTAGTTTCCTCTCCTTTCCTTCATCCAAATCCTCTCATTTCCTACCCTCTACTTTTCATCTGTACCCTTTTATAGCCCTTTATACATCCAAACATAGTGTCTCTACAATAACAACAGTCTTATACCAAACAGAAAGAAACCCTATTCCACATCAGGCGCAATAAAACTTCTATTTCTCCCACATCAGAAACAGAAAATTAGCCATAACCCTTGTTTAATCATTACTTCTATAAAAACCTACCCAAAGATGGTGTATCAACCAAAACCCATTAAACTATGCAGATAAACAACCATTAGTTATATCATCTATTTATAAAACTTATTAACACATTGTAAACCATCAGGATAACATATTAGAAATTTTCCATACCTAAAACCCAAAAAGAAATCCAATATATGAAAAACTCCATTTCTACACAACAAATACATAAATAGGCTGAGACAGCACAAAATCCCAATTGATACTCATTGAACCAAATCCAAATCACCAAAAAAATCTATTAATCTAAACTCTTATTTATTCACAAAATATAAGCCACGATCAAACACTCTATTGACTAAAAAAGAAACTATAAACTTTTAATTTTACACATGCCAAATCCAAACAACCCACTTTAACAAAAAAAGAAATCAACGAAAACCCTCGTATCCAGACCCATTTCTAAACAAAACATCTTAAAATTCAGGAAATAACCCAAAATAAAAAAAAAACCAATCAAACCACGAACAAAGAACATACACCCATACAAACACATATTGATGTTTGTGTATGTATGTACATATGAAACATTCTATACCCAAAAAAAAGAAAAGAAAAGAACCTGAAACCGAATGCAAAATACATAAATTGAAATCATTAAAAAGGATCGATATGCATAGTAATACTTATAGACACACAGATATAGAAAGATACACAAATATTATGATGAACATGATAGATAGATAGATAGAGAGGAGAAAAAAGTAGACCTGCTTGTTGACCTCCACGCCGATGGCGCGCTTGGTGACGTTCCAGACGCGGCCGGTACGGCCATGGTAGAACTTGTGGGGCATACCCTTGTGAATAGCTCCATTAACCTTGACGTCGACGTAGTCACCGATCTTGTAGGTCCTCAGATAAGTAGTCAACGGTATGTAACCCTTCTTCCTGAATGGACGAGCGAACAGATCCCTTGTTCGCGCCCTAAGACCATGACCAGCCGGCATCTTTACTCACTCTCTCTCTCTCCGTGTTTCTCTCTCTCCGTGTTTCTCTCTCCGTGAAGAGGATGCTAGTGGCAAAAACACTAGAAGGCGGAGGGGAATAGGAGGAAAATGTAGATTTTATAGTTTGTTTCTAGGTTTAAGGTTCTCACTCGGGCAAACTGGACCGAGTCGGATACATGTCTGAGGTCAACTTAAAATCCAGTGTAACCCAGCCCATTCCGATCTTCAGTTTGACACAACATTATGGGCCATGGCTACTTCTCGACCTAAATATGATCTCTTACACAAGCCAACCCGATTCATCCCAAACTTGAACTTGATGATAGTAAGCTAGATTTGTTTTTATTTTTTTAATTATTATTATGAGGATGGTTTACTTGATTTTTGAGAAATCAATGCATGTATGTGGTGAGATCATATTAATTTTCCTCAATTAATACAATAGATTATTTGTTTTTTGTATTAGCATATGATTTTTGTATGTCTTAATTGATTTTATTTACTTGTGATAAGATTGATGGTGTTTGTGTGCATGAATTTATAGATAGTTAAACAATAGTTTTTTAGTTTATTGTCTCAAGTCAAATAAAGTTAAATGTCATGAGGTCTTGAGATTAATGCCTCATATTAATAATTCTCTAATGGATAAAGATAGTTGTTGTGTGGATAAAAAAAACAGATAGATTAAATACTTGCTGTCAATAAAAAAATAAAGTTTTTTTTTCAAGGATTTGGGAGTGATGATGAGTAGGTTTTGACGGGGTTAACAATTAGATCAACTTAAAATTCATTAGATCAGATGGGAGAATATGTGTAGGCCAAAAAGCGAAGGAGGGTTAAGGTTTCAGGATTTAAAAAATTTAAATTTTTTGTTTGCTTTAAAATTCTAAGTCTATGTGTTTTGCAGTTTTAAAAGCTAAGTATTTTTCAAATTATGAATTTTTGAAAGCTCCATTAGGGTGAAATCCTTTTTATATTTGTAGGTACCACATTTTTCACCGCTCTTTGTCAATTAGCAAGGGGGCTCTCACGAGGAGGGCTCTTTTAGATCTTGGCACAATTCCTACACTGAGCTCATTTTTGTCATCTAAGCACAAAATAAGGACGATGGGTAAAGAGTTGTCATTTGACCTTGAAGGGGGTCAAAATTCATTTTCATTGTCCTTTCAAAAGCTTATGGGTAGGAAATTATGGTACGAAAGAAGAAGGAATTAAAACTTCCCCTTTCTCTTAAGTAAAAACACAACATTTTGTGTTCTTGGGAACTTAATTCAAAATTAACTAAAATAAAATCCTAATACACACTAGCACTCGATCATGTACAAAGACATTTTTCTCAATTAATGGAAATCAAACAAAACCTCACAAATGGGAGGAGGGGGATGTATACATGGAAGATTACTAAACATACAAGATTGTAGACAACATCGTTATTCAATGGACGAGTTTAATCCTACACCCAATTTGCTTTCAATACATCGATTTATAGAAGAATCTAAAACATATGAACTTGACATTTAGGAAAGCAATATTATGGAGAAATAAAACAAACATATTCAAGAGAGAAAATTAACAGGAACAATAAGAAGAGAAGACAGATTAAACAAGAAAATAATAAGTGTTGGGATAGATTTTTATGTTTCGTAACACATGGCTGAGAAGGGGATGCGTGTTTGCATTTTACAAACCTTGATTGAGATCACGGGATGCTAAGTTGTAGGAGATTGTGTTCTTTGCACTCTATCTAGCCCCACAGTCTACGACTGTAGATATGCTACCATAGTAGATACAGCTCACCCCTAGTTTGCTTATGCTATCGAGTCCAGTATTGCACCAAGACACTAATGGTGTCAAGGTGAATCCTGTTGTTCTGTTTAGCTTGCGAATACACTTAAAAAAATAGAAAAGACAAACAATACAACAATAACAATGTAACATTTTAGGAAAGTAAATAAAATATGTGCAAGTGATTAGGGGAGAAGAAAAATGACGTAGTTGCTTAGTAGAGTATGCACGATGCAGATAAATGATCTCAAAGTTGCATTAAAGCATCAATGATGCTACAATAGTAATAACACTACAATAGTAACTTTGAGTGAAAATATGAAGTTGCCTCATCAGGGAAAACATGTGTTCTACAGGCCTTAAAAGTAGTGTAGATGTCCTAAAATGTTTTTGCCAAAAAGAAAAGAACCACTGCTCAAATACAAAGTATCAAAGGAATTTTCATAAGTTCGTGGGTTGATTTTTAGTATACATTGGTTGTTTGAATGAGCTTTGTGTGATTGTAGAAAAGCAAGGAATTATATGTGAAGTTGCTAGAGATTACGGTTGAAGTGTAAGGAGTCACTTCATCGAAGGTGCATTTTTGGAGTTGTATGGAAACTGAGCTTTTTTCTAGTGTTTGAAGAGATGAATGACTTTCCTTTTTATGGAAGAGAAGAAAACTTTTATAATTGTTTATGGTGTTTTTAGCTCTTGCCTTGGTTGTGTGTTGTTGGTGGGAATAGTTGAAGACTATTTATAAGTGGAAGACCAACCCTTCTCTTTAAAACTATAGGTCCTTAAATCTTGGAAGACTGTTCCATCCCTTAAAAATTTGCCTATAATGGAAGTCATGAGATCCCAAGAAATCTGCAACTTATTAATGTATCTACCAATCGTCACATCACATTGACTTCCCTCTTTGTCTATTCTTCATTCCCTTAATCCCATAGCCATAACCTTAATCCTATGAAGAAAATAACAAGAATGATAAGCTTAGTGCAAGTGGAGACTTACTTGATGGAAGAGTGATAAGTGCTTAAATATTCATATTTAAGCTCTTTAATTTACATTTGTTAAGTTCTTAGTTTGTGTTCTTTCATTATATTTTATTTCCTTTCTGTGTTTTTATAGGTTTTTGGAGAAAATGGAGCATTATGGAAATTTCTGGCTTAAAGAGCAAATATGGGAAAAGCTGATGTCTGCCTAGTGCGATCGAGCATAGAGATCTACGATCGAGTGCAATAGCGCTCAAGCGCCCATGCTAGGATCGAGCACACCTACGCTCAAGTGCACCGGTCTGTGATCGAGCGCACACGCGTATCAATGAATAGTAAAATGACATAACCTAATTTGAAAAGTAGGCCAGGGTTTTGTTTTACAAGTTTAGGGTTTCCAGATGTTCTTAAACCTTATAAATAGGCCTGTAAACACAGAAATTGGGAGGATGGGGAGAAAGATTTTGGAGACGAATTGATGACTCTTCTCTATAGTATTTTCGGGTTTCTTCTTCCCTTTATTTTATTTTATGAAGATGTTTATCATCAAACTCATGTGTAACTAATTTACTAGTAAAGGCTTGATTGAAACCCTGATTATGTTTACTCAATAATTCAGTATTGGCGCCTTTGCGATAGTTATATTATGATGCTTAACTTGATTAATGCTTGTTTTCTTGAATTCCTCATATGTGTTTGCCTGATCAACATATGCATGTGGTATGGACTAGTTAGTTAAATCAATTCGGATGACCGAGTCTTGGGTTTAACAATAGTAACAAAAGAAATCCACACCGGGTTCTTGGGTTAATCAACATAGGAAACCGGGAGTATGCCCTAGGTCTCGTGTGTTTGTCGATTTCCACAGATATTATGCTTTCTTAGAGAACAACTTAGTATACACCATGCTAAATCCTTTAAGAATGAAAAGAGTTAGAGTATACACCATGCCTAATTCGTTGCTTAGGGAAATCAATTGCTTAAGGAGTATACACTATGCCCTTAGGTTGACAAACATTAGGTATTCATGACGTGATTAAAGCATTGGCATATTGTTTTATTGTGGAAGCATGATTAGTGGTGGATATCAAGTCCCTACACTTTTATCATTATCAATTCAAACACAATTATTATTTCTATCGTTTTATATTACGAAACTAATTCTAAAGCAAAATTTACCAATCCCTGTGGAGATGATCTCCCATTTGCACACTATACTACTATGTTGACCTTGTGCACTTGCAAGTAAAACAGTTTAATTATTTGCTTATTAATTTAGGTAGATAATTGCACAACAAGTTTTTGGCGTCGTTGCTAGAGATTGCGTTAAATTCTATTTAGAATTATTTTTCGTTTACTTTTCTTATTCTATTATGTTTATTTTTATCAAAACCCTAATTTTTGTTCGCCTTTTTGTCTTTCTGTTTTCTGTTTCAGGTTTTTGGCCTTACGATCAAGCGCATTGCCATCGCGATCGAGTGCACTACGATCGAGTGCAAAAGGTCCAAAAACTACCCGAATAGCAGTACTGAAGCTGCTGCACTGAAGAGTTTTAGCTGATTCATGTAAGGGCTTCGATCCAGGAATCCAACTATCTTTCCAATCAATACAGAGATTGAGCAAACCATTCAACAGAGGCCTAGAGACAACGTTGAGGAGCAAGAAGAAGAATTCGAGGGAGAAGCACCAAAGGTGGAACAACTTAACAACCAACCGCGGCCAAAGCGAAGACCTATAAACCAATATTTCATCCCACAGAACCTCAACCAGCCCTCATGCATTGCTTATCAACCTGATGCAGAAGGCAATTATTACATATCTCTGTAGATACTCAGTGCTTTGACTCATTTCAAGGTACACCTGCTGAGGATCCACACTTACACCTTCAGGAATTCTTTGATCTCTGCAAGTTCCAACACATCCGAGGCTTAGATCAAGATAGAATCAGGTTAATTCTTTTCCCTTTTTCATTGAAAGATAATGCTAAGTTATGGTACAATTCATTGCCTGCAGTGTCTATCCACACTTGGGAAGAGCTATCCAGTAGGTTCCTAAAGAATTTTTTCCCAGAACAAAAGACAAGACAGATGAGGAAGGAGATTCAATCTTTCCAACAAAAGGATAGAGACCTTTTCTTTGAAGCATGGGGACACTTTAATGAGCTGCTACTCAAATGCCCACATCACAATCTACCTCAAGATGAACTGGTACAAGCTGTCTATGAAGGTTTGAGTGACATAAATAAAGGTATTATGGATTCAGGTTATGGAAGTGTGCTGATGGAAAAGAGCAGTGAAGAAGCCATAGAGCTTTTTGAGACATTAAGTGAGCACACCCAACAATTCTCATCTAGAGGTAGAAAAGGAGTTAAGAGCAAAGGTATGTATGAGGTGATCTTAAATGGTGGATCTTTAAATCAGATGGCTGTTGTGGAAAGAAAGCTAGATATGCTTGTAAAAGCTATAACTGCTCAAAACATCCCACCTAGTCCACAAGCTACACAACTCTAGGTATGTGCTATATGTTCTCATTTTGATCACACTACTGAAACTTGCCCTTTGTATTCATCTGCAGATCCGAAGCAAGCAAACTATATGAGACCAAACAACTATCCTCCTAAGAATAATCCATATGCAAATACCTACAATCTTGGTTGGCGAAACCAATCCAACTTCTCATGGAATAACAATCAGAATGCCTTGAACCTTCAAGAGCAGCAAATGAACTCCCAACAAGTAGCCCAATCAGTTTCAGAATCAAAGAAGAGTGACCTAGAGAGTCTTGTAATGCAATTGGCAACTCAACAACAACAACTGATGGCTTCGCAAGATTAGTTTATGGCAGAAACAAGAAAATTTTGGACTGAGCAAAGACAAACAAATACACAGCATGAGCAAGCTATTTAAAGACTGAAAATCCAAGTAGGGCAATTGGCTAAAGAGCTAAGTGGAAGAAAGTAGGGTGAACTTCCAACCTAAACAATACCTAATCCAGGAGGACATCAGCAACTGAAGGTCATTACAACTCTCAGATATGCTAAGATCATAGGAGCTGATGAGCCTGCACATGCATCACCAAATAAAGCATCCACATCCAAGGTAAGTGAAATGGAGAAGGTGAATGCACCACCCTTCCCTCAAAGGTTAGTAAAGCCAAAGAAAGAAAATAAATTGTTTGATATTTTTGCAACATTGAGAAAAGTTGAGATTAATATTCCTTTATTAGATGCAATTTAACAAATTCTTGCATATGATAAATTTTTGAAAGATTGTTGCACTAATAAAAGGAAGTTTCAAAAGCATGAAACAGTGGCTTTAACTGAAGAGGTGAGTGCGGCATTGTTAAGGAAACTTCCACCAAAGCTAAAAGACACAGGTAGTTTTACCATTCTTTGCAGGATAAGTAACTAGCTTTTTGCGAGCATTACTGGATCTAGGGGTAGGTGTCAATTTGTTGCCATACACTGTATTTGAGACACTAGGTTTGGGAGAGCTTCAACCAACTTCCATCACCTTGCAATTGGTAGACAAAAGCATCAAAAGACCAAGAGGTATTTTTGAGGATGTCTTGGTAAAGGTCGGTGAATTTATTTTACCTACTGATTTTATTGTATTAGATATAGAAGAATCTCCTATGTCACTACCTTTACTTATCATCTTAGGAAGACCTTTTATAAGAACTGCTGATACAAAAATTTGTGTGAAAAAAGGTATTGTAAGTATGAAGGTAAATGATGAGAAGATAGAATTCAAAATATTTGTTGCATTAAAATTACCTCAAGATGATATGGAATGTTTTAATGTATATATAATGCAAGGTGTTGTTGAGCAAGCTTTTTAGGTCCATCACATTAATCCATTGGAGACCACCCTCACCCATAGTTTCAAAAGATCAGATATTGAGCCAGAATTTAAAGATGTTACTGATGACATCATTGAAGCTGTGCGCCTCCTTGAGGCCTCTCCAAAGCATCCAAGTAAGTACACCCCTCCATTTAAAACTCTTGTGCCTGCTAATGTTACTCTTCTCAGGGATGCACAAAGAAGACTCAACCCACACATGAAGGAGGTTGGTATCACATGAAGAATAGCAGTGATAGAGTGCACCGTCTGGCTGAAGACGTAAAACTTAGCGCTCATGAGAGGCACCCCACAACATATCTTTTATGTTTTTATTGTTTTTCATATTTCTTGTTACTATTTATTTTTAGTACTTTTTGTTTTCCAGTATTACTTTAGTATTTCTTTTTCAGGGACAATGTGTGCATCAGCTCAAGTTGGGGGTGTGCTATGAGCCATACCAGTCCAGCTAGTCCTCCATCTCCCTAGTCAGCTCTTTCCATGTTATTCACACATTGGGGACAATGTGTAATTTAAGTTTGGGGGTATGAGAGACACATTCACACACACTTTGTCTCAGTTTTTTTTATTTATTATTGTTTAAAAGAGAAGATAAATGCATGTTCATGTTGTTTTGAAATTTTGGTTGATCTAAACAAATATTGTGATGTCATGTCATTAGTGAGCTTAAAATCTTGAACACGTGATCTAATAATAGAGTTTTTAAGTTTAGTTACTTACTTTAGGCATTTGAGAATTCACATGTTTGATATAATCTGACACGAGCATATTAGCACATAATTGTGTGAGGTATGACATATAATTTTAATGTCTATATTTCCATGGCTTAACTGAAACCAGATGACTTATTGGATGAACACTTTGGTATATAAAAATAGAAAAAAAAATTTGCTCAAAAAGTGCAAAATGCTCATGATGATCATTAATAAACTTTCCACTGAGTAATTGGACCTCTTGCCTAGCAGTGGGTGTTCAGTTCAAAAGGTGAGAATTTTGCTCATAATGATCATTGATAAACTTTCCGCTGAGTAATTGGACCTCTTGCCTCTGTAAGTAGTGAGTATTCACGTCAAAAGGTGGGAGACTCGAGTTAGTAAGTCCTTATGGGTGTCTTTACACCTAATACCCTAAAATCATCTGGTTTGGGAGTCATTGACTCAACACTCACTATATGGGTCAATTAGAAAGCTTAAGGGAACTAAACATGGCAAAGTCTCATAATAAAAGAAAGAAATAAAAACTATGCCATCACTGTTCATTCTGATGGGAAATTCGGTGAATCTTGAGACATAGAGACATTACACATTGCAGTTATTTGGAAGCTTCATTTCTATGTGCTAGTTTACTTTACACTGATTCAGACTTGTGATGCCTTAGCCTGCCTCTTGTAAGTAATTAGATTTTAAAATTTCTATTCATTGCAAAGATGAGTTTATATTTTAAGCTTGCTTATGAAAGAATATCATGGTTTTGTGTGACACCTAAATTTTTGGATACCATGAATGATGGATTTATCTTTATGTTCTTTATTTTTCATTTAGTTTTTAGTTTCATATTGCTAAGGGACTAGCAATATGTAAGTTTGGGGGTGTTATAAATATTTAAATATTCATATTTAGGCCCCTGAATTTACATTTGTTAAGCTCTTAGTTTGTGTTCTTTCATTATATTTTATTTCCTTTATGTGTTTTCTATGTTTTTATAGGTTTTTGGAGAAAATGGAGCATTATGGAAATTTCTGGCTTAAAGAGCAAACTTGAGAAAAACTAGTGTCTGCCTGGTGCGATTGAGCACAGAGATCTGTGATTGAGCACAGAAATCTGCGATCGAGCGCAACAGCGCTCAAGTGCCCATGCCAGGATCGAGCGCACCTGCACTTGCACGCGTAAGAAGAAGGCTCGAGCACACCTGTGCTCGAGCGCACCGGTCTGTGATCGAGTGCACATGCGCATTAGTGAATAATAAAATGGTAGAACCTAATTTGGAAAGTAGGTTAGGGTTTTGTTTTATGAGTTTAGGGTTTCCAGATGTTTCTAAACCTTATCTGTAAACATAGAAATTGGGAGGATTGGGAGAGAGATTTTGGAGACGAATTGAGGACTCTTCTCCATAGTATTTTCGGGTTTCTTCTTCCCTTTATTTTATTTTATGAAGATGTTTAGCATCAAACTCATGTGTAACTAATTTACTAGTAAGGGCTTGATTGAAACCCTGATTATGTTTACTCAATAATTCAGTATTGGCGTCTTTGCGATGTTGTATTATGATGCTTAACTTGATTAATGTCTGTTTTCTTGAATTCCTCATATCTGTTTGCCTGATCAACATATGCATGTGGTATGGACTAGTTAGTTAAATCAATTTGGATGACTGAGTCATGGGTTTAACAATAGTAACAAAAGAAATCCAGCCCGACTTCTTGGGTTAATCAACATGGGAAACCGGGAGTATATACCATGCCTTAGGTCTCATGTGTTTGTCAATTTCCACAGATATCATGCTTTCTTAGAGAACAATTTAGTATACACCATGCTAAATCCTTTAAGAAAGAAAAGAGTTAGAGTATACACCATGCCAAATTCGTTGCTTAGGGAAATCAATAGCTTAAGGAGTATACACCATACCCTTAGGTTGACAAACATTAGGTATTTATAACGTGGTTAAAGCATTGGCATATTGTTTTATTGTGGAAGCATGATTAGTGGTGGATATCAAGTCCCTATGCTTTTATCATTATCAATTCAAACTCAATTATTATTTTTATCATTTTATATTACGAAACTAATTCTAAAGTAAAATTTACCAATCCCTGTGGAGATGATCTCGTATTTGCACACTATACTACTATGTTGACCTTGTGCACTTGCAAGTAAAACCGTTCAATTATTTGCTTATTAATTTAGGTAGATAATTGCACAATAAAGAGACTTGTTCGGTGGTTCTTACCTTTGGGACAAAGGAATCTAGTGCTAAAGTGTGCATGTGGAGAAATGAATATGAAGGAAATGATGTGATTATCCTTGGGTTTGGGGTTTAGTGACTTAATTGGAAGCTAATAATGGGTTTTAGTTGAACTAAAGCACATTTTTGGTTTGGTTAAATAATAACTAAACATTTATAAATGGTATTTAGCTTTTGGAGGGGTGCTTTACTACTGATGTAGTCACGTTCTACTACTGATATAGTTACGTTCTGTTACCACTGTAGTTTGAGAGTGTGATAACCATTTAATGAATGTGATGGATAATGAGATGAAATTACTCTCTAAGCTACCACTTAGGCTTCCAAATAGATTGTCATGTGTACAAGGTGCCCAAGTCACCTATGGCCTGCAATCCACGTGGCATCTATATGGAAACTACATCAAATTTCCATGCCTTCCAAATCACTACCTACATATTATCCCTATTAAGGTTGATGTGGCTTAGGGTCCATATAAGCAATAAGAATAAAGAATAGAATGGGAAAGATATATTTATGAGGAAATACAACAACGCATGAATTAGGCTACAGCAACATATTTGAGCTCTTTTAGAGTAGTTTTAACTTAATTTTGGATCTCATTTTAGTTGTGAGCTTTGATATTGCCTTGCCATTCTTTGTGCCTTTTAGACTTCTAAAATTGAAGGTATATAGGCCTCGATGGGTTTCATCATGCTAGCTTAGCCTCTTTGGGCTTTATCATATGTTTGGCTCTTTAGTGAGTCTCAAAGCGCTTTATCATGTAATAGGCCTCAATGAAATTTATCATGTAGTGGGCCTCAAATGGCTCATCATGTAAGTTTTTCCTCAAAGGGCTTTATCATATAGTGGGCCTCAAAAGACTTATCATGGTTTTACCTTAGAGAGCTTTATTATGTAGTCAGCCTCAAATTTCTTATCGTGTCGGTTTTGCCTTAATTGGCTTTATCATGCAGTGGGCCTTAAATGAATTTATCATGTAGAGCCTCAAAGGGCTTTATTATGTAGTGGGTCTCGAAGAGCTTTATCACGTTCTTGGCTCTTTAGTGGCCTTTTGGATTTTATTTGTGCTTCTCTTTGATGTGAAGGCCCATGCATGGTAGATAAAGTGTTTAGATGATTTTGTGGGTTGTCATCCACTAGATGCTTGACATGTGGTGCAAAAAAACAGATATCAACAATAAAATAACGTGAAAACATAGAGTGTGTATGGAGACCATAAAACTAAAATAACATTTTTATATGCATGGCATAAGCATGATCAAAGTGACATATAAAAATGGATAAAAGAAATATCACATCAAAGCAATAAATAAAAAAAGGATAAATTGTTTGAAACTCCTATGAGGTAACATATAATTAAAGATACTTTTCTTGCATTTTTGTATATACAAATTACCCACCTGTAATAGATAAAGCAATCATGGTTGGTATTGGGGTACTAGTTTTAGTTGTGATTGTAATTGTACTTGATTAACAAATGGTACTTAATTTTGCACTCTAACACCATGTAACCCACTATCAGATTTTCTATTAAAGTGGCCCCTAGTTTTTGTTTTCATCAGTTGCCATGTAATGTATAAGTTTCCTAAAGCCTATATGATCCATTCAAACACGAATACAATGTGCTTTTTACACTCATGCAAGTTTCAAAAATTCACTCCAACACCACCACACACATGCATCCAACTAACTATAATTAACTACCACTAACTGCAACAAACTTCCACTAAGTAAGGAAACCATAAACTAAGTAAATGAACTAAGGGAAAATAAGGTTCATTTACATCAAACACAAGCAATCCACTAATTGTCAACACAACGGGATTCACACCCCTTTTTTCTTCCAAGTAATAGCTTAATAACCATTCCAATATTAACAAAGTAAATGATTGAATAAACCAACAAGAATGATTGAAATACATCATTATACATATATATACTATATACATGTATATACATAGATTCATAAAATATTATCCAAGTATTCAAAGTAGCGCCAACAATATTCACTGATAAGATAAATATTGATCTAGCAACATAAAACAAATAGTTGAAAGTACTAAAATACATCACCTATGTTGAACTGCCACTTATCATTCACATTTTGACAACAATATACTGATCTTTACCCAAAATAATCCACTAGTCTATTGATCTATACCCAAAATAATCCACTAGTCTAATGTTCTATACCGAAAATATTCCACCCATTCCTAAACCACATCCATAGATCTATTCCCAAAAGAAAATATAATTTACAAAAATCCTACTCACCAAACCTGAGTTTACCATGAAGCATACTTACTGCCACCATCAGGTGAGATGAACTTGCATGGACTGTCCCAAACCTACCGAAACCCCATTTGAAATGTTTGTTGTTTGACTATCTCTTACTCTCTCCCTTACACTGCTTCTGGTTCCACTATTTGCTTCTTTCCTCATTGATTCTTGTGTTATAGGACCAACACCATTAGGAGTATTGAAAATTGTCCTTCCCTAAAACAAACCAAACATGAAAACCCAAGTCATATACTAAATCTACTTAATTAACCTTAACTATATTTATAACATGCAAACAACCTTTTTAATCTTCTTTTTGGTTCCTAATGGACCAACACTGTAATACCCGTATTTGTAAAATAAGGGCAAAGAAGTAATTTAATAAATATGATATGATATTAAAATAATATATTTACGCGAAGGATGTAGAATTGAATAAAATAATTCTTTTGAAAAAAAATATGGAACGTGAACGTCCTAGAAGGTAGAAGAAAAAGAAATTTTTTTTTAAAAAAAAAATTTGCAACAGATGTTGCCACCTGTCATAAGGAGAGGGCTGCCTTACTGCATGTAAGGTAGTAAGACAGCTATTTCATGCAATTTGGGTGTTAGAGCGGCAGAGAATTTTGGTTGCCAAATATATATATATATATATATATATATATATATATATATATATATAAACGTTAATATTATACTTATCAAATTTCGTTTAATCTTCCTTCAATTACCATATTTCCTTAAATACTTGGGGACTGAAAGAAATGTTAAAAGAATAAAATTTTGAAGAGGTTTACTACATAATTTCATAGAGAATCACGGGAAGTTATAAAAAAATATAAGGTAATAACGAAATGTTTATTTTTGAATTTTAGCGTTCATGAAATTTCTCAAAATTCAAAGTGGGAATTTTCAAAAGGTGTGGTTTATAAAGAATTGAAGAAATAATTAGAAATTTAATACAAATATTATATCAGGTGTTGACGGTCAGCAACCGGGGGAAATTTCAGAGAGAAACGAGAAAGACAAAGAGGTGATCCATGGGTAGTATTAAGTGTTACGTGGTGAGTTAGATTTACTTTAAGTAATCTAAATAAAAATGAAATATCTAGTAATAATATTAAATAAATTATTAGGTTATGCTTTGGTGGTAGATAAAAATTTGATTGATAGGTATGAGACGAATTTTGAACATGTGGAAAATTATTACATGAGAAATAATATTTTTGGAATAATAAGTTGATTTAATAAGAAAAGCGATAAGTGAAATTCTTGATGAGCTATGGTTGATGTTTTGATACGAATTATGAGGAGATGAAATTTAGTGAATCTGGACAAGCTTTGATGGATGATTTGATGTGATTTATGATGAGAGGAATTTAGTGAAATTTTTTATATAATTTGAGAAAAATCAGGATAGCCAATTTAAATATTTGAATTTAAGTTTGTTCTTTTATGCTATTGTTCAGATGCATATTTCATATCATTGTTCATATGCATATTCATTAAATGAAAAGAAAAGAACTAGGAAGGCAGCCGGTGTAATTGAAAAATCGTGACAACCAGTATGTACTAGAAATAAAAGGGACACCGTGATAGCCGGTATATGTTAGAAGTAAATACCGTGGTAGCCGGGACAAGCTATAAAGAAAAGAACTGGGAAGGCAGCTAGTCTAAATGAAAAAGAAAAGACCCGAGAAGGGGTCGGTCTAAGATAATAAAAACATGTCGACATGTGGGAAGACGTTCCCTAATAATAATGTATGCATTGCATCTGTTTTAAATATTTATTTCATTACTTAAATGCTGATGTGTTGTGTGTATTTGTAAATTTATTTATAGATGAATAAGTCTTACAGAGAGACAGTTATTGTGAGAAATAAAGATAGAAGTATGACATGATAAGAACCATCTAAATGGTAGACTTTATGATGTGAACCTCATTATGAGGAAATTATGAGATAACTGATGGTATTTGGGTGAACCAATAAATAAGAAGAAGAGATTGATAGAAAATGGATCTTAGATATGTGCAGTGATAGTAGAATGCAATTATCAAGTTATGTAAAATATAATTGATTTAATATTGAAAGATTATTTATACAGATTGAGTACTTCTAGTAAATTTAATTCACTGAGCTTGTGAAGCTTATCCCTCATTGTACAATGATTTCAGGTAGCAGGCAGGACAAATAGTCTGGTGGGTTGAGAGTTAGACAAAATCATTTTTTGTAAGCCACGTACGTGTCAACATCCTCAGACTAATGAGAAAATAAAATAAAAATTTATTTGTAAATATGCATGCATTTTACGTTGTATATAATGTTTAAAGATCAGATTGATGTAACTCCCCTATTGAGGGTTGAGGATTGATGTAAAAACTCTCTTTTGGTGTTATTTATTTTCATTGTTGCATATATGTGTCATGCTTGGATTTTCAAAATGTGATGACACCGTCTCGGGGTGGTCAACTCAGGATGGGTCGTTACAATTTTGGTATCAGAGCATTAGGTTTTAAGATTCTGTAGACTGCATGAGAACTTAAAAAGTGAAACATCTAAATAAATTATATTTTAAATAGTCCAAAGGATGACACGTGGACGCGCTAGAGCTAGAGTTAGAGTTGTTGATTTGAGAGGGCATGGTAGGCCCCCAATATTTTTGACAAGTCGAGGTTAAGTCTAAATCTGTGGTTCCTAGAAGGGAACATGTTGACAGTCTGATTGATATTAGTAATATAATTGATATTAATAAAGGTATGAGAGAATCTGAAGTTGAAAGAGATGAGCTAAGATAAGCTCTTGCACATTCTCTTGAGAAGTGAAGGTAATAGATGATAAAGTTGATAGCTTATAACATAGACTTGATGAACAGGCTAGAGTAGTGCTTGAGGTTGTTAATCCAGTAATGGTAGACATTTAAAAAGAGGGAAAAGTGAGTTTATACATGAGATGCAGGGAGATATAATTAAGCTGAATGCCTTGTTGTATAAAGGATCTATGAATCCTTTTAAGCCTGAGTTTTGGAAGAAACATGTAGAGAGATTTAATTGGTATTTTACCAGTAACTGACAGGCAGAGGGTTGCCTTTGCTTCTTCTAAGTTAGAAAGATAAGCTTTGGAATGATGGAAGGATATTCTTCCCAAGGTAAGTACGAATATTGATAGACCCTTAACCTGGAATAGGTTTAAGGAAGATTTTCTTGATAAATACTTTCCTTAGACCTTTAGAGCCCAACAAGATAGAGATTTTATTTATTTAGGGTAAATGTATTGACTATGACTCAATACAATAAGAGATTTGTGGCTTTGTCGAGGTTTGTACCAGAAATGGTAGATCCAGAGGAGAAAAAGTGTAAGAGGTTCATAAATGAACTATGTTTTAAGATTTAATCAAAACTATCTTACATGAGGCATATAAATTATGTCAGATTAGTGGACATAACACTTCAGATTGAGAAGGATGTGATGCAAATTTGAGGTAAGAGGAATTGGCGGAAGAGGTCTAGATTTGAGGAACCCAGAGGTGATACTAGTATGAGTGTGCAGGGTGAGAGACTACCCAGAGGAGGCGTCCCTTGTCACAAGAAACTGAAGTACAGAGTCAGAGGCAAGCAGGATTTGTTACTTATGTAGCTTAGAATACTATCGGTGGAACCCTTAGATTTGGGAGACAGGTTATGAGAACTGGTAGTCACGGTAGAGAAAATAAGTATGCCACCAAGGGGAAGTGGTAATCTGGTGTATGATCGAGAGACAGAAGTTTATTATAGATGTATTCAGATAAGATATTTGTCCTAAAATTGTTAAAAATTGAAGTGTTTTATGTGTAGAGAAGGTGGACATATCAATGTTGATTATTCTTTGTGCAACCCATTCTTTTGCATCTAGTATTCATATGAAATCTATTGAAGTATGTATTAGTCCTTTGATGCAAAATATCTTTGTTAAAGTTCCCACTAGAGATAGAGTGAAAATCATAAATGTTTACAAGGGTTGTGTGATTCGTATCAGTGATAGAGAATCTGAAGCTGATTTATTATCTTTGTATATGGTTAATTACTCCAAAAAGAATGTAGTGTTCAAGACATGGACATGAGGAGTGTAACTTTCAGAGAGAACATAAAATACTCTCAAACTATCTTATTTTTGCTCTAACCACTAAGAGATGGTTGAAGAAGGGTTGTGAGGAGTATTTGACATACATAATGAATTCTAAAAAGGAAAATGGGAAGTTAGAATTAATCTTAGTGGTGAAAGAATATTCTAATGTGTTTCATGATGAGTTGTTTAGGTTGCCTCCCAGTAGAGAGATTTAATTCTTTATTGATGTAATATCAGCATCATCACATATATTTATAGTACTCTACAGAGTGACACCCACTGAGTTAAGAGAGTTGGAAGTTCAAGAATATTTTTGATAAATAATTTATTGGACTTAATATATTTGGGGAGCCTATGTAGTGTTGTGAAAAAAAGATAGAATGATAAGAGTGTGTATAGACTACAGATAGTTGAATAAGAACAAATATCTTTTTTCCAGGATAAATAAATTATGTGAGCAGTGCAAGGAGTGAGAGTGTTTTCTAAGATAAACTTGAGATCAAGTTATCACCATTTGAGGATAGAGAAGGGAGACGTGCCTAAGACTATTTTTAGGACACGTTATGGTTATAAGTTTCTCGTGATGAATAATGTCCCATAAACATTCATGGACTTGATAAATAAAATGTCTGAAGTATTTTTTAACAATCTTGTGGTTGTGCTCTTCGATAACATCTTGGTGTATTCTAAGAAGGAAGAACAACACGTGAAACATTAGACAGTGTGTTGGAGATTCTAAGGAGGGAGAAATTATATGCAAAGTTCTCTAAGTGTGAGTGTTGGCTGAATAAAATAACTTTATTGGAATATGTAATATCCGGAAATGGCATAACAGTTGATCCACAAAAGGTAGAGACAATGTTAAGTTGGGAGAAACCAACTAATGTGACTGAGATTAGAATCTTCTTGGGGTTTGCTGGTTATTATAGAAGATTCATTTAGAATTTTTCTATTATTGAAATACTGTTGAATAGACTAACTAGGAAGGATGTGAGATTTGTATGGTGTGGAAAGTATGAGAAAAAATTTTCAATTACAAAAGAAGAAATTGACTACAGCTCTAGTATTGGTGTTTCCTTCTGGTGATGAAGGATGTAGGGTGTATAGTGATGCGTCACATCAATATTAGGATATGTGTAACATAGGAAAGCTATGGCCCATACTTCTAAGAAATTGAAGATTCATGATAGAAATTACCCTACTCATGATTTAGAGTTTGTCGCTATAGTGTTTATTTTAAAGATTGAAGACATCATCTGTATGGAGCCACTTGGGAGATATTCATGGGTTATAAGAGTTTGACATATTTACCTGCCCAGAGAAAGTTGAATTTGAGGCAAAGATGGTAGATGGAGTTGATTAGTAACGATGATTGTACAATTCACTATCATCTAGAAAATGAAAAGGTAATAGCTGATGCATTGAGTAGAAAATCTACAAGAAGATTTTCTGCTATTGGGAGCCCTGATGTGAAATTGATTAGATTTTCTACTATTGGGAGCCCTGATGTGAAATTGATGATATATTTAAAAGAGATAAGAATGAAGTTGAATAACAGTGATAGAGAATTATGGTTAATGAATATGGTTGTACAGTTATCCCTAGTAAAATACTTTAGAGATGCAAGGTAGAGATGAAGAGATAGAAAAGATTAAACATTGAGTGCTTACTAGAAAGCAATATGAGTTCAAAATTTGAAATAATGGTATTCTGGTATTGGAACATAGAAATTGCGTTCCTAATAATGTGGAGTTGAGAAAGGAGATAATGAGAGGCACATGATGATGTAGATTCAATGTAACCAAGAAATAATAAGATGTGTAGAGGATGGAGACAGAATTTCTGATGGTCAGGATTGAAGAGGGATGTAGTTGAGATTGTGAGGTTGTATGGAGTACCATGAAGCATAGTGTCAAATAGAGATGCTAGATTTACATCTTGGTTTTAGAGAGGCTTTCAAAAAGCCACGGGTACACAGTTGCAATTAAATATAATTTTTCATGCTCAGACAGAAAGGATTTTCGAGTACTAGAAGATATGTTAATGGCAAATGTGATGAGTTTCTCAGTAAGTTGGGATGCTTACATGCTATCGATTGAAATTGCTTATAATAATCAGTATCAAACTAGTATTGGGATGGCACCGATTGAGACATTGTATGGTAGGAGATGTAGAACTCCTAAATGTTGGGAAGAAATGGGAGAGAGAAATATATCTGGTCCATCAATTATTAAGTTAACAACTGAGAGAATTAAATTGGTTAGAGAGAGCTGTAAAGCAGCACAGAGAACACCAAATAGCTATGTTGATACTAAGAGAAGACCTCTTGAATTTCAAGTAGGTGATTGGGCGTAATTAAAAATATCTCCATGAAAAGGTGGGTTGAGGATCAAAAAGAAAAAAAAGTTGAGTCTAAGGTAAGTGGACCCTATGAGGTTGTTGAGAAAGTGGGGCTAGTTGTGAGTAGCTTGGATTTGCCTCCAGAGTTAAAACAATTATATAATGTATTTCATATTTCACTTTTAAGAAAGTGTTTACATGATGAGTATTATAATATTTTGAGCTAAGCTATAAAAACTCAAAAAGTTTGGGCTTATATACAAGTACCAGTGAGAATTTTAGACAAAAAGAATAAGTCTTGTGTAATAAAATAATTTCATTAGTTCAAGTTTTGTGGTAGATAAGGATGTTGAAGGGATTACGTGAAAGCATGAGACAATTACGAAGAAATACTAATCACATTTGTTTCTGGAGTAAAGTAAGAAAATTTCGGGGACGAAATTTTTAAAAAGTGAGTAGATTTGTAATACCCGTATTTGTAAAGTAAGGGCAAAGAAGTAATTTAATAAATATGATATGAAACTAAAATAATATATTTACGCAAAGGACGTAGAATTGAATAAAATAATTCTTTTGAAAAAAACAATTTAGGACGTGAACGTCCGAGAAGGAAGAAGACAAAAGAAAAAAAAGCTTTTTTTTTTTTAAAAAAAAAGGGTTGCCTTACTTCATGTAAGGCAACAAGGCAGCTGATTCATGCAATTTGGGTGTTGGAGCTGTAGAGAATTTTGGTTGCCAAATATATATATAAACGTTAATATTATAGTTATCAAATTTCGTTTAATCTTCCTTCAATTACCCTATTTCCTTAAATACTTGGGAACTAAAAAAAGGTTAAAAGAGCAAAATTTTGAAGGAGTTTACTGTGGAATTTCATAGAGAATCACGGGAAGCTATTAGAAAAACATAAGGTAATAATGAAATGTTTATTTTTGAATTTTAGCATTCATAAAATTTCCCGAAATTCAAAGTGGGAATTTTCAAAGGGTGTCGTTTATGAAGAATTGAAGAAATAATTAGAAATTTAATACAAATATTATATCAGGTGTTGACTATAAGCAACCGAGGGAAATTTCGGAGAGGAACAGGAAAGGCAAGGAGGTGATCCACGGGTAGTATTAAGTGTTACGTGGTGAGTTAGATTTACTTTAAGTAATCTAAATAAAAACGAAATATCTAGTAATAATATTAAATAAGTTATTAGCTTATGCTTTGGTGGTAGATAAAAATTTGATTGATAAGTATGAGATGAATTTTGGACATGTGGAAAATTATTACGTGAGAAATAATATTTTTGGAATAATAAGTTGATTTAATAATAAAAACGATAAGTGAAATTCTTGATGAGCTATGGTTGATGTTTTGATACGAATTATGAGGAGATGAAATTTAGTGAATCTGGACAAGCTTTGATGGATGATTTGATGTGATTTATGATGAGAGGTATGTAGTGAAATTTTTTGTATAATTTGAGAAAAATCAGGATAGCCAATTTAAATATTTGAATTCAAGTTTGTTCTTTTATGTTATTGTTCAGATGCATATTTCATATCATTGTTCATATGCATATGCATTAAATAAAAAGAAAAGAACCGGGAAGGTAGTCGGTCTAATTGAAAAACCATGACAGCCAGTATGTGCTAGAAATAAAAGGGACACCATGACAGCCGGTATATGCTGAAAATAAATACTGTGGCAGCCGGGACAAGCTGTAAAGAAAAGAATCGGGAAGGTAGTCGGTCTAAATGAGAAAGAAAAGAACCAGGAGGGGGCCGATTTAAGATAATAAAAACATGTCGACATGTGGAAAGACGTTCCCTAATAATAATGCATGCATTGCATCTGTTTTAAATATTTATTTCATTACTGAAATGCTGATGTGTTGTGTGTATTTGTAAATTTATTTATAGATGAATGAGTCTCACAGAGAGACAGTTATGGTGAGAAAGAAAGATAGAAGTATGATATGATAAGAACCATCTAAATGATAGACTTTATGATGTGAACCTCATAATGAAGAAATTATGAGATAACTGATGGTCTTAGGGTGAATCAATAAATAAGAAGAAGAGATTGATAGAGAATAGATCTTATGATATGTGTAGTGATAGTAGAATGCTATTATCAAGTTATGTAAAATATAATTGATTTAATATTGAAAGACTATTTATACAGATTAAATACTTCTAGTAAATTTAATTCACTGAGCTTGTGAAACTCATCCCTCATTATACAATGATTTTACGTAGTAGGCAGGACAAATAATCTGGTGGGTTGAGAGTCAGATGAAATCATTTTTCTGTAAGCCACATACGTGTCAACATTCTCAAACTAATGAGAAAATAGAATAAAAATTTATTTGTAAATATGCATGCATTTTACGTTGTATATAATGTTTAAATATCAAATTGATGTAACTCCCTTGTTGAGAGTTGAGGATTGATGTAAAAACTCTCTTTTGGTGTTATTTATTTTCATTGTTACATATATGTGTTATGTTGAGATTTTCAAAATGTGATGACACCGTCTTGGGGGTGTCCAACCCAGGATGGTTTGTTACAAACACCGTCAGTGACCCCGCTTCTCAAATTGGTGTTGGCTTATGAATACTGTAAACAAATGAAAAAAATTTAAAAACACATCAGATAATATACATGTATTAAAAAAATTAAGTAAAGTGTTTACTGTTTTCCCTAAAACTTTTTTTTCTTCCTAGCAACAATATCCCTTCGACAAGTCCTCGTGTTATGACCCAAAGCAAGGCAGTTTCTATACCTCACTATGCTTGATATCCTGGTTGGACTAGAGCCACCAAAAGCTTCACCCTCTTCCCTCTTCCTATTATTTTTCTAGGATCATGATTATCTTCATTTGAAAATTAAAAGGAAGTCATGTTTATGGTGAGATTGAAGGCTCACATCATCAAATGAAGAATATTCAAATTCAACTTTGTTAATGTGACATTTAATCTCACCATAAACTTGACATCTATTTCAATTCTTAAAAAGAGAGGATCATTATCCTTTTTTCTAGGCCTACCAAGCAATCTCCTGAGGCTTGAGCGGTTGGTGGATATGATTAATGTTTGGTAGAAGGAACATGTCCGATAGTGGGTGAATAATATCACTATAAGTCCTCTCAGACAACCCCTTAGTGAAAAGGGGGTCAATATAATCCTCTATCTTATATATGAGGTGATTAATGAATGCCATGGCATGCCTGCATGGTAACTTACTCAACTTCCAATATTGACACAAATAAGTCATTTCCCTCACATTCACTGGGATATAACACCATCATCATTCACACTATACTCATCTTTTCCAGGTGGGTTAAGTGAAACTTTTTTTTTTTATTGCAGCCTTAATTCTCTCAAGTTTTTTTCATAATTTTAGGAGCGATATCATACTTATAGTCTTTCCCCATCTCACTCTGGTATATCCTACCAGTAATAATAAGTTTACACATAATTAATATTGATGAACTTTACTTGGAAGCTATAAACAATTAATAAAAGGGGAAATAAAATGACATTACCTAGACATCACTTTCATTTTGATTCCCTCAAACAAATCCATTATTGGTTTCTCTCTCAAATCACCAACCCAAGCAGTAACTAACTCACTAAGATTATTTGTCACATGATCACTTTTGGACCTTGGATAGTAAGTGTATCTGGTCTATGTGTTGGTAAGTATTATGCTCAGCCACTTAAAAGCCTTTCTATTATGTTCTTTTATATCTTCCATTGCATCAATTCAACTGAATTTACATATTGGCTGCCCTATAGAAATCCTGCTTGAGTTGCACTCTATGGAATTTACTTATGAAATTGATGTATAGATGCCTACAATAGTGCCTATGATTTACAATGGGCATTACATCAGCCACAACAAGGTTAAGCCACTAAAAAAGGACAAGAAAGGTAGTCAAAAGCATTTAAGCATGTGATAAATAGACAAAGCAATAATAAACACTAGTTATCACAAAAAAAAAAAAACAAACAAATCCTTTACCTATTAGCTATATGACATAAAAGTCAATGGGATATCACACCTCCTCCCGCAATTGCTCCATAAAGGAATCTAAGAAATTCAGTCCAATTATCTATGTTCTCAGCCTCCACAACCCCGAAAGCCACAAAGAATATCCCTTTATTAGCATCCAATGAAACAACCGTCAACATTATACCACCAAGGGACCCTTTAAAATGAAAACCATCCAAACAAATAAATGGTCTACACCCCTCAATAACCTCTTCTTCATTGCAGCATCACACACAAATATTCTCTTGAATGTTGGATTAGAATTAAGAGGACATCTATTAATTTGAAACCTAACCAAACTCCATAAACAAAATCCATACTCACATTCTCCCGTGGCCATTTAGGATTGGAAAAGGCTGTAGTAAGCCCGTTGAATGTCTATTCTCAGACTTCACTTATAGAAAAACCAAACATCTAGAAATGCATTTAGCTACATCCCTCCTCAATCCTGACCACCTATAATTCTGTCTCAATCCTCTATACATCTTATTATTACTCGAGTTCATTGAATATACATCATTATATGCTTCTCTCAATATCTCATTTCTCAATTCCACATCATTAGGAACATAAATCCTATGTTCCAATACCAAAATACCATCATTTCAATTTTTTTTGAACTCATATTACTTTCTACTAAGTACTTCTTGCTTAATCTTCTCTATCTCATCATCTCTACCTTGCATTTCTAATAAGCATTTTACTATGGATGACTATACTACTATATTTGCTAACAATGATCCTCTATCACTAATATTCTACTTCATTCTTATCTCTCTTAAATCTATCGTCAATTTCATATTATGATTCTCATTAGCAGTAAATTTTCCTATAGATTTTCTACTCAATGTATCAGTTACCACCTTCACCTTTTCTAGATGATAGTGAATTATACAATCACAGTCACTAATCAACTCTATTCACCTCATCTGTCTCAAATTCAACTATCTCTGGGTATTTAAGTATATCAAACTCTTATGGTCAGTAAATATCTCACGAGTGGCTCCATACAGATAATATCTCTAATTTTTAAAATAAACACTATGATAGCCAACTCTAAGCTACGAGTGGGGTAATTTCTATCATAATTCTTCAATTGCCTAGAAGTATAGGCCACAACTTTCTTATGTTACATCAACACACATCCCAACCATTGACGCGACACATCACTATACACCATAAATCCTTCATCACCAGAAGGAAGCACCAATACTAGAGCTGTAGTCAATTTCTCCTTTAGTAATTGGAAACGTTTCTCATGCTTCCTACACCATACAAATCTCACCTCTTTTCTGGTCAATCTAGTAAACAATTCTACAATTATAGAAAAATTCTGAAAGAATCTTCTATAATAACCAACTAACCCCAAGAAGATTCTAATATCAGTCACATTAGTCGGTCTCTCCCAACTTAACATTGCCTCTACCTTTTGTGGATCAACTGTTATGCCATTTCCAGATATTACATGCCCCAAGAAAGTTATCTCATTTAGCCAAAATTCACATTTAGAAAATTATAGCATACAATCTCTCTTTCATCAAAATTTCCAATACAATTTCTAAATGTTTTACATGCTCTTCCTTAGTCTTCGAATACACCAAGATGTTATCAATGAACACAACCGCAAGATTATCAAGAATTGGTTTAAACATTTTATTCATAAAGTCCATGAATTTTGCTGGAGCATTAGTCAATCCAAATGGCATCACAAGAAATTTATGACCATAATGTGTCCTAAAAGTAGTCTTACGCATGTCTCTATTCTCTATCCTCAATTGATGATAACTTGATCTCAGGTCTATTTTTTAAAATACCCTTGCTCCATACAACTTCTCAAATAAATCATCTATCATGGGTAAAGAATATTTGTTCTTAATGATTATCTTATTCAACTATCTATAGTTTATACACAATCTCATCATTCCATCTTTCTTCTTCACAAACACTATGTAAGCTCCTCATGGCGATACACTAAATCGAAGAAATTGTTTATCTAATAACTCTTGAACTTTTAACTCTCTTACTTCAGTGGGTGTCACTCTGTAGGGTGCTATAGATATATGTGATAAACCTGGTATCACATCAATAGAGAATTTAATCTCCTTGTTGGAAAGTAAACTAGACAACTCATTAAGAAATACATAAAAAAAAAATCTTTCACTACTAAGATTTCTTCTAACTCTCTACTATAATTTCTAAAATCCACCACATATGCCAAATACCCCTCACATCCTTTCCTTGACCATTTACTAGTAGTCAGAGCAAAAATAAGATAGTTCAAGAGTATCTTATGTTCTTCCTGAAAGTTAAACTCTTCATGTCCATATCTTGAACACTACATTCTTTCTAAAAACAATCGATCATATTCAAAGATAATAAATTAGCTTCAGATTCTCTATCACTGATACAAATCACACAGCCCTTGTAAACATTTATAATTATCACTCTATCTCTAGTGGGAACTTTAGCAATACTATTATGCATCAAAGGACTAATACATGCATCAATAAACTTCATAAATACATTAGATGCAAAAGAATGGGTTGGGTTGCACTAGGATTAACCAACATTGATTACATCTATAACACGTTCTAGTATCTTTATCACGTTATCACATCCTCTAGGTAGCACACTCCAGGTGTTGTCCACTCTTTTTTTTCCATGCTATTTTTTTTCCTTTTTTCTTTGTACCACGCTAGACACTTGTTTTTTTTTTCTTTTTGATACCAACTACCAGGTGTCCTGTCCTTTTTTTAGAATTATTATTATTTTTTAATAATAAATCTTTCAAATATATATTATTTTAAATCCCATGTCATATTTATCAAATTACTTATTTACCTATACTTTAAGAATATGGGTATTACAAGCCTACTGCATGACTTTATATTACTCCCTTCATATTCTTCTCTTGCAATCCTACTAGCATTATAGAGTCTACTTTGACTTATCTTAACAATCCCAAACCTAGACCTCAGCTAATCCCTCTTGCTCTCACACTTCTAGTTATGGTTAATCTTCAGTTGGGTTTGTAATTTGTTTGTGATCCAAATAGATGTAACCTTTTTGTTTTGACTCACCCTAACATAATTGTGATCACTAACATAGAACTTGATTTGGTAAGACTTGTTGTCAGGTGTGGGTGACGAATGGATATACCATATGCACCCATTAGCATCACATTGACATGTAACCCTACTTTTTTCATTATATATTCTGTTTATCTCAAATGCCTCTTGAATCACAAAATCCTTTAAAATAGCCCTAAAATGATCAACATCATTAAAGAGTAATCCTTTTTCCAATTGCACATGGTCTCCATCACCCCTCACAAATCTCATACTCTTGTTACCCCTCTCATCATACAAATCTTTAATGTCAAACCCATATAACTCTCTTTCATACTCCTCTTCGTTGGAATAATCAAACAAATCACCATTTTTATCTTCCTCACACAGCTTCACACTATCATCACTATTACTGCCACCGTCATCACTCACTACATACCCATCACTAGACACCTCAGTCCCATATAAATGTTTATAGTCATCATGATCATCATTTTCAAAATCAAATGTTTCTTCCTTACTCATCGATGACTCAATAGGGAATTCATCAGGATGTTTAACATCTAAATGAGTCAACTCCTTAAAGTCCATTTTTACATGCACATTAATTTCATTAGAGTACATTTTGAACATATGCATCACATCAATATCATTTTTTACAGGTATAGTAAAATGATAGTTAGGAACATCACGTTGTATAACTATCTCAGTGCTACAACTTGGTTTAAGAACACTAAGTTGGCATACATCAGTTATTAAGGCCATAAACGAGTAATAGTCAGGGCCAACATCATTTATTATGCCAAAGTCATCTTCAAAGTGTACAACGATATCAAATTTTGAGAACTCATCCCCCACTAGGTGTAAAACATTAATAAGTAATCATGCATCAGTGACAACAAATAAGAATAAAACATGCATAAACTAAACGCTAAACACTGTACCATTAACATAGATGATACAATTGTGTTTTTAATATTTAGACAATCATGCAGGCACAAATATGGCATAGATACATAATACATTACTCACTACGTACCCAGTTTTGTTAGTCAGTTTACACGCAACATGTTATAAAAGAGTGTAACTAATAAAAATGACACTATTATGTTTTTTTTTTGTAAAACTTATAGAGCAAGTCGGTAAGCACTGGATCCTCTAATTTTGACCCAACAACCTGCTCTGGAATGTGAATCAACAATGAAAAAATGGATAAGTACATTAATTAAAAAAAAAGAGAGAAAATAACTGTTGTGAGTTTTAAATTACTCGCAAGTACACGAGTTGTTTGCAATATAGTGTTGTGCAAGTGCGAGGTCGAATCCACAGGGAATTGCGTAGTGAAAATAGCTTTTTATCTAAACTAACCCTATTTTAACCTAGTTCCAAATTTTGGATTGTATTTTGCAAAACAAATATAAACTAAACTAAATTATTTTAAAAACAAATGATGAAAACACTAAGGTTTCTGAATCAACCTCACCAAAGTAAAGTATATATCTTCATGTTCTATATAAAAGAGATTTATCAAATAATTCCATGAATCCACGATAAACAAATCACAAAAATACCCTAATTAAACCAAAACCATCCAATGTATCCGTTTAATTTACAAATCACAATGGATATCCAATTTAACTTCGAATGATTCGCTGTATCCGTTAAATGAAACACAAAAAATATCTAATTTGAACAATTTATAAACTATCAATCATAAGAATTTACTTAAACAATTGAAATAGAACATTTAATACTAAAAATATCAGAATTGTACGAACATATCTGAAAATATAATGCTAAACAATGGAATGGCTTCATCTTCAACCTTAGCTGAAGATTTTAGCCACTAATGATTATGAAACTAAATTTCACAATTAAAGTGCTAAGCATTAAAACTCAAAAAGAAATAAATTAAAACTGACTTTACATTGAGAGAAATTCCACTCGTAGTTGTTGAGCAACGCTTCCCCCTTTTGTAGCAAAGCCCTTGGAGATCCACCAGAATGCTAGTAGAAGTCCTCCAAATTGCACCAAAATGGCATCAGGATTTCTTACTAAAGATGAAGTGAAGAGGGGATTATATAGGGAAACACCACAAGTGCAATGTGTTTCCAATCCGATGTGGGATATTGCAGATTTCAGCTTTTGCTCTTTGACCTTTGTCTACTAAAACTGCCATAACTTTCTCTAGAAAAATCATTTTTATGATCCGTAAAATTCCCTAGAAAATAGACATCCGGATCTTTCCAAGCGTATATAGCTAATCTCCTGGTTCTTCCTGAATAAATACAGTTCAATCCAAAAAAATGGCTGATCTGTCATACTGAAATCATGCACAACCTGACCTTTGTCTACTAAAACTGCTGTAACTTTCTCTAGAAACATCATTTTTACGATCCATAAAATTCCTCATAAAATAGACATCCGGTTCTTTCCAAGCATATATGGCTCATCTCCTGGTTCTTCCTGAATCAATGCAGTTTAATCTGGCAGATCTGTACAAGCAATTTTGGCAGTTTAGTGAAACTCCTTTTCAAGCTTGTAAACCTGTAAAACAATGAAAAAACAACTCAAAGTAACAAATTCCTAAGATAATAAATACAAATTAAGGGGCCAAAATATATGCAATATTTGGCACTCATCAAATACCCCCAAACTTACATATTGCTAGTCCCATAGCAATACGAAACTAAAAACTAAATGAAAAACAAAGAACATAAAGATAAGTTCATCACTCATGGTATCCAAAGATTTAAGGAGCACACATCACCATGATATTCATTCATAAGCAAGCTTAAAAAGATAAACCCATCTTCGTAATGAATAGAAATGTTAAAATCTAATTACTTACAAAAGGCAGGTTAAGCCATCACAAGTCTGACTCAGTGTAAAGGGAATTAGCATATAAAAATGAAGCTTCCAAATAACTCTAATGTGTAAGGTCTCCATGTCTCAAAATTCACCGAATTTCCCATCAGAATGAAAAAAATGACATATTTTTTATTTCTTTATTTTATTATAAGGTTCTGCTATGTTTAGTTCCTTTAAGCTTTCTAATTGACCCATGTAGTGAGTGTTGAGTCAATGACTCCCAAACCAGATGGTTTTAGGGAATTAGGTGTAAAGACACCACTAAGGACTTACTAACTCGAGTAAAAAAGGGTACGAAATTAAACTGACCTTAATACTACCAAGCAAAATTCTCACCTTTTGACGTGAACACTCACTGCTTATTAAGGCAAAAGGTCCAGTTACTTAGTGGAAAGTTTATTTATAATCATCAAATTTATTATTATTATTATTTTGTACTTTTTTATGCCAAAGTGTTTATCCAACAAGTCATCCAGTTTCAGTTAAGACAAGGAAACGTACACATTAAAATCACATGTCATACCTCACATAATTTGTGCTAATGTGCTCGTGTTAGATTAGATCAAACATGTGAATTCTCAAATGCCTAAAGTAAGTAACTAAATTTTAAAACTTTATCACCAGATCATGTGCTCAAAATTTTAAGCTCATCAATGACATCACATCACAGAAATTTTTTAGATCAACCAAAATTTCAAAATAACATGAGATGCATTTATCTTTTCTTTAAAATGAAGAAAAAACAACAACAAATTAGGACAAAGTGCGTGTAATGTGTCTCCCATACCCCCAAACTTAAATTGTACATTGTCCCCAATGTGTGAATAATATGGAAAGAGCTGACATGAGAGATGGAGAAATAACTGAACTGGCATGGCTCAAAGCATACCTCCAAACTTGAACTGAAGTATGCGTTGTCCCTGAAAAATAAAGACCGAAAAATAAAAAAAACACTAGAAATAAACAGTAACACTAAATATGTAAAATAATAAACAAACAAAAAGGATATGTTGTGGGGTGCCTCCCATGAGCGCTAAGTTTAAAGTCTTCAGCCAGACTCTCCATAGTAGACGACACTCAATCAGAGTAACTAGGATCCTCCAACAATATCGTCTAAATTTTTGGACTCCTCAACTCTAAGAATGGTTTTAGCCTCTATCCATTTACCTTGAAAGTGTTACCATTCTTTGGATCCTCAATCTCGATGGCCCCATGAGGAAAAACCAACCGAATAATAAATGGGCATGTCCATCGAGATTTGAGCTTGCCTTGAAAAAGATGCAAGCATGAATTGTAAAGAAGAACTTTTTGACCAGGCTCAAAAGATCATCTCAAAATGTTCTTGTCATGAGTCTTCTTCATTTGTGCTTTGTACAACCGTGCACAATCATATGCATCATTCCACAACTCCTCTAATTCATTGAGTTAGAGCTTCCTTTGTGAGCCAGCCTTCGAAAGATTGAAGTTCAGCTGCTTAGTAGCCCAATAGACTCTATGCTCTTATTCCAACGGAAGGTGACAGGCTTTTCCGTACACAATACAATATGGAGACATACCAATTGGCGTCTTGAATGCTGTTCGATATGCCCACAGTGCATCATTCAATCGCAGAGACCAATCCTTTCTACTAGGGTTCACAGTCTTCTCCAAAATGTGCTTGATCTCGAGATTAGAAATTTCCACTTGTCCACTCGTCTGTGGGTGATATGGGGTACCTTGTGTGCGATGAAATACTTCTTCATCATTTGCTCAAAAATCTGGTTGCAAAAGTGCTTACCTCCATCACTTATGATTGCTCGAGGCGTACCAAAATGAGCAAAGATATTGTCCTTCAAAAACTGGACCACAACTCTGTGGTCATTGGTCTTGCATGCAACTGCCTCCACCTATTTGGACAGATAGTCCACAACAACTAGAATGTACAGATAGCCAAAGGAGTTTGGGAAAGGTTCCATAAAATCAATGCCCTACACGTCAAAAATCTCAACAATCAGAATGGGGTTGAGGGGCATCATATTGCTCATAGAAATACTCCCTAGCTTTTGGCAACACTCACAAGATACACAGTAAGTGTGAGAGTCTCGGAACAGGGTAGGCCAATAGAATCCACACTACAAAATCTTTGCAGCAGTCTTCTTAGCATTAAAATGGCCTCCACAAGCATGATCATGACAAAAGGCGATGACATTAGATTAGTCATGCTCAGGAATACACCTCCTAATAATCTGATTGGGACAATACTTGAACAGGTAAGGATTATCCCAGAAAAAATACTTTACCATGGCAAAAAACTTGGACTTGTCTTATCGCCCCCAATGTAAAGGCATTTGACCGGTGATAAGATAGTTCACTATATCAGCAAAACATGGTGTGGGATTGTGAGCAATGTGCATCAATTGCTCATCAGGAAAGGTCTTAGAAATTAGAATGACAGCCTCAATAAAATCCACTATCAACCCAAACAAATGGTCCGCTACCACATTTTCGGAACCTTTCTTATCCTGAATCTCTATGTTGAAATCTTGAAGTAATAAGATCCATTAGATAAGATGAGATTTAGCATCTTTTTTGGAGAAAAAATACTTCAATGCTGCATGATCTGAGTAGATAATGACTTTCGATCCTAACAAGTAGGATCTGAACTTGTCCAATGCAAAAACGACTGCTAGCAACTCCTTCTCAGTGGTAGAGTAATTGAGTTGTGTGTCATTTAGAGTTCTGCTTGCATAGCAAATGATGTGGGGAAGTTTATCAACACACTGCCTCAAAACAGCTCCAACAGTATAATCAAATGCGTAACACATAATCTCAAAAGGTATACCCCAGTTGGGTGGCTGAATAATGGGTGTGGATGTCAGAATCTCCTTCAGATCCCCAAATTCTTTCTTACAATTTTCATCAAATACAAATGGGGCATCATTCATTAATAACTTGCACAAGGGGCGAGCGATCTTGCTGAAATCCTGGATAAATCGCTTGTAGAATCTTGCATGGCCCAGAAAAGAACGAACCTCCTTTACCGTACGTGGGAGTGGAAGGTTGGAAATCAGGTCCACCTTCGCTTTGTCGACCTCAATCCCTCGATGGGATATGACGTGCCCCAGTACAATACCTTACTTGACCATAAAATGGCACTTCTCCTAATTAAGCACCAGGTTCTTCTCCTTGCACCGCACTAAAACCAAAGTGAGATGGTGTAGAGACTCCTCAAATAATGAACCGAAGATGGAGAAGTCATCCATGAAAATATCTAAGGAACACTCTACCATGTCAGATAATATGTTGACCATGCACCGCTGAAAAGTAGTGGGTGCATTGCATAATCCAAAGGGCATGTGACGGTAAGCGAACATCCCAAAAGGATAGGTAAATGTTGTCTTCTCTTGATCTTCGGGGTCCACAGAGACCTGATAATATCCAGAATAACCATCCAAGAAGCAATAGTAATTGTGCCCAGCCAAACACTCCACCATCTGATCAATAAATGGGAGTGGAAAGTGATCATTCCTTGTGGCAGCATTCAATTTACGGTAGTCTATACACACTCTCCATCTTAACTGAACACGAGTTGGCACCAACTCGTCGTCTTTATTCTTCACTATCGTCAATCCAGCCCGCTTGGACACGACATGAATCGGGCTTACCCATTTGCTATCAGAGAATGGATAAATGATCCCTGCATCTATCAGCTTTATCACTTCAGTCCTCATAACCTCTTACATAGCTGGGTTGAGCCATTTCTATGGCTCCCTCGATGGCTTGGCATTCTCCTCCAAATGTATCTTGTGCATCACCAACGAGGGGCTGATTCCCTTGATATCCTCAATAGTTCAGCCGATAGCTTCCTTGTGCTATCTTAAAACATCTAATAATTTCTCCTCTTGAGCCTCAACTAAATCTGAAGCTATAATCACAAGCAAGTAATCTGCTGGACCTAGGAACTTATACTTAAGATTGTCCGATAAAGGTTTAAGTTCCTTTTTGGGGGGCTCAGGTTCTGCGGTCTCCTCTTTCTCACTGCTCTCCAAAGGAGTAGACTCTAAAATGACATTTGCTTACTCAAGTAACTTATCCAAATCCAGATCCTCTCCAAACTGAGCAAAGCATCCTCCAGTGGGTCCTCATTGCTTGATTCATCCACGTTCTCTTCAATAATCTCCTCTATCAAGCATACATTTCTCACTTCATCAAATTCCAGTGGTTGCTTTGTGATATCAAAGATATTTAACTACACTGTCATATTTCTGAAGGAAATCTTCATCACCCCTGTCCTACAATTTATCAGGGCATTAGCTGTGGCTAAGAATGGTCGCCCTAGAATCACCGATATCTGAATCCCTACATTCTGACTCTGTGTCTAGCCCAATAAAATCCACGGGGAAATAAAACTTATCCACCTTTATCAAAACGTCCTTGACTACTCCATGTGGTATTTTCACTGACCTGTCAGCTAATTGAAGCGTTGTGGATGTGGGCTTCAATTCTCTTAACCCTAACTGTAAATAGACTGAGTAAGACAGAAGATTCACACTCACTCCTAGATCCAATAGAGCCCTCTTAATCTGGCTGACTCCTATCATGCAAGAGATGGTAGGACATCGATATCTTGCACTAAAAGATTGAGCTAACCTGCTCGGTAAAAAATGCTTTCTTCGGGACATTTGTCCTCCTTTTGAAAGTGATCAAGTCATTTAAGAACTTGGCATATGATGGCACTTGCTGGATGGTGTCCAAAAGTGGGATATTGATTTGGACTTGCTTGAACACCTCCAGAATGTCCTCAAACTTCCCTCCTTTCTTGGGCGCTTGTAATCTCTCAGGGTAAGGCACTTTAGGTATAAACGACCTAGAAGGATCTTTAACAGAGGGTGTGGCTGTAGATGGCTCAACATCTCTCTTTTCCTTGTTACCACTTTCTTGCCCTGACTGCATAGCAGGATTCTCTTCCACTTGATTGTCCACTTGTCTCCCAGACCTTAATATGACAATCGATTGCACTTATTCCTGCCCGTGCGTAGGATTTGATGAATTTCCAACAGCAAATTATCCCTTCGGGTTGGGCACGGGTTGACTGGGGAACGTTCACTTCTCTCTTTCACCCAAGTGACTAGCGATTTGCCCTATTTGACTCTCTAGCTTGGCAATTTCTTGGGTGTTTACTATTGTTGCACTCCTCACTTCGCTGATGGATTAGCCAGTCATCTTCATGAACTCCTTGAGGGTGTCCTCCAATGACTGTGAAACCAGCGTTGGCGCTTGAGTGGGAGCTTGATAAGTAGGTGATGGTGCTGGATGAACTGAGCGACCATGACTTGGAATTGGTGGAGGAAATCCGGGAGGGTATTGATTGTGAGCATGATGAAGGGCTCCTCCATGATTCATTGGTTGGTTCTACTTCCATGAAAAATTAGGGTGGTTCCGCCACCTTGGATTGTAAGTCTCGGAGTAAGATCCATTTGATTGCCTCTGATAGTCATTGAAAGCGTTTACTTGTTCTGTGGGACACTCGGCAAAAGCCAGCATAGATGGACAATTCTGTGCTAAATGCATAGGACTAGCACAGATGGAACAACTATCAACATTGAATGTATTGCCAGCATTGATGAACTTGCCTACAGTGAGAGCGTCAATCTTCTTGGTGAGAGCATCTATCTTTATCTTCAAGTCAGTATCCTCCTTACCTCCTTTCCTAGGAGCATGACTGGACTTGTCCCGACAACTTGAAAAATCCCACTGCTGCGAGTTGTTGGACAACTTGCCCAATGCCTTGTATGCTTCATCCCCCGTCAGACTTAAGAATGCCCCCCATTCATAGACTTGATCATGCTACGGTTGGGTTGAGTCAACCCTTGGTAGAAGAACTGAACAAGTCTCCACTTCTCATATTCATGTGGAGGGCATCTAATCAGTAACTCTTTAAAACGCTCCCAACTCTCAGAAAACTTCTCATCCTGCTCTTGAGTGAAAGAACTAATCTCCTTTCGGTACTCATTCACTCTAGACATTGGGAAAAACTTATTATAGAATTTACTCAACAGATTTTCCCAAGATGTAATAGACCCAAGCGTGTTGGAATCTAACCATGCCCTAGCTCTATCATGAAGAGAAAAAGGAAAAAGTCAAAGATGGACTGACTCCTTAGAGAAGTTCTGGAACTTGAATGTGGCACAAATATCTTTGAACTTCTTCACATGGTTGTAAGGATTTTCAAGATCTAAGCCATGAAATGAGGGTAGGAGTTGGATGACATGAGACTTTAAATCAAAATGGGTAGCATTGGTTGGTGGCAACACTATGCAAGAAGATGAGTTAGTCGCAACGGGTGCAAACAAATCCCTAAGGGATGTAGTGGAGTCCACGTTCCAAGCTCTAGATTGCTCTACATTCTCTGGTTCATTTGCATTCCTAAAATTGTCTCCCATCTCAATTGTCTCTCTTTCAACAAGTGCTCTCTTTTGTCTCCTAAGAGTTCTTTCTAAGTCAGGATCTAAAGGTGTCAATCCTAAATTTAGGGATCTCCAACCAAGCATACACCACAGAAAAAAGCAATAAAATAAACTAACTAGCAAAAGCAAAAGAATAAAAATAATAAAAAATAATGGGTTCAATCCCCGGCAACGGCGCCAAAAACTTGTTATGAGTTTTAAATTACTCGCAAGCGCACGAGTCGTTTGCAATAAAGTGTTGTGCAAGTGTGAGGTCGAATCCACAGGGAATTGCGTTGTGAAAATGTATTTTTATCTAAACTAAACCCATTTTAACCTAGTTCCAAATTTTGAGTTGTATTATGCAAAGAGTATAAACTAAACTAAATTGATTTAAAAACAACTAATAAAAATACTAAGGTTTCTAAATCCACCTCACCAAAGTAAAGCATATATCTTCATGTTCTATATAAAAATAATCTATCAAATCATTCCATGAATCCACCATTATACAAATCACGGCGAATACCCAAACTAAACCAAAACCATCCAATGTATCCGTATAATTTACAAATCACAAAGGAAATCCAATCTAATTTGAATGATCCGCTATATCTGATAGATGAAACACAAGGAATATCTAATTTAACAATTTAAAAAAAATCAATTATAAGATTTTACTCAAATAATTGAATAGAACATTTATACTAAAAATATCAGAATTGTATGAACAAATCTGAAAATATTATGCCAAATAATGGCGAGGCTTCATCTTCAACCTTAGATGAAGATTTTAGCCTCTTATATTTATGAAACTAAAGTTCACTATAAAAGTACTAAATATTAAACTTTAAAACCAAAAAAGAAATAAATTGAAACTGACTATACAATGGGAGAAATTCCACTCGTTGTTGGGCGACGTTTCTCCTCGTGGTAGCAAAGCCTTCGAGATCCACCAGAATGCTAGCAAAATTCTTCCGGATTGCACACAAATTACTTCAGTGAGGTGGGGATTTTATAGGGAAACTCAAGAGTGCAATGTGTTTCAAATTCGATGTGGGATACTGCCCGAGTGCGCTCGATCACAGTCTTGTGCGCTCGAGCGCAGCATGGTGCACTGCCTGACCTTTGTCTACTAAAACTGCCATAACTTTCTCTAGAAAAATCATTTTTATAAGCCGTAAAATTCTTCAAAAAATAGACATCCGGATATTTCCAAACATATATGGCTCATCTCCTGGTTCTTCCTGAATCAATACAGTAAAATCCACAAAAAATGACTGATCTGCCACGCTGAAATCACACACAGCATGACCTTTGTCTACTAAAACTGCCATAATTTTCTCTAAAAAAATCATTTTTATTATCCGTAAAATTTCTCAGAAAATAGACATCTGAATCTTTCCAAGAATATATGACTCATCTCCTGGTTCTTCTTGAATAAATACGGTAAAATTCACAAAAATGACTGATCTGTACAGGCAATTCTGGCAATTTTAGTGAAACTCCTTTCCGAGTGCTTGTAAACCTGTAAAACAACGAAAACAACTCAAAGTAACAAATTCCCAAGCTAAAAAATTTAAATTAAGGGGCCAAAATATGCAATATTTGGAACTCATCAAATACCCCCAAACTTACATTTTGCTAGCCCCTTAGCAAAACAAAATAAAAAATTAAATGAAAAACAAAGAACATAAAGATAAGTTCATCACTCATGGTATCCAAAAATTTAAGGAGCACTCAAAACCAAATATTCATTCATGAGCAAGCTTAAAAAGATATAACCCATCTTCGCAATGAATAACAATTTTAAAACCTAATTACTTACAAGAGGCAGGCTAAGACATCACAAGCTTGAATCAGTGTAAAGTGAATTAGCATATACAGATGAGGTTTCCAAATAACTTTAATGTACAATGTCTCTATGCCTTAAGATTCACAGAATTTCTCATTAGAATGAACAACGATGGCATATTTTTATTTTATTTATTTTTTATTTTTTTACATTAAGGCTCTGCTATGTTTAGTTCCCTTAAGCTTTCTAATTGACTCATGTATCGAGTGTTGAGTCAATGAATCCCAAACCATATGGTTTTAGGGAATTAGGTGTAAAGACACCCCTAAAGACTTACTAACTCGAGTAAAAAAAGCTACGAAACTAAACTGGCCTTAATGCTACCAAGCAAAATTCCCACCTTTTGACATGAACACTCACTACTTACTGAGGCAAGAGGTCCAGTTACTCAGCCGACAGTTTCGCAATGATCATTATGAATAAAATTCCCACCTTTTGACGTGAACACTCACTGCTTACTGAGGGAAGAGGTCTAGTTACTTAGTGGAAAGTTTATTGATGATTATTATAATTTTTTTTATGCCAAAGTGTTTATCCTACAAGTCATCCAGTTTCAGTTGAGTCAAGGAAACATACACATGGAAATCGCATGTCATACCTCACACAATTTTGTGCTAATGTGCTCGTGTCTGATTAGATCAAACATGTGAATTCTCAAAGGCCTAAAGTAAGTAACAAAGTTTTAAAACTCTATCATCAAATCATGTGTTCACAATTTTAAGCTCACCAATGACATTACATCATAGTATTTGTTTAGATCAACTAAAATTTCAAAACAACATGAGCATGCATTTACCTTCTTTCTTTTTCTTTTTCTTTTTTTTTAAATGAAGAAAAACAACAACAAATTAGGACAAAGTGTGTGTAATGTGTCTCGCATACCCTCAAACTTAAATTACACATTGACTCCAGTGTGTGAATAATATGGAAATAGCTGACCTGGGATATGGAGAACTATCTGGACTGGTATGGCTCATAGCATACCCCCAAACTTGATCTGAAGTATGCTTTGTCCCTGAAAAATAAAAACTGGAAAACAAAAAACACAAGAGAAAAAAAATAATAAGAAATATGTAAAACAATAAACAAACAGAAAGGATATGCTGTGGGGTGCCTCCCATGAGCGCTAAGTTTAATGTCTTTAGCCAGACTCAGCAATAGTAATCGTGCCCAGCCAAGTGCTCCACCATCGGATAAATAAATAGGAGTGAAAAATGATCATTCCTTGTGGCAGCATTCAACTTATGATAGTCTATACTCACTCTCCATCCTGACTGCACACGAGTTGGAACCAACTCGTCGTCTTTATTCATCACTACTGTTAATCTAGCCCACTTTGGCACGACATGAATCGGGGTCACCCACTTGCTATCAAAGATTGGATAAATGATCCCTACATCCAACAGCTTAATCACTTCAGTTCTCACAACCTCTTGCATAGCTGGGTTGAGCCTTTTTTTGTGGCTCCCTCGATGGCTTGACATTCTCCTCCAAATGTATCTTGTGCATCACCATTGAGGGGCTGATTCCCCTGATATCCTCAATAGTCCAGCTGATAGCTTTCTTGTGCTCTCTTAAAATATCCACTAATTTCTCCTCTTGAGCCTTAACCAAATCTGAAGCTATAATCACAGGCAAAGAATCTGCTGGACCTAGGAATTTATACCTAAGATTGTCCGGTAAAGGCTTAAGTTTCTTCTTGGGGGGTTCAGGTGATGTGGTCTCCTCCGTCTCACTGCTCTTCTGAAGAGCAGACTCCAAAGTAGCATTTGCTTGCTCAAGCAACTTATCCAAATCCAAATCCTCTCCAAACTGAGCAAAACATGCCTCCAGGGGGTCCTCAATGCTTGATTCACCCACAGTCTCCTCCGTCTTACTGCTCTCCCAAGGAGCAGACTCCAAGATAGCATTTGCTTGCTCAAGTAACTTATCCAACTCCAAATCCTCTCCAAACTGAGCAAAGTATACCTCCACAATGTCCTCAGATTGCCCTCCTTTCTTGGGGGCTTGTAATCTCTCAGGGTAAAGTGTTTTAGGTACAAACGACCCAGGAAGATCCTTAATAGTAGGTGTGGCTGTAGGTGGCTCAACATCTCTCTTTTCCTTGTTACCAATTTCTTGCCCTTGCTGCATAGCAAGGTTCTCTTCCACTTGATTTTCCACTTGTCTCCTAGATCTCAATGTAGCAATCGATTGCACTTGTTCTTGTCCATGCATAGGAGTCGATGAATTTTCCCCCGCAAGCTGTTCCTTCGGGTTGGGCATAGGTTGACTGGGGAACTTTTCTTTCTCTCCTTTATCCATGTGACTTGCGATTTGATCCATTTGACTCTCTAGCTTGGCAATCGCTTGGGTGTTTACTATTTGTGCACTCCTTACTTCGCTGATGGAGTGGCCGGTCATCTTCATGAAATCCTTGAGGGTGTCCTCCAATGATTGTGAAACCGACACTGGCGCTTGAGTGGGAGCTTGGTAAGCGGGTGATGGTGCTGGATGGGCTGAACGACCATAACTTGGAACTGGTGAAGGAAATCCGGGAGGGTATTGATAATGAGCATGATAAGGGACTCCTCCTTGATTCATCAGTTGATTCTGCTTCCATGAAAAATTAGGGTGGTTCCGCAACCCTGGATGGTACATCTAGGAGTAAGATTCATTTGATTGCCACCGATAGTCATTGAAAGCGTTCATTTGTTCCATGGGATACTCGGCAAAAGCCAGCATAGATGGACAATTCTATGTTAAATGTATAGGGCTAGCACAGATGGAACAACTATCAACATTAAATGTATTGGCTACACTGATGGACTGGCCGGTCATTTTCATGAAATCCTTGAGGGTGTCCTCTAAAGACTGTGAAACCGGCGCTGGATTCATTTAAATTTTTTATTTTTTAATTTAATTTATTTTTTAATTTTTTTATGGGCAATTGCCAATAGAAACAAATAAACTAAAATAAAATTGCAAAAGAAAAATAAAACAAAAATGCTAACTAAACTAGTAGAAAAATAAAATCAATTCAGACAAAAATTTCACAAGCCAAGCAACTCCCCGGCGACAAGGCCAAAAACTTGTTGTGAGTTTTAAATTACTTACAAGCGCACGAGTCGTTTGCAATATAGTGTTGTGCAAGTGCGAGGTTGAATCCACAGGGAATTGCGTAGTGAAAATATTTTTTTATCTAAACTAACCCTATTTTAACCTAGTTCCAAATTTTGAATTGTATTTTACAAAACAAATATAAACTAAACTAAATTGTTTTAAAAACAAATGATAAAAACACTAAGGTTTCTGAATCCACCCCACTAAAGTAAAGCATATATCTTCATGTTCTATATAAAAAAGATTTATCAAATAATTCCATGAATCCACGATAAACAAATCACAACAAATACCCTAATTAAATCAAAACCATCCAATGTATCCGTTTAATTTACAAATCACAATAGATATCCAATTTAACTTCGAATGATTCGTTGTATCCGTTAAATGAAATGCACAAAATATCCAATTTGAACAATTTATAAACTATAAATCATAAGAATTTACTCAAACAATTGAAATAGAACATTTAATACTAAAAATATCAGAATTGTACGAACATATTTGAAAATATAAATGCTAAACAATGGAAAGGCCTCATCTTCAACCTTAGCTGAAGATTTTAGCCACTCATGATTATAAAACTAAATTTCACAATTAAAGTACTAAGCATTAAAACTAAAGAAGAAATAAATTAAAACTAACTATACATTAAGAAAAATTCCACTCGCAGTTGTTGAGTAACACTTCCCCCTTTTGTAGCAAAGCCCTTGGAGATCCACCAGAATGTTAGTAGAAGTCCTCCAAATTGCACCAAAATGGCACCAGGATTGCTTACTAAAGATGAAGTGAAGAGGGACATATATAGGGAAACACCACAAGTGCAATGTGTTTCCAATCCGATGTGGGATACTGCAGATTCCAGCTTTTGCTCTTTGACATTTGTCTACTAAAACTGCCATAACTTTCTCTAAAAAAATCGTTTTTACGATCCGTAAAATTCCCCAGAAAATAGACATCCGGATCTTTCGAAGTATATATGGCTCATCTCTTGGTTCTTCCTGAATCAATATAGTTTAATCCTAAAAAATAGCTGACCTGTACGAGCAATTTTGGCAGTTTAGTGAAACTCCTTTCCAAGCTTGTAAACCTGTAAAACAATGAAAAAACAACTCAAAGTAACAAATTCCTAAGCTAACAAATGTAAATTAAGGGGCTAAAATATGCAATATTTGGCACTCATGAATAACCTATATTGAACAAAACCAATTTTTTTTTTCAAATACAAATTCAAATATTCTCAATAAAATAACATTGTAATTTTAGGTAAGAATTAGTGATGCATAAGCACAAATTTTTTTTCTAGAAAACAGAGAATAAGGAGAAGACCTCACATTGAACAACACCCATAAACAACCCATTTTTTCTAAAAAAACAAACATTTCTCAAACATTACAACACTAAAATTTTCGATACATGTTGAAAAAAACCCATTTTTTCTCAAATAAAAAATCAACCTTTCTCAAACAAAGTAAAACAGAAAATTTTGTTAATAAGCGTTGTAAAAAATACTCAAATTTTTTTCAAAATACAAAAGAAGGAGAAGAAGAAGACAAAGATGAGACTAAGAAACCTATATACTGACCAAACCAAATTTTGTTTGATCCTCGATTTCTCACACAAATTAATCGTGACATGCTCATTAGAATCATTGAGGAAAAGAAAAAATGGCATAAAACATGAAAGAGAAAAAGAAAGGACAGAAAACCATAAATCCATAAGTATTAACTTATCAAATAAGACAATAACAAAATTTAAATGGTAGATTTCTGCTTACTAGTGCGATATTATGCTCGATTCTTGCTTTAAAACCCCAAAACAACTAACAAAAACTAGATTCAAAGCCTAGCATACTCGGTTTCTCCTCATCTCTATTTTTCCTATTTTTTCTCTCTTCAAGGAAGGAAGAGACTAGAACAATGAGAGAGAAACTAAAGATCCAACTGAAGTCAGTTTTCCCTTTTATATTAAAGCCTTTGGAGGGTATTTTGAGATGTTCACTTTGATGTCTGCCTCTGTTACTTAAAAGTGTCTAATATGTACTGAATTTTTGTATTTGAAAATGCAAGGCTGGTATTCTTAATTATAAGTTACCTCAAAGGAGGTTCAAATAATTTACCCTAAAAAAATGATCATAGATTTCTATGACATATATAGGATGCCAATATATGAGATTTAGGGAGGTTTGAAATCAAAACAAATAAAGTGGAATGTCATCTTTACAAATGTATGAAAATAAAGAGAAAAGTTTAATATGCAGAAATAACTCAATAGAAAAAGAAATAAAAATAATCAATAAAAAATAAATGACTAACTTTTTGTTGATGTGGGATTTCCACTTGTATTGCTGATGCCCTAAAAAATCCTCTTACTTTTTTGGATTACATGAACTTAAACCTTGAACTTACTCTTGAAACAAAGAAATAATTATGAAAGAAACAAGAAAAGCAATTTGGCTAGTGCTCTTAATATGGAGATAGGTGTTTTTGGTGGAACCCAACCTATTACAAGAAATTCTAAACCCAAGGATTATCCAAAGTATGGTTGGATTGGTGAGTAAAATTGCTATAGTTTCAACAACTTTGTAAAGTGCATAGGTGTAAAATAAAGATGTCTTGAAATAGTGAAGTGGAATGGTAGTGCATAGGCGTAAAATAAAGATGTCTTGAAATAGTGAAGTGGAATGGGTATTTATATGACGATTTGGAAGAAAAATGAGTGAATGGGAGTTAATGGGTTCTTAGAAGCTGTTAAAGAATTGATTATGTAACGGTTTTTTTTGGTGTTGAATGTAGGGTCACAAGATTGAAGTTGTGTAATGAAGATGTTGTCTACATAAAAGTTGTGGACTAATCGATTAGTCAACGGAGTCGATCAGTTTGTTAACCAGACCGATCAATCTATGTTTTAGGCCAATCGACACAATGGGCCTAGACCAGCTTCTAATTTAGGTTTTCAGGTCATTGCACGGGTTTTGGGTTTAGTTGGACTGGTTTTGTGTCCAATTAGGCATTTTGGGATTAATGTTAGGTTTGTCCTTGGTTCTTGTCTTCTTCAAATCCTAGCATTTTATGACTAAATTCTCATCATCTGGCTCCACACGTGGCCCATTTTAAAAGTTGAATGAAATTAGTTGTTTATAGTTTGCCACCCTTTGATTGGTTACTCTCCGAGTGATAGTTAAAGGCTACGAGTGATTGTTGTTTCATGATAATGGTGAGTATCTGGGGTGATGGAGCCAATGTCCATCATTTGATTGAGTGTTATTTGTTTCAAGGACTTGAATACTGCTTGGGATTGTGATCTCGGTCCAACATCCTCTGGGGATTCGATTCTTAGACTAAAAAATGGCTCTAGCTTCTAACCTCCACTGGGGATGCAATACTTAGGCTCTAATGGGAATACTAGTTCAACCTCCACTCGGGATCATGATATTTGAACCAAAAAGCTAAAAACATAAGTCCAACCTCCTCTCAAGATGCATTCTCAAATTCACCGAGGATTTATACCCTATTCTTAGTCTAACCTCCACTAGGGATGCGATTCTTAGACTAAGATGGTAAATTACTATCCAAACTCCACTGGGACAAAATGGAAATTTACAGTCTGACCTCCAGTCGGGATGCGATACTCAGACTAAACTAGTTCAACCTCCAATCAGGATACTGATACTTTAACCATTATTAGAAATTTGGTTTTATCCAGCTTCCACTCAAGGATAACTATATTTGGATGAAACAAGAACTTACGATCCGAACTCCAATCAGGGATAACAATAATTGTACTGGATTGGTTCCAATTCCACTCGGGATACCGATACTTGAACTAGGATTAAAATGTTAGGTGTTTTGTCTAACCTCCACTTAGGAATAACGATACTTGGACTAAAAGAGAATTTACAGTCTGACCTCCACCTGGGAATCACAATACTTGAACTAGATTGGTTTAACCTTCATTAGGGATACCAATACTTGAACTAGGATTGGAAACTTAGATTTTTTGTCAAACCTCCCCTAATGGGTAATGATAATTAGATGAAACAGGAATTTATAGTCTAACCTCCAGTCGAGGATCAAAATACTTGAATTAGACTAGTTCAATCTCCACTTGGGATATCGATACTTGAACCATGATTGAAACCTTATGTGTTTTGTCCAACTTCCATTCAAGGATAATGCTACTTGGACAAAATGGGAAATTATAGTCCGACCTCCACTTAGGGATTACGATACTCAGACTAGACTGGTTCAACCTTGTGGATACCGCAGATCACTCCAGTTGTATATCCACTTATAGGTATGATTTTTATATCTTTTTCGAGGGTCAATACCAAAAGGGATAATTCTGAAGGGACAAACCGAAAGGGAAAATCCAAAGGGACATAATGTCTCTTCAAAAGATTATCCAAAAAGTAACATTTCGAGGGACATGCTAATGACACGAAGTCATCAATGGATAATCTTTGAGGAGTTGCCACTCAGTTTTAGGAATCAAGAAACCACATAGCCACTCGACATTTCTAAGATAGAGATTTAGGTTCGGAGAATGGGTACGCATTGGGAAGATCATGGATGAACAACCCAAGTGTGCTTAGACTTCGATGGATCTAAACCATACTTTTTCAAATTAATGGATTTTCTTTAATTAATTTAATTGATTGAGTGATTCTTATTTATCAATGATTATACAAGCACACAAAGTAATGAGAAATTTGAGTCACACAAAATATCATGAGCATGCAATAAATTATTTCACACATCCATCCAAAATATCATTCATCAATAGCAATATAAAAGTGTGAAAAATAAAGAACGATTACAGGGAAATGTCTGAAAATAAAAAGTGCCTAAAAGCCATTTTCATTCCCAAAATTGCATAAAATTAAATAAAAGAAATAAAAAATAAACTATCCACAAGTTTATAAAATAAATTAGTCATCTATAGCAAGTATAAGAGAATATAATTTCATTCATTCATCCATGAGAAATAAAATAAATAAAACAGTAAGAATTCACACTCACATTGCATATAAAATCATTTAATATCTTCAAATCAATAAAGAAATTTCACATATAATCTTAATAAGCAAGTATAATCAAGGTATCAATCAAAATCCAAGCGTAAAGAAGCCAAACATGTGAAGATGAAAATATGCCAACAACTTTATCATGCATTATCTATGTAAAACAATAACTATTTCATATCAAATCAATTATATGATCAAGAAGAAACATATGGAGATCATGTGAAGCATTATAACATTATACAAGCCATAAAGTTAGGGTTTTAGCATGAAAAATTCTAATCTGGGTAACTAAAAATGTGATCATGCAATGAAACAAAACAAAAAAACCTAAATCATCACATGTAATGTAGAAACATCCAAGATCAAACAACCATGCATCAAATCAATTTAATCTCACCATAATATGTTTTTAAGGTCCAATTCAATTAAATTTTATAGCTTTGATTTCATGTTAAAGATCCCCATTCATGTTAACATAGGGTTTTTAGATGTTAAATGAATGATTTAAACTAATTAAAATCAAGCAAACATGCAAAGGAAACTGATCGAAGCATAAACAAAGTGAAATGATGAATCTAGAAATTCACCCGGTGGGAGAATCACCCTAGACTGGCGCCACCCTATGCAGACGTAGGTCTAGAGTAGTGCCAAGGCCAAATCTGGACCTAAAGCGGCGCCTCAATCAACAAATATGATAACTTTTGGTTTTTTTTTTATATCAAAATTCGATTTTTATGAGTCTAAAATTATTCTAACATGCAAGAAGACTTAATCGATTAGATAGAAACAATATTTTAAACTTAAATATACAAAAATATTAAATCAAATACAAGATAAACCCTAGATAGAGAGAAAAATTTCTACTTTTGAATCGTGTTAATCCCTTATGAAGATCAAAGCATGAATATGAGATCCTCATTAAGAGATCAAACATGGACATTTAAGGTATTAGAATCCTCTTTTTTCTCTAAATGAGGGTGGGGGTGGTCTTCTTGTTACTCTCAAGAAAACAACGATCCAAGTATCAATGATCTTCGATGCAATTCCAAACTTTGTCCTTTCTTTATTATGATCCAAAAATCTAAGTTGTATAAAGGATTTTTAATGTATTTTTATAAAAATATCAGGTCATAGGGTTATGGTTAAAATTGGAACTTAAGAATAAAGAAAGCTCATACAAATCTTACTCTTTAGCACTAGTTTTCTCTCAATTAGATATCAAAAACGAGATTTTCTTTATGGTAACCAAAGGCCCCTCAAAAGGTCCCTAAAATTATCTTAAAGGGAGTATTTATAGACCTCTTTAGGATTAGATATCAACTCTTGCCGACTTGGAGAAGAATCCACTCCATTTAGGAAACTTTCAAATCCTAAACTCGTAAGAATTAGGAAATTTGATGAATTCTTGACCTCAATTTCTAACGGGATGTTCTCACTCATATGGACAAGTTTGGGTGTTTTCTTGAATTTTATAAAATATTTGAGAGTCTTATTTCAAGTCCAATTAGTATGACACGAAAATTCGATACAAATTTAAAATGGTGGCCCATACACTAAAATTGGTCAGGTTCACACTTGTTTTAGTAAAGAAATAAGTTCTCCCACTTCCCCCACAAAAAATCCAAAAATATATCCCTAGAAATATGATTAAAATTTCTATTGAATTGAATAAGGAAAAGTTTTAAATATTTGGAGATAAAAATTATTAAGCTTGAAAGATAGACCTTGAAAACAGTGAATTTTGACATTTTTCTTTCTTTCTTCAATCATTTTTTTTTTGCGAATTTTTATTCCTACATTAAATCTTTTCTAGATCATATCAAATGCTCAAACTTAGCAAAGAATACATCTCGATTGTGTACATGAATCATCATCTCTATCAAAGAACAAAATATGAACAATTGTTAATTATCAAAGAGCACAAAATACGATGTCTACAAACCTCCACTAGGGATACCAATACTTGAATTATGATTGAAATCTTAGGTGTTTTGTCTAACCTCCACTCAAGGATAACAATAAATAGACAAAACTAGAAATTATAGTCTAACCTTCACTCGGGGATCACGATTTTCACACTAGACTAGTTCAACCTCCACCAAGGATACTGATACTTGAACCAAGATTGAAATTACTATAGGATTAAAAACAAGGTGCCTGAAATCTTACCCTACTTTTCGAAGTAGTGAGGAATGTGCCACTTGTTTATAATCCTATTTGTTTGCATCTGCTAGACTATACTTGTGTTTTCTTGATTGTGGACTTAGATTTGCATGCTTGCACCAAAAGCTTCAATTATCTAGCTTCTTAAAAGTATAGGATATTTATTTGACTCGTTTAACTGTAGGAGATGGGTTCATATCATGAATGGGCACAAAAAACTTATTTTTTTTTTCGTTTTCTCTCTTCATTATTCACATGTTGCACTTACCTGTGTATCAAATGTGATGAAGAATGACGACTTTATTTATTCTTGTGGATGAATATGTACAGTCAGTGACATGTAAGTGGGGGTGGTGAATGCAAATTTATGAAAGAATGTACAAAATGCATGTAAAGATGATGCATGAAAACTTTCAAAGAGCTTTTGTTTCTGTGCGTACAATGAATGGTGGAATGCATCTGCACTAATGTGGTTTCCTACGCACCCTGAAAAGAGATCAAGCCATTCGTAATTCATAGAAGGCACACACATTTTTGCCTAGCCGCCTGTTGACCCTATATTGATTTTGATAATAACAAAGCTAATTTAAAATGATCTAACTACCTGTTAGTGTTTTAGTTTTTAAGGGGCCTTGTAAGTTTTACAGAAGTTATGCATGCAGTCAAGGAGTGCACAGGCTCAAGAAGATATGCATGCACCTCGTTTCAATCCTTGGAGAATTTTTTTTAAGGAAAACAAAGTTCAAGCTTTGGAATTTTTTTAGGGTAGTTGAAGTTTATGTAAATCTCCTCTCAATTACTTAGCATCTATTTGGCTCAATTTGTTTTCAAATTATCTTGATTAAAACCCAAACAAATTTTCATAAATGGGTGGTACAAAAATGTGTTGTAAAAATTCTTTTTTGAGAAGCTAGAGTTGACTAGGTGAATACCACAATCGACTGGATGGTGCTATTGGGTTTGAAGTCCCAAAAATCAAGTTTTCCAATAAAGACAAGCCAGTCGACTACATAATGGACCATGTCACTATTTAAGGACCAGTAAGGTTCCTCCAGTCGACTGGACTGAACCTATAATCGATTGTATAGTGTCCTTGAAGCTTTCTATTTTCAAATTTAAAAGGCACAATTGACTGGACCTTCGCAAATAACGACTAGTTTTCAAAAATTGAGGCGTGGAATAGAGCATTTAATGCTCCCAATAGATATTCTTTGCGTTTAATGGTTATATTGAGTTAGGACTATAAATTCCCATCATAAATGAGCATTTCTAATCATCAAGATCATTCAATTTCATCAAGACCTCATTTACTACTCTTTAATCTTTCAAAATTTCTTCTTGAACCATTCTTAAAGATTTGCTATTAAGTGTTGGGAAACCACCTCAAGATGCCCAGGTGGTGATCTTCCAAACACCCAAGTCTAGAACGACTTGTAATACAACCAAAACAAAATAGGAATCGAAACCAATCAAAGAAAGAACACCAACAATTTTTATCGAGGTTTGGCAATAGCCTACGTCCCCGTGAGTTCCTCTGAACTCTCTACACTAAATCAATGGTTCTTTATAGATACAACAACTCCTCTTTAAGAAACCTCTTGTTCTTGAAGAACGAAAGAAGAAAGAAAAAAAAGTGATAAGGTCTTGAGTTACCTTGGAATTTTCCTCAAGAAAATTCCACTTACAAGTCCCTTGAATCCCCAATATATACTACTCTCTCTCTAAACAACAAGCCTCTCCAATGAGTCTCTCTTGTCTTTTGTCTTTGCGCTGTTACAATTGATCTCACTTGTATTATGTGTTCTTCCTTTTCTTTGATTTCTATTTCTGTTCTGATCATTACAAGTCATTCTAGACTTGGGTGTTTGGAAGATCACCACTTGGGCATCTCCAAGGTGATTTCCCAATAGTGGTATCAGAGCTTTGGAGAGCGGGTATAAGAGTTGGAACAAAAGGTATAGGAGCAAGACTCCAAGAATCAAAGACCAACTTCTTAGGTGATTCAAGAACGGAGTAGAGATCAAGATCTGATCGAGTTCTTGAGGGTGATTCAAGAACAGTATTGAGATCAATCTTTAATCGTGTTCTTGAGGTTTAGAAGAAGTTGGAAAGCAATTTTGGGTACTGCATAAATCTGAAATTTTCTCCACAAGATGGGTTCAAACTTCATTGTTGAGAAGTTTGATGGAAATGGAGATTTTACCCTTTGGAAGCGGAAGATCAAGGCTGTTCTTATGCAACAAAAGGTGGACTTGGCTATTGGAGAAGATGACGCTTTTCTAACAAGTATCACGGAAGTCTAGTGGATTGAGATGAAGAAGATGGTGTATAGCACCATCTTTCTGCGCATCTCGGATAGTGTCACAAGGGAGTGTGGAGACTCGAAAGATCTAGCTATCATATGGAAGAAACTAGATGAGTTGTTTCTTACCAAAACTCTCCCTAATAAGATTTATCTTCTTAAAAGAATTTTTTCTTTTAAAATGGATCCTAATAAAGAGTTGCAAGATAATCTTGATGTGTTTAATAAACTAGTTCAAGATTTGGTTAGTTGTAGTATAACATTCCCGGATGAACAATTGGCTGTTATGTTATTGAATTCTCTTCTTGATTATTTTGAAAGTTTGATTAATGCTATTGAATATGGAAGAGATACAATAACCAAGGAAATTGTGATCAATGCTATAAGGGCTCATGATTTCAAAGCCAAGATGAGGGAAGCATAAAGTGGAGAAGGGTTATTCGTTAGAGGAAGGCCAGCAACTCAGAATGGCAGTAGCATCCATGGAAACTACCGGGAGAAATCAAAGGGTAGAGGGCAGAGCCATGGGAGATCGCATTCCAAACTGAAGTTTGGAGGAAGGTGATGCTTCTACTGCAATAAGGAGGGTCATTTCAAGAAAGATTGTAAGAAAAGGTTATGGGATGAGAGAGGAAGAAGCCATACCAACAACGGAGAGGCTTCGGTTGCCAAAGGAGAACAGCAAGATGATGTTCTTTTTGTGTGCTCGAATGTGAGTAGAAGGCAAGGCAGCTAGAAATGGATCTTGGATTTCGGGTGCACTTATCACATGTGCCCTCACAAGGATTGGTTCAAGAATTTCAAGGAAATCAATGATGGAAAGGTTTTCTTGGGGAATGATACTTCTTGCCAAGTGAGAGGGATAAGAGACATCCAGTTGAGGATGTTTGATGGAGTCACAAGGCTACTACGAAATGTGAGGTATCTTTTAGATTTGAGAAGAAACTTGATCTCATTGAGGCAGCTGGATTCCATGGCGTACACATACAAAGCAGAGGGAGGAAAGATCAAGGTAACCAATGGATCTTTGATAGTGATCAAAGCAGTAATAAAAGATGGTCTCTATGAGATGATCAGAGAGACATAAATCAAGGAACAAGCAGCTAGCTTGATAGCTGAGATGGATAGGGCAACCCTTTGGCACACTCACTTGGGACATATGAGCGAAAAAAGCCTGCAAGTTCTCAGCAAGGATGGTCTACTTGGTGGTGACAAAGTAGAGAAACTTGATTTCTGCGAGTGTTATGTTCTTGGGAAGCAACACCGGGTCAGCTTCAACACCGGAGTGCACAAGTTTAAGGGCATTCTTGACTACATTCATTCGGACCTTTGGGGACCAGCAAGAACACCAACACAGGGAGATAATCTTTACTTTTTTTCTTTAATTGATGATTATTCAAGAAAGGTTTGGGTTTATTTGCTTAAAAATAAATTAGATGCTTTGAATAAATTTGTGGTGTGGAAAAAGTTGCTGGAGACTCAAACGGGTAGGGTAGTTAAGGCTTTACGAACCGATAATGGATTAGAATTTTGCAATAAGGATTTTGATAAATTCTGTGAGTTAAATGGAATTGTAAGACATAGAACGGTTGTAAAAACACTTCAGCAAAATGGAGTTGCTGAGAGGATGAATAAGACCCTTATGGAAAAGGTTAGGTGTATCTTAATTGGGTTCTGTTTACCAAAATATTTTTGGGGGGAAGCTGTGTCTACTGCTGCATATTTTGTTAATAGATCATCCTCTAGAGCTTTAGAGCTCAAGTCTTCCGAAGAGATGTGGAGTGGGAAACCCCTTAAGTTGAAAAACCTTAGGACTTTTGGATGTGCTACATTTGCACATCAAAAGGATGATAAACTTAGCCCAAGGTCTAGAAAATGTGTGTTTCTAGGGTATTGTGATGGGATGAAGCGGTATAGGTTGTAGTCCTTAGAGCCAAAAAGGGACTAAACTCATAATAAGTAGGGATGTTATTTTTAATGAATTATTATTTCCCTATTTGGAGAAAACTAACCCTACAGGGGCTAGTGAGCAAACCAGTCCGGTATTTGTGGAGCATAGCATCAAGGAAAATTCAGTCAGGTAGAGTAAGGAAAGCAAGAGGGGTCGGACTAGGTAGAGCCCATTGATGAAGGCCAAGCTCAGGGCACTCAAGAGGAGGCTGAACTAGAAGGTGTTGGTGCAGTAAGTCAGAATGACTACCGGCTCACAAGGGACTTGGGAAGGAGGGTGGTTAGACCACCTTTGAGATATGGGTTCGTGAATGCTAATGTAGCAGCTCCTTATTCAGAAGAAGGGATGGTTGAACCAGAAACTTACATGGATGCCATGGAATGTAAGGATTCATCAAAGTGGTAGCTAGCTATAGAGGAAAAAATGGATTATTTAAGGAAGAACAGCTCTTGGGGATTGGTGCCTAAACCAAAAAAACAGAAAGTTATGGATTGTAGGTGGATTTACAAGATTAAAGAAGGGAACACTCCAGGGGATGAAATCTAGTATAAAGCTAGGTTGGTGGTGAAGGGGTTCACACAAAGAAAAGGCATAGATTTCACCGAAATATTCTCACCGGTTATGAAGTACAAGACGATCAGGATAGTGTTAGCAATGGTGGTCCAATTCAATTGGGAAATCGAGCAAATTGATGTGAAGACAACATTCTTACATGGAGAGCTTGATGAGACCATCTATATGAGGCAACCCGAAGGCTACGAGGAAGAAAGGCAGGGAGAGTTGGTATGCCAATTGAAGAAATCTCTTTATGGCACGAAGCAATCACCTCGACAATGGAACAAGAGGTTCGATTCCTTTGTAACTAGCTTGGGTTTCATGAGGAGCTATTATGATTCGTGCTTGTACTACAAGGGGCACAAGGTGGAGGAAGTGGTGATCATCCTCATCTATGTTGATGATATATTTCTGGTTAGGAGCAGCATGGAGAGGATAGGAAAACTAAAGGCTCAACTCAGTGAGGAGTTTGAGATGAAGGATCTTGGCCATGCATAGAAGATCCTTAGAATGTGTATAATCCGGGAAAGGGAGAGAAACAGATTGAAGATTTCTCAGACTTCCTACATAGAGAAGATGATATCTAAGTTCTCTATGGAAGATAGCAAACCAGTGAAGGTTCCCCTTGCTGGTCATTTCAAGTTCTCTAGTGATCAATGTCCGAGATCGGATGAGGAGAAGAAGGAAATGGAAAAGGTCCCTTACTCTAGTGCGGTTGGATCAATCATGTTCATGATGGTAAGCACTAGACCTGACATTGCTCATACAATGAGTGTTCTCAGCAGGTTTATGAGTAATCCCAGAAAAGAGCATTGGCTTAGGATGAAGTGGTTGCTGAGGTACTTAAAGGGAATCCTAGATGTGGGGCTGGTTTATGAGAAGTGGGGTAAGTCCATCTGTCTTGAGAGTTTTGTGGATTCGGACTGTGGAGCAGACCGGGATAAAATAAGATCGATCACCTCCTACTTCTTCAACTTAAACGGATGTTGTATAAGTTGGAAGGCCTAGTTGCAGTCGGTGGTAGCACTCTCAACAACCGAGGCTGAGTACATAGCGGCAACGGAAGCCATTAAGGACGCTATGTGGTGCAAAGGGTTTTTGGAAGAGTTGAAGGTACTAAAAGAGTAGGTGGTGGTGTATTTGGATAGCCAAAGTGCATTGCATTTATGCAAGAATCTGGTGTTCCATGAGAGGTTGAAGCATATGGATGTTCGGTACCATTTCATTTGGGAAAATGTTACGAAAGGATGCATTCATGTGGATAAGGTGGCCACGGAAGAAAATCCTGTAGATTTAAGCACCAAAGTTCTACCTTTAAGTAAGTTCAATTATTGCCTTCGACTACTTAGGATTGGAGTCAGTTGATATGGTGACTCAAGTTGAGTTTGGATCCTAAGTTCTTTGCACAATAGGTTTGGGTTTAATCGCTTAAACAAAGGTAGAGATTGTTGGTATTTGTCTAAGGTTTAAACAGGGTTTGAAAAGGTTCAGCATCAGGTCTCCAAGCCGCAGCTCAAGGTGTGCGCGCCTCAGCCTCCATGAAGTCCAGAAGATGGGAGAGTAGCTATGTGCTGTGGCCCAGGGTGTGCGCGCCATAGCCTGGCCCTGTGCGTCATGGCTCAGCCACCCCAGGTCATGGCCTCCAGCATGACAAGAAACCTCCCCCCTCTTCAGGCCGCAGCATGCCCTGTTCTAGGCCGCGGCTTGAAGGCACACCTGATCCTTTTGTTTCAGCATTTCAAATGGTGCATGAGGCATGATCAAAATGCACAGGATTACTTATAATTTATGAAGGGCTATAGTTGATTGGTCTTCAAGATCTAAGGGTGGATATTGACCTTCAAGATTAGTCAAGAAGTTGGTGCACTATATAAAGGGTCACCTAGCTTCAAAGAGACATAGAACACACAATACAAGTGAGATCAATTGCAAGAATGCAAAGACACAAAACAAGAAAGACTTATTGGAGAGGCTGGTTGTTTAGAGAGAGAGAGAGTAGTATAGATTGAGGATTCAAGGGACTTGTAAGTGGAATTTTCTTGGGGAAAATTCTAGGGTAACTCAAGACCTTATCACTTTCTTTTCTCTCTTCTTTCGTTCTTCAAGAACAAGAGGTTTCTTGAAGAGGAGTTGTTGTAACTTGTAAGAACTCATTGATTTAGTGCAGAGGGCTCGGAGGAGCTCATGGGGACGTAGGCACATTGTCGAACCTCGATAACAAATTGCTTATGTTCTTTCTTTTCTTTGATTTCTGTTTCTATTCTGATCATTACAAGTCATTCTAGACTTGAGTGTTTGGAAGATCACCACCTGAGCATCTCCAAGGTGATTTCCCAACATTAAGAGATAGAAAATCTTTAGTTGTAAGCATTAATTACATTCTCTCTTATATACCAAACTTATCTCATTAATTCTCATCTTTGTAAGAGAAAGAGTTGTTGTAACTCTTGTGAGTGTTTAGGTCTTAAACACTTGAGTGAAAACTTCTTTGTAAGAGAAACTTGTAATGGTTTAGACAACACTTTGGAAGTTGCTTGGTTGATCTAGTAAAACCTTCAATAATAATTCTTGAAGAGAGTAGATGTAGAGTCGAGAATGATTCTGTCATTGCCAAACCACCATAAACTGAGTTTGCATATTCTTCTCCTTTTCTCTTTTAATTTCCAACATTCTTATAATTATTATTCTTACTTGCTCTTAGTTGACTTTTTCGTTATGTGGATTTATATATATATTTTTGTAAAAAGTTTTGAAACCAAATTTATCCCCTTCTTGGATTGCATCATAGTTAAAATTGGTATCAGAGCTTCGTTTTCATAGTTAGCCTTAAAATCCTTGAGTAGATCTTATGGCAACTAGCATGTATAATGAAGGTCTTTCTTACACTAGGCCCCCTTGTTTAATGGAACTAATTATAACTATTGGAATAATATAATGGGAATTTTCATAGAAGGTCTGGACTATTCCTTCTAGTGAATCATTGAGGAATGACCTAGAATTCGTATGAAAAAGATAAAAGACAAGTAAGTAGAAATTTTAGTTCCTAAGACTAAACAAGAGTTTGATGATGATGATTGTAGAATGATGTCTTTGAATAGTAGAACCACTAGTATTCTTCATTTTGCTTTAGACATTAATGAATACAATAAAATCTCTGCTTGTGGTTCGACTAAGAAAATTGGGGACAAACTTTAAATTACACATGAAGGTACTAATCAAGTGAAAAAAATCTAAAATCTATAGATTAGTATCTGAATATGAAGCTTTTAAAATGTCTCTTACTGAAACCATTTTTGATATGTATTTTCAGTTTACTAACATTATGAAGCTTTTTGGTAGACATTACGAAAATTGTGATTTGGTAAGGAGAATTCTTGGAGTTCTACCACCGGCTTGGGAATAAAAGATAACGGCAATTGAGGAAGCTAAAATTCTTGACAACCTTGACATCGATACTCTTCTTGGCTCATTATTAACTCATGAGATGAACATTATGAATAGAGTTGTTAATGATGAGTCAAATAAGATGAAGATCATTTCTCTCAAGACTATCACAAGCAAGAAAGTGGAAGAAGAAGAAAATGAAAGTAGTGACGAGGATGGAGGAATGACTATGATCACAAAAAGATTTTAAAAGTTCTTGAGAAAGATTAAGAATCCCAATACAAATGATAATTTAATCAAGAAAGATTCCATTGTATGTTTTGGATGCAAAAGGCCAAGACACATCAAGACGGATTGTCCTTCAACAAAGAAACCATACAAGAACTCTAAGAAGAAAGATATGGTAACAACTAATTGGAGTGATGATGAAAAGGACAACTCGGATGAAGAAATTAACTGCTAAGAAATTACCAATCTTTATTTGATGGCAATTGATAATAAGAATGAGGTAAAAAATTCTTCAAGTACTAATAATGAAAATGAAATTGTGAATGAAGAATTGTTAAATGCTATCAATGAATTATATGAAGAACTCAAGAAATTTGATGCTAAAAATGTTGATCTCAAGAAAGAGGATTCGTCTCTCTCTAATGAGATGGAAGTTCTAAAAGAACAAAAAACTTTTTTTGGTGCTTAGTAACTCTTCACAAGAGGCTTTCAAAAATGAAAATGATATTTTAAAAAACAAAGTGAATTAGTTGAGAAGCACTATATCTAGACCTATAAGAGGAAAATAGAAACTAAATGAAGTGTTGGCTTACAAAAGATTGAATGGAGAAATATCTGGTTTGGGTTATTCTCCATTAGACAAAAAAAAAAAAATCAAATGAAACCATCTTTGTGAAAAAACAAATTTAAATGAGCCTTCTGCTTCTCGGTTACTTAGTAATGTTGATAATGCATCATTGAAAAATGCTAGGAAGACTAAGAATGCAAATATAATTCCTATGATAGAAATTCAAATGCTCATTCTAGGAATAGACATTTAAGAAGTACTTATGCTCACATGTATGCTCATTCTAGAAATGAAAATGCTAGATATGCTCATCCTTGATATTTATATGCTAGGAATGCATATTCAAGAAATAACTATCATTCATATTCTAGAAATAACATATATTTATATAACTTGCATAATGCAAGAAACATGTATTATAGAAATGCAAGATTCTCAAATACTAAGAATGTATTTAGTATTTTTAGCATAAGAAGTGATCATGGAAAAGAATTTGAAAACTAAAACTTTTCAAAATATTATGATGATCATGGTATTGATCACAATTTTTCAGCTCTTAGAACCCCTCAACAAAATGGTGTTGTTGAAAGAAAAAATTAGAGTTTTAGAAGAAATTGGTAGAAGTTTCCTTTGTGAAAATAGTTTGCCAAATTATTTTTGGACCAAAGCCGTAAAAATTGTTTATGATGTTTTAAATAGAGTTTTAATTAGGCCAATACTCAAGAAAACTCCTTATGAACTATGAAAGGGTAGAAAGCCAAATATTTTTTATTTTCTTGCTTTCAGTTGTAAGTGCTTCATCTTGAATAATAATAAGATAACTTAGGTTAATTTGATTCTAAGACCGATGAAGGGATTTTCTTAAGTTATTCAACCTCTAACAAAGATTATAGAGTCTTTAACAAAAGAACTCTAATGGTTGAAGAATATGTTCGTGTTTCATTTGATGAGACTAACCTTCTTTATGGAAGAAGAGGTTTTATTTTTATTTTTATGGTGATGTAAATTTTATGCCAATAATGGAGACCACCATTCCCATTGTTGACCCCAAGGAGAATCAACCTCAAATGGTTCAAGGAGAAGGTGAATCAATATTTGATCAACCTTCAACAAGTCAACAAGGAGATGGTCTCCTAAAGATTGGAGTTATGTGAATTATTAGCCAATCGATCAAGTGATTGGTGATCCTTTACAAGGGGTAAGAATCCATTCTTCTATTAGAAATGTATGTAATTATGCAGCTTTTTTTTTGGTCTCAAATAGAATCTAAGACTATTGATGAAGCCAAATATGATGAAAATTGGATAATGCCTATGCAAGAAGAATTAAATCAATTTGAAAGAAGTAAATTTTGGACTTTAGTACTTAGGCCTAAAGAACATTCGGTAATTGAAACTAAATGGGTTTATAGGAATAAAATGGATGAAAATGGTGTAGTAACTAGAAATAATGCTAGACTTGTGCCAAAAGGTTATAATCAAGAAGAAGGAATTTATTTTCATGAGACTTTTGCACTCGTTGCTAGACTTGAAGCTATTCACATATTACTTGCATTCGCATGTTTTAAGAACTTCAAATTATTTCAATTGGATGTGAAATATGCTTTTTTAATGGTTTTATAGAAGAAGTCTATTTTGAACAAACTCTTGGTTTTGAAGACCTAACTTTTCAAACCATGTCTATAAGCTTTTTAAAGCCTTTTATGGGTTAAAGCAAGCTCTCAAAGCATGATATGAAAAGTTAAGTAAATTTTTACTCGAAAATAGTTTTACAAGAGGAAGTATTGACACTACTATTTTCACAAAAATTCATGAGCATAATATACTCATTGTGCAAATATATGTTGATGATATAATATTTGGTGCTACTGATGAAACTATATGTCAAGAGTTTGCTAAGTGCATGGAAGGTGAATTTGAGATAAGCATGATGGGAGAGATCAACTACTTCATTGGTCTTCAAATAAAACAAACAAAGGAATAGATATTCATCAACCAATCCAAGTACACTAAAGACTTGTTAAAGAGGTTTGGGATGGAGAATGCATAGTCAATTGGGACTCCCATAAGCACTTTAACAAAGCTTGACGATGAAGGAGGTAAAAGTGTCAATATTAAGAAATATAGAATCATGATAGGAGATTTACTTTATTTAATTAAAAGTAGACCTGATATTATGTTTAGTGTTTATATGTGTGCTTGATTTCAATCTAATCCTAAAGAATCTCAGTTGATAGTTGTTAAAAGAATTTTAAGATATTTACTTGGAACTCAAAATTTAGGCTTGTGGTATTCTAGAAAATCTTCTTTTGACTTAATTATGTACTCAGATGCTAATTTTGCTAGTTGTAAGCTAGATAGAAAAATTACTAGTGGAGCATGCCAATTTCTTGGTTGTTTGTTAAGCTCTTGGTTTTCAAAAAAACAAAACTTAGTTGCATTATCAACGACTAAAACGAAATATGTAGCCGCTGGTAGTTGTTGTGAACAAATTTTATGGATAAAACCACAACTTGAAAATTTTGGCACACATTTTGGAAATGTTCCTATCTTGTGTGATAACACTAATGCTATCAATCTAACTAAGAATCCAATTCAACATTCTAGGACCAAGTATATTGAGATTAGACACTTCTTTATAAAAGATCATACTAAAAAACAATTAGCTGATATTTTCACAAAACCATTGAATGAAGATAGGTTTTGCATGATAAGAATGGAATTAGGAATGAGAAACCTTATGTGATTGTTGCTTGATTTCATTTGCATGATTGCCATTGAGTGAATAAAGATTGACTCAAAATTTAGTGTTTTCTCACTCAAAGATGGCATAAAGTAACTCACTCTTGCAAAAGACTTACCTTTCTTGGAGTTAAGAAACCAATCCAATCGATTGGACCCTTTCTACAGTTGATTGGGCAGCCATTCAGAAATTTCCAGAACTGATCAGGCAATTGAATGCATCATCCATCCAGTCGACTACATAGCTAAAAATGCAAATTTTTAATAAAAAAATCCATAACCGAGCATTCAGTCGACTTGATTATGCTTGTAGTCAACTAGATACACGATTTATAAATACCTTTATTCCAAATTTCAGTTTCTTTTCCTTCAAATCTCTAAACCCTATCTGCACTGATGAGTGCTAAATATTACATGTTTTAGCCCCTTAGTTTACATTTGTTGAGTTCTTAATTATGTTATTTCGTGTTATTTTTATCTATTTTCTGTGTAATCTGTGTTTTTATAGGTTTTGGAATAAAATGAAGCAATTTGGAAACTTCAGGGCTTAAAGAGCAAAGCTGAAGATGCCTTGTGTGATCGAGCACACAGGATGTGCGATCGATCGCACCTGCGATCATGCGCACACGGCATGAGATCAATCGCACCTGAGCTCGAGCGCACCAGACTTGCGATCGATCGCAAGTGACTCGCACATCCCACATTGGAAAGGAAACATTTGATACTGCATATATATTACAGCGCACTGTGATGCACTCGAGTGCAAAGGTCTGCGATCGATCGCAGTTGACTCGTACATCCCACATCGGATAGGAAGCACTTACAGCGTGCCAGACGCATTGCATTGCACCATGCTGCGATCGATCGCACCAGACTTGCGATCGATTGTAAAGAGGCAGTATCCCACATCGAATTTATAGCTCATTGCACTCCGAGAATCCCCTTATATAAACACTATCTCATCTCATTATTCAGTGTGCAGTCTGGTGGATTTCTACTAGCATTCTAGTAGATCTCCTAAGGGCTTTTGCCACCACCGGGGGAAGTGCTGCCCAACAGCGTGTGGAATTTCTCCCAATGTACAGTTAGTTTTAATTCTTTTCCAGTTTTTAATGCTTAGCACTTTTTATTGTGAAATTTAGTTTCATGAGAATGGGTGACTAAAATCTTCAGCTAAGGTTAAAGATGAAGCCTCGCCATTGTTTAGCATTATATTTTCAGATATGTTTATACAATTCTGATATGTTTAGTTTAAATATTCTATTTCAATTGTTTGAGTTAATTCTTACGATTAATAGTTTTTAATTGTTCTGTTGGATATTTTGTGTGATTCATCCGATGGATACATCGAATCCTTTTCAATTAAATTGGATTTCCTTTGTGATTTGTTAAAAGCGGATACATTGGACGCTTTTGGTTTAATTGGGATATTTTTTTGTTTTTTGTTTAAGTTTGATTCATAGAATGTTTGGATAGATTATTTTTATATAGAACATGAAGATATATGCTTTACTTTGGTTGGGTGGATTCTGAAACCTTAGTGTTTTCATCATTAGTTATTAAATCAATTTAGTTTAGTTTAGTTTATATTTGTTTTGCAAAAATATAACTCACAATTCGGAACTAGGTTAAAATAAGGTTAGTTTAGATAAAAAGCTATTTTCACAACGCATTCCCTGTGGATTCGACCTTGCACTTGCACAATACTATATTGCAAACGATTCGTGTGCTTGCGAGTAATTTAAAACTCACAACAAGTTTTTGGTGCCGTTGTCGGAGATTGTTTTTGTTTGTGAAATTTTTGTCTAAATTGATTTTATTTTTCTACTAGTTTAGTTAGCATTTTTGTTTTATTTTTCTTTCTGTTTTATTTTATTTTGCTGCTTCTGCTAGTTAGTTTGTTTTACTGTTTTTTGTTTGGTGTATGCTTGGTCGGAGATCCCTGAATTTAGAATTGACACATTTAGATCTCGATTTAGAAAGAACTCTTAGGAGACAAAAGAAGTCACTTGCTGAACAAGAGACAATTGAGATGGGAGAAAACTTGAGGAACCAAGAGCAACCTGGAGCATGGAACGTGGACTCCACCACATCCCTGAGAGATTTGTTCGCACCAGTTGCGACTAACTCATCTTCCTGCATCGTGTTGCCACCCACCAATGCTACCCATTTTGATTTAAAGCCACATGTCATCCAACTCCTACCCTCATTTCATGGCGTAGATTTTGAAAATCCTTATAGCCATGTAAAGAAGTTCAGAGATATTTGTGCCACATTCAAGTTCCAGAACTTCTCTGAGGAGTCAGTCCATCTTAGACTTTTCTCTTTTTCTCTTCATGATAGAGCTAGGGCATGGTTTGATTCCAACATGTCCGGGTCTGTTATATCTTGGGAAAATCTGCTGAGTAAATTCTATAATAAATTTTTCCCAATGTCTAGAGTGAATGAGTACCGAAAGGAGATTAGTTCTTTCACTCAGGAGGAGGATGAGAAGTTTTCTGAGAGTTGGGAGCGTTTTAAAGAGTTAATGATTAGATGCCCTCCACATGGATATGAGAAGTGGAGACTTGTTCAGTTCTTTTACCAAGGGTTGACTCAACCCAACCGTAGCATGATCGAGTCTATGAATGGGGGGGCATTCTTAAGTCTGACAGGGGATGAAGCATACAAGGCATTGGACAAGTTGTCCGACAACTCGCAGCAGTGGGATTTTTCAAGCTGTTGGGACAAGTTCATTCGTGCTCCTAGGAAAGGAGGCATCTATGAGATTAAGGAGGAGACTGGCTTAAAGATAAAGATAGATGCTTTCACCAAGAAAATTGACGCTCTCACTATGGGCAAGTTCATCAATGCTGCTAATACAATTAATGACGATTGCTGTTCTATCTGTGCTAGTCCTATGCATTTAGCACAGAATTGTCCATCTATGCTGGCTTTTGTCGAGTGTCCCACGGAACATGTGAACACTTTCAATGACTATAGAAGGCAATCAGGTAGATCCTACTTTGAGACTTACAATCCAGGGTGGCGAAACCACCCTAATTTTTCATGGAAGCAGAACCAATCGCTGAATCAGGGAGGAGCCCCTCATGATGCTCACAATCAATACCCTCCTAGATTGCCTCCACCAATTACAAGTCATGGTTGCTCAGTCCATCCAGCACCAGCATCTGCTTACCATACTCCCACTCAAGCGCCAACACTGGTTTCACAGTCATTGGAGGACACCTTCAAGGACTTCATGAAGATGACCGGCCAATCCATCAGCGAAGTGAGGAGTGCGACAATAGTAAACACCCAAGCGATTGCCAATCTAAAAAGTCAAATGGGGCAAATCGCAAGTCACTTGGGTGAAAGAGAAAAGGGAAAGTTCCCCAGTTAGCTTGTGACCAACCCGAAGAGACAATTTGTGATTGGAAATTCATCAACTTCTACGCACGGGGAGGAATAAGTGCAATCGATTGTCACATTAAGATCTGGGAGACAAATGGACAATCGAGTGAAAGAGAGCCCTGCTATGCAGCAAGGGCAAGAAAGTGACAATAAGGAGAAGAGAGATGCTGAGCCATCTACAGCCACTCCTACTGTGAATGACCCTCTTAGGTCATTTGTACCTAAAGCACCTTACCCTGAGAGATTACAAGTGCCCAAGAAAGGAGGGAAGTTTGAAGAAATTCTTGAGGTGTTCAAGCGAGTCCAAATCAATATTCCACTTTTGGACACCATCGAGCAAGTGCCATCATATGCCAAGTTCTTAAAGGACTTGATCACTATCAAGAGGAGGACGAATGTCCCGAAGAAGGCATTTTTGACCGAGCAGGTTAGCTCAATCCTTCAGTGCAAGCTGCCAATCAAGTATAAGGACCCAGGATGTCCTACCATCTATTGCATGATAGGAGTCAGCCAGATTGAGAGGGCTCTATTGGATTTAGGAGCCAGTGTGAATCTTTTACCCTATTCAGTCTATTTGCAGTTGGGGTTAGGAGAATTGAAGCCCACATCGACAACACTTCAATTGGCTGACAGGTCAGTGAAAATACCACGGGGAGTAGTTGAGGACGTTTTGATAAAGGTATATCAGTTTTATTTCCCCATGGATTTTATTGTGCTAGATACCGAGCTGGTCCAGAATATAGGGATTTAGATACCGGTGATTCTAGGGCGACCATTCTTAGCCACGGCTAACGCCCTAATAAATTGTAGGATAGGGGTGATGAAGATCTCCTTCGGAAATATGACAGTGGAGTTGAATATTTTTTATATCACTAAGCAACCACTGGAATTTTCTGAAGTGAGAAATATATGCTTAATAGAGGAGATTATTGAAGATACGGTGGATGAATCAAGCATAGAGGACCCCCTGGAGGCATGCTTTGCTCAGTTTGGAGATGATCTAGATTTGGATAAGTTACTTGAGCAAGCAAATGCCATTTTAAAGTCTGCTCCTACGAAGAATAGTGAGAAGGAAGAGACTGAAGAACTTGAGCATCCTAAGAAGGAACTTAAACCCTTTACCGGACAATCTTCAGTATAAGTTCCTAGGTCCAGCAGAGTCTTTGCCTGTGATTATAGCTTCAGATTTGGTTGAGACTCAAGAGGAGAAATTATTAGATGTGTTGAGAGAACATAAGGAAGCAATAGGCTGGACCATTGAGGATATTAAGGGAATATGCCCCTCGTTGGTAATGCACAAGATACATTTGGAGGAGAATGCCAAGCCATCGAAGGAGCCACAAAGAAGGCTCAACCCAACTATGCAAGAGGTTGTGAGGGCAAAAGTAATTAAGCTGTTAGATGCAGGGATCATTTATCCCATCTCTGATAGTAAGTGGGTGAGCCCGATTCATGTCGTACCCAAGCGAGTTGGATTAACGGTAGTAAAGAATAAGGACGACGAGTTGGTACCAACTCGTGTTCAGTCAGGGTGGAGAGTGTGTATAGACTACCGTAAACTGAACGCTGCCACAAGAAAGGATCATTTTCCACTCCCATTTATAGATCAGATGGTGGAGCGTTTGGCTGGGCACGAGTATTATTGTTTTTTGGATGGTTATTCTGGATATAACCAGGTCCCCGTGGACCCCGAAGATCAGGAGAAGACAACATTTACCTGTCCTTTTAGGATATTCGCCTACCGTCGCATGCTCTTTGGGTTATGCAATGCACCTGCTACTTTTCAACGATGCCTGGTCAACATATTCTCTGACATGGCGGAGTGTTCTTTAGAAATTTTCATGGATGACTTCTCCGTCTTCGGTTCAACATTTGAGGAGTGTCTGCACCATCTCACTTTGGTTTTAGTGCAGTGCAAGGAGAAGAACCTAGTGCTTAATTGGGAGAAGTGCCATTTTATGGTTAAGCAAGGTATTGTACTGGGGCACGTCATATCCCATCGGGGGATTGAGGTAGACAAAGCGAAGGTGGACCTGATTTCCAATCTTCCACCTCCACGTACAGTGAAAGAGGTTCGATCTTTTCTGGGCCATGCAGGATTCTACAGGTGATTTATCCAGAATTTCAGCAAGATTGCCCAGCCCTTGTGCAAGTTGTTAATGAAGGATGCCCCATTTGTAGTTGATGAAGATTGTAAGAAAGCATTTGGGGATCTGAAGAAGATTCTGACGTCCACACCCATTATTCAGCCACCCAACTAGGGTGTGCCTTTTGAAATTATGTGTGACACATCAGACTATGCTGTTGGAGTTGTTTTGGGGCAGTGTGTTGACAAACTTCCCCATGTTATCTATTATGCAAGTTGAACTCTAAACGACGCACAACTCAATTACTCTACCACTAAGAAGGAGTTGCTAGCAGTCGTTTTTGAATTAGACAAGTTCATATCCTACTTGTTAGGATCTAAAGTCATTATCTACTCGGACCATGCAGCATTGAAGTATCTTTTCTCTAAAAAAGATGCTAAATCTTATCTTATCCGATGGATCTTGCTACTTCAAGAGTTCGACATAGAGATTCAGGATAAGAAAGGTTCCGAAAATGTGGTGGCAGACCATTTGTCTAGATTGATTGTGGATTTCACTGAGGCCGCCACTCCCATTTCTGAGACCTTTCCTGATGAGCAATTGATGCACATTTCTCATAATCTCGCACCATGGTTTGTTGATATAGTGAACTATCTTATCACTGGTCAAATGCCTTTGCATTGGGGGCGACAAGATAAATCAAAGTTTTTGGCCATGGTAAAACATTTTTTCTGAGATGATCTTTACCTGTTCAAGTATTGTCCCAATCAGATCATCAGAAGGTGCATTCCTGAGCATGACCAATCTAATGTCATCGCCTTCTATCATGATCATGCTTGTGGAGGCCATTTCAGTGCTAAAAAGATCGCTACAAAGATTTTGCAGTGCGGATTCTATTGCCCTACCCTGTTCCGAGACTCTCACACTTACTGTGTATCGTGTGAGTGTTGCCAAAAGCTAGGGAGTATTTCTAGGAGGAATATGATGCCCCTCAACCCCATTCTGATTGTTGACATTTTTGATGTGTGGGGCATTGATTTTATGGGACCTTTCCCAAACTCCTTTGGCTATCTATACATTCTAGTTGTTGTGGACTATCTGTCCAAATGGGTGGAAGCAGTTGCATACAAGACCAATGGCCATAGAGTTGTGGTCTAATTTTTGAAGAACAATATCTTTGCTCGTTTTGGTACGCCTTGAGCAATTATAAGTGATGGAGGTAAGCATTTTTGCAACAGGATTTTTGAGTAGTTAATGAAGAAGTATTTCATCACACACAAAGTTGTCACTCCGTATCACCCACAGACGAGTGGACAAGTGGAAATTTCCAATCGCGAGATTAAGCACATTTTGGAGAAAACTGTGAACCCTAATAGAAATGACTGTTCTCTGTGATTAACTGATGCACTGCAGGCATATCGAATAGCATTCAAGACGCCAATTGGCATGTCTCCATACCGTATTGTTTATGGAAAAGCCTGTCACATTCCAGTCGAATTAGAGCATAGAGCCTATTGGGCTATCAAACAGCTGAACTTTAATATTTTAAAGGCTGGATCTTAAAGGAAGCTACAACTCAATGAATTAGAGGAGCTGCGAAATGATGCATATGAGTGTGCACGGTCATACAAAGCACAAATGAAGAAGACTCATGACCAAAACATTTTGAGACGAGCTTTTGAGCCGGGTCAAAAAGTTCTTCTTTACAACTCACGCCTGTATATTTTCCCAGGCAAGCTCAAGTCTCGATGGACCGGCCCCTTTATTATTCGGTCAGTTTTTCCTTATGGGGCCATCGAGATTGAGGATCCAAAGAATGGTAACACTTTCAAGGTAAATGGGCAGAGGCTAAAACCATTCTTGGAGTTGAGGAGTCCGGACATTGAGACAATATTGTTGACAGATCCTATTTACTCTGATTGAGGGTCATCTACTAAGGAGAGTTTGGCTGAAGACTTTAAACTTAGCGCTCATGGGAGGCACTCCACAGCTTATCTTTTTATTTGTTTATTATTTTACATATTTATGCTTAATGTTTGTTTCCAGTATTTTTTGTTATCTAGTCTTTATTTTTCAAGGACAACGCGTATTGCAGATCAAGTTTGGGGGTATGCTATGAGCCATACCAGTCCAGATAGTTCTCCATATCCCAGGTCAACTCTTTCCATATTATTCACACATTGGGGTCAATGTGTAATTTAAGTTTGGGGGTATGAGAGACACATTACACACACTTTGTCCTAATTTGTTGTTGTTTTTTTAATGCATGCTCATGTTATTTTGAAATTTTGGTTGATCTAAACAATTTCTGTGATGTGATTCATTGGTGAGCTTAAATTTTGGAACACATGATCTGTTGATTAAGTTTTAAAATTTAGTTACTTACTTGAGGCATTTGAGAATTCACATGTTTGATCTCGAATCTAACACGAGCACATTAGTACGCATTATGTGAGGTCTGACATGTGATTTTAATGTGCACGTTTCTGTCTTAACTGAAACTGGATGACTTGTTGGATTAACACTTTGGCATATATATATATATATAAAATAAAAAATAAAAAACGAATAAAAATGATGATCATAAATAAACTTTCCACTGAGTAACTGGACCTCTTGCCTCAGTAAGTAGTGAGTGTTCACGTCAAAAGGTTGGGATTTTGTTTAATAGTATTAAAGCCAGTTTAATTTCGTAGCCTTTTTTACTCGAATTAGTAAGTCTTAAGGGGTGTTTGTACACCTAATGCCCTAAAACCATCTGGTTTGGGAGTCATTGACTCAACACTTGCTACATGGGTCAATTAGAAAGCTTAAGGGAACTAAACATAGCTGAACCTTATTATTATAATAAAATAAAATAAAAAGAGATAATAAAAACTGTGCTATTTTCGTTCATTCTGATGGGAAATGCGGTGAATCTTGAGACACAGAGACCTTACACATTGGACTCATTCGGAAGCTTCATTTTTATTTGCTAATTCACTTTACACTGAGTCAGACTTATGATGCATTAGCCTGCCTTTTGTAAGTAATTAGATTTTAACATTTCTATTCATTGCGAAGATGGGTTTATCTTTTTAAGCTTGCTCATGAATCATTATCATGATGGTGTGTGCTCCTAAAATCTTTGGATACCATGAGTTATGAACTTATCTTTATATTCTTTGTTTTTCATTTAGCTTTTAGTTTCGTATTGCTATGGGACTGTGTAAGTTTGGGGGTATTTGATGAGTGCTAAATATTACATGTTTTAGCCCCTTAGTTTACATTTGTTGAGTTCTTAATCATCTTATTTCGTGTTATTTTATCTATTTTCTGTGTTTTTATAGGTTTTGGAATAAAATGAAGCAATATGGAAACTTTAGGGCTTAAAGAGCAAAGCTGAGGATGCCTTGTGCGATCAAGCGTATAGGATGTGCGATCGATCGCACCTGCGATCGTGCGTACATGGCATGAGATCAATCGCACCTGCACTCGAGCGCACTAGACTTGCGATCGATCGCAAGTGACTCGCACATCCTACATTAGAAAGGAAACATTTGATACTGCATATATATTACAGCGCACTGTGATGCGCTCGAGCGCAAAGGTCTGCGATCGATCGCAGTTGACTCGCACATCCCACATCGGATAGGAAGCACTTACAGCGTGCCAGACGCATTGCATCGCACCATGCTGCGATCGATCGCACCAGACTTGTGATCGATCGCAAAGAGGCAGTATCCCACATCGAATTTACAGCTTATTGCACTCCGAGAATTCCTTTATATAAACACTATCTCACCTCATTATTCAGTGTGCAGTCTGGTGGATTTCTACTAGCATTCTAGTAGATCTCCTAAGGGCTTTTGCCACCACTGGGGGAAGTGCTGCCCAACAGCGTGTGAAATTTCTCCCAATGCGTCAGTTTTAATTCTTTTCTAGTTTTTAATGCTTAGCACTTTTTATTGTGCAATTTAGTTTCATGATAATGGGAGGCTAAAATCTTCAGCTAAGGTTAAAGATGAAGCCTCACCATTGTTTAGCATTATATTTTCATATATGTTTATACAATTATGGTATGTTTAGTTTAAATGTTCTATTTCAATTGTTTGAGTAAATTCTTACGATTGATAGTTTTTAATTGTTCTATTGGATATTTTGTGTGATTCATCCGATAGATACATCGAATCCTTTTCGATTAAATTGTATTTCCTTTGTGATTTGTTAAAAGCGGATACATTGGATGCTTTTGGTTTAATTGAGATATTCATTGTTTTTTGTTTAAGTTGGATTCATGGAATGTTTGGATAGATTATTTTTATATAGAATATGAAGATATATGCTTTACTTTAGTTGGGTGGATTCTGAAACCTTAGTGTTTTCATCATTAGTTATTAAATCAATTTAGTTTAGTTTAGTTTATATTTGTTTTGCAAAAATATAATTCACAATTCGAAACTAGGTTAAAATAAGGTTAGTTTAGATAAAAAGCTATTTTCACAACGCATTCCCTGTGGATTCGACCTCGCACTTGCACAACACTATATTGCAAACGATTCGTGTGCTTGCGAGTAATTTAAAACTCACAACACGCACCACACTCTCTCTCTAAAATTTCTTCAAAATCTTCTGATAATCGCTTAAATTTTGACAAACCCACTCCACAAAATCATCTTATTTCATTATTGTTTCAACTTTTCCTTCAAATTTTGAGGCAGCCTCATTTGAAACAGACCTCATCCGGTCCCTTTGTAAGCAACCCATTGAAGGGGTGTCAAAAGTAAAGGAATTTCTACTGAATCGAGCAAGGCGACGATGAATGACTTGTATACTACGAGTTTTAGGAATATTGCTGCCAAAAAGAGGTACGACGATAACATTCATCTTAAAGAAATTCTTAAAGGGAGATATATTGATTTTGTTAATCTTAGATTCTCTAATTTTGATATGAGAACTTATTTTGAGAGAATTGGTTGGCTACCTTTGGTGAAAATTAGAGAAAGTATATACCCTAGTTACATTCACCAATTTTATTCAAATTTGGTGAAGCTTTCAAGTTCGTCTTTAAGCTTTATGACCATGTTAATGGGTATTGAGTTTACAGTGAACCATAAGGTGTTAAGGTCAGTTTTAAAGATACTTATTGATGGACTTACCTAGTATAGTGAGGGATGCCCTGATGATTTTGACAAGAAGAAGGCTTGTAGGGTGATTAGAAATGATTCCTTGTATGTTTTTGTTGTTAAGACGTTCAATAACTATGCTAGCTTGCCTCTTGATTCTAACATGATGAATTTGATCAATAGCTACTGTGTGAATCCTAGGAGAGAGAGCCAAAATTATTTCTCTAAGTTGGATATATTTTTACTTTGGTGTTTGATAATGGGAACTAGGTATAATTTGTATCTTTTGATTTTGAGTAAAATTGTTGAAGCTGTAGAAAGTACTACTAGTGGATTGCCTTATGGCATGTTGATTACCAACATCATGTCCCACTTTAAGGTTCTTCTCCACAATAAAGAGTCACAAGATGTGGGTCATCATGAAATTATCAATCAATTCACCTTGAAAATAACGAAATTTGAGATTTCTAGGAATATGGTAGTAACTAAGCAAGATGTGAATGTTCCAATCGAAACCGAGGAAAATGATGATGAGGGTAATGATTAAGGTTTTGGGATGCAGAAATGGGTGATTAAGAAGCTAGTGATCAAGAAGCTGGTGGTCACTAGGGTATAGGTCAAGAAAATCAAGCAACTGGTCAAGGAACAACAGGTGTGGTTGTAAATGAAGACCTCTTTCAAGCTGTAGCCAATCTTCAAGTTTTAATTAATGGCATGAGGACTGCAGTTGATTCTAGTTTTCAGACCATGAGGACAGATCTAAATACCTTAAGAGGTGACTTCGAGCTTTTAAAGACTCGTACTAAGGGTTCACTTGCTGACATCTAGGAACTCTTCTCACAACTCCAATCAGGACTCTTTATTTTCCCAGGCTTTATCTTTTGCATCTTATCTTTTCCTTCTTCTTGACTTTTAAAAGAACATGTCTTTTCTTTTTGCATGCTTTTTCACTTTCATGGTTAGGGCTAATGGGAGACTTTTTAATCTTTTTATAGATATTATGACTGGTTGGATGGTTTTTAGTGATTCATGGTTTTGCTTATGGATGCCTCTATGAATTCTATTTAGTTTTTGTTTTGGTTTTCCTTGGATATAGTATGTGCTTTTTTACAGGGAAATATCTTGAAAAATAAGGGCCTTTAAGCTCTTTTTCTATCTTTTATATAATGTTCTATGTGAGGAGGAGCAAGCTTTGCTAACTTATTTTCTGAAGATGTAAAAAATGGGGAGAAGAATTACAAAGTTAAGGGAGATAAGTTTTAACAGAATTGAGTAAGAAATACAAGTTTACTTTTTGCTTTAAGAATTTTAACTTTTCCTAATTAAAATATCTTGATAAAGGGAGAGTTTTTCAAATTGCCTTTGCTTATGCAATTTAGTTAGTTAACTACTTGATTGAAATGTGTTATTATTTAAATTTGCAAGAGATTTTATAAAAAATACAGAGGAAACATTATCCAATTTTCTATAAAAACCAAACACTTAAACTTTTTAATTAGCTTTTCAAGTAATGGTTTTGTCATCATAAAAAAGGAGGAGATTGTTGACCCATATTGATTTTGATAATGACAAAGCTAATTTAAAATGATCTAATTACTTATTGTCTAAGTGTTCTATTTTTTAAGGTGCCTTGTAAGTTTTAAAAATGTCATGCACTCACTCAACAAGGTGGGCACACGCTGAAGATAATATGTACGCACCTCATTTCAATCCTTGGAAGAAGTTTTTAAGGAATACAAAGTTCAAGCTTAGGAGTTTTTTTTTAAGGTAATTGAAGTTAATGCAAATTTCCTCTCAATTACTTAGCTTTTATATGGCTCAATTTATTTTCAAGTTATATTGATTAAAATCCAAACAACTTTTTATAAAAGAATTGTACAAAAATGTTTTGTAAAAATTCTTTTTTGAGAAGCCACAATTGATTTGGTGAATACCATAGTTGATTGGATTGTGCTCTTGGGTTTGAGTCCCAAAAATCAAGTTTTCCAACAAAGATAACACAGTCGACTGCATAACGGACCCATTCAACTGTTTGAGGACAAGAAAGGTTCCTCCACTGGAATGGTGTCCTTGAAGCCTTTTTCTTTTCAAATTTAAAAGGCATAATCGACTGAATCACAGACACAATCGACTGGACCTTCACAAATAAGGAATAGTTTTCAAAAATTGAGGCACAAGATAAAGTATTGAATGCTCCAAATGGCTATTCCTTGTGTCTAATGGCTATATTGAGTTAAGACTGTAAATACCCATCATAAATGAGCATTTCTAACCATCAAAAGCATTCAATTTCATCAAGAGATTATTTACGACTCTTTAAAGTTTCAAAATTTCTTCTTGAGCCATTTTTAAAGCTTGGTTCTTGAGAGAGAGAAAATCTTCCGTTGTAAGCATTAATTATATTCTCTCTTGTGTACCAAACTCATCTCATTAATTCTCATTTTTGTAAGAGAAAGAGTTGGTGTAACTCTTATGAGTGTTTAGGTTTTAAACACTTGAGTGAAAACTTCTTTGTAAGAGAAACTTGTAAAGGTTTGAGAAACACTTTGGAAGTTGTTTGGTTGATCTAGTGAAACCTTCATGGAAAATCCTTGAAGAGAGTGGATACAGGATCGGGAGTGGTTATGATATTTTTGAACCACTATAAACTGAGTTTGCATATTCTTCTCCCATTCTCTTTTAATTATAAGGATCTTATAATCGTTTTTCTTAATTGCTCTTGGTTGACTTCATCATTGTGTGAATTTATTTGTATTTGTGCAAAAAGTTTTTAAACCCAATTCACTCCTCTTGGGTTGCATGTTAGTTATTACCACCATTTGTTGTGTGTTTATTCACCTAAATTAATAAGCAAATAACTGTACTTGTTTTACTTGCAAGTGCACAAGGTCAACTTAGTAGTATAGTGTGCGAAAGCAAGATCATCTCCACAGGGATTGGTGAATTTCGTTTTAGAATTATATTCGCAATGTAAAAAGATAGAAATAATAAAAGAGTTGATTTTGATGAAGATAAAATAATAAAGATAAAGGCATAGGGACTTGATATCCACCACTAATCATGCTACCCCAACAAAACAGTATGCCAATGCTTTACTCATGTCATGAATACCTAATGTTTGTCAACCTAAGGGCATGGTATCTACTCCTTAAGCTATTGATCTCCCTAAGCAACGAGTTAGGCATGGTATCAACTCTAACTCTTTTCTTTCTTAAGGGATTCAGTATAGTATCTGCTGAGTTGTTCCTTAAGAGAGCATAGGACCTATGGAAATCGACAACCACATAGGACCTAGGGCATGGTATATACTCCCGGTTTTCCATATTGATTAACCCAAGAATCCGGTGTGGATATCTTTTGTTATTAATGTTAGACCCAGGACTCGGTCATCCAAATTGATCTAACTAACAAGTCCATACCACATGCACATATTGATCAGACATATATATATGAGGAATTTAAATAAACACAGGTATTAATCAAGTTAAGCAACACAACATAAATATCGCAAAGGCGCCAATACTAAATTTATTGAGTAAACATAATTAGGGCTTCAACCAAGCCCTACTAGAAAATTAGTTAAACATAATAAAAAAAAAGGAAAGAAGAAACATGAGAGAAGAGTCATCAATTCCTCTCCACAGTCTCCTTCTAGCCTCCGGCCTCCCGACCTAAAACTAAACTAAAACTAAAAGAAGATTGAAAGGTAAAAGAAGGGATTAATTGATGCGGTTGTGTGTGTTTTACAGGTGTATTTATAGGGGGTGAATAATCCTAGAAGGCTCAGGAACCCTAAACTTTCCTAAAACATAAAACTCCTTTATTTCCAAAACTGGTTCTGCCGCTTTATTGTTCACGCTTGTACATGTGCGCTCGATCACACATGTAGTGCGCTCAATCGCAATGCTGCACTCGATCTTTCTTTGCGCACGCACAAGCGCTGATGCGCTCGATCGCACCGGGGTTGCGCTCGATCGAACTTTATCCAGCAACTGCTCCAAAATTTCCAGTTTTCTTCTTTTTAAGCTCCAAAAGCTTCCAAAATGCTTCATTTTCTCCATAGACCTATAAAATCCATGTAAAACACATAAATGAAGTAAAATGGACTAAAATAACATAAACAAGGGCTTAACAAATGTAAATTAAGGGGCTTAAATATGAATATTTAAGCACTTATCATACCCCCAAACTTACATATTGCTAGTCCCTTAGCAATACAAAACTAAAAACTAAATGAAGAACAAAATTAAAGATAAATTCATTTCCATGATACTCAAAGATTTGGGTTGTGCATAAAACTATGATAACCGTTCATGAGTAAGCTTATAATAAAAACACATTTTTGTATTGAAAAAGGATTTTCAAAAGTTCATGTTACTTACCTAAGGTTGGTTTAAGGCATCGCAAGTTTGATTTGTGTGTGATGAATTAGTACATATAAGATGGGGCTTCCACATAATTTTAGTGTATAGGGTTTCGATGCCCAAACCTTTATCAAATTCCTTATCAATGAGAACAAAAATGGCATAATACTTTCTTCTTCTTTCTTTTTTTTTTCATCATGCGATCTTTGCCATGTTGAGTTCCATTGAGCTTTCTATTTGACCCTTGTAACGAGTGTTTAGCCAATGACTCCCAAACCAGATGGTTTTAGGGCATTAGGTGTAAAGACACCCCTAAGAACTTACTAATTCGAATAAAAAAGGCTATGAAACTAATAGGTTTTAATGTTTTTAAATGAAATTCCCACCTTTTGACGTGAACACTCAATGCTTACTGAGGCAAGAGGCCCAGTTACTCAGTGGAAAGCTTTTTGATCACTTTTTGCATGATGAAAATTTTTCTTTATTTTTTTCTTCTTTATTTTTCTTATGCCAAAGTGTTCTTTTCAACAAGTTATCCAATTATAGTTAGATTATAGAAACATATGCAAGAGAATTATATGTCATACCCCACACAAATGCGTGTTAAATGTGCTCGTGCAAATTTAGATCAAACTCATGAATTCTTAGGTGCCTTGAGGTAGGTAACTAAACTTTGTAGCAAGACTACGTGTTCTAGCTTTTAAGCTTACTAATGAATTGTTATCAAAATTTAAATCAACCAAAATTTTTGTTTACCAAAAAAACATGCATTTATCTTCCTAAAAAAAAAATGGGATTTAGTGTGTGCATGTGTTTCAAGTGCGTGTGTGATAGTATCTAGTATCTCCCACTACCCCCAAACTTAAAATACACATTGTCCCTCATGTGTGTGGCATGGAAAGATCTGACCTAGGAGATGGAGAACTAGGTTGCTTGCTTTGCTTGTAACACGCCCCCAAACTTGAACTGGATGCACGCACTAAGTACCTGACAAAGAAAAATAAACGTTGTTCCGGAAAACAAGAAATATAAATACTAGATATGTAAATATAAATATAAACAAAAAAAACTAAAATGAAAAGGATAAGTCTGGGGTGCCTCTTATGAGCGCTAAGTTTAACGTCTTCAGCTGGACCAAGCCTTATTCTTCCCCAAAACTAAGATTTGCAGCAACTAGCATAGGTAGTGTCTTATTCTCTCCCATATAAGCATAAGTCAAGTACTTCAGCAATTGCTTTAACTCCAAATTTGGTTCCTGGACAATAAAAGGGAAAAAAATAGTATTAGTAGGCATATGAATATCAAATGGATCGGTGTACTTACTTCGATGCTTTGGAGAGGCTTCAATGAGATGCATAGTTTCGATAATGTCATCAGTAACATCCTCAGATTCTGGCACTATACTCGATCTTGTGAGACTATATGTAAGAGTAGTTTCTAATGGATCAACGTGATGGTCATGAAAAACTTGTTCAACAACACTTTGCTTTTGTTTACTTAGCTCCTTAGCTATGTGCCCCACTTGTACTTCTAGTCTTTGAATAGCTTGCTCATGCCTTGCATTTATTTGGCTTTGTTCAGTCCAAAATTGTCTTACCTCTGCTATGAACTGCTCTTGTGAGGTCATCAGCTGTTGTTGTTGAACTGCCAGTTGCCTCACAATGCTCTCTAGGTCGCTCTCCTTTGCTTCTGGAACTGATTGGGCTGCTGGTTGGAAGTTTCTTTGTTTTCCTTGAAGGTTCCATGCATTTTGATCGTAGCTCCATGAGAAGTTGGGGTGGTTTCAGCATTCTGAATTGTAGGTATTTGCATATGGATTGTAGTTGTTTGGTCCCACATAGTTTGCTTGCTCTCGATCTGCAGATGAATATAAAGGGCAAATTTCAGTAGTGTGATCAAAATGACTACAAATAGCACATACCTGGAGTGGTGTAGCTTGTGGCCTAGGTGAGGCAATCCAAGAAATCATAACTTCTACAAGCATATCTAGCTTCCTCTCCATAGCATCTAGACAAGCATATCTAGCTTCCGCCATTGGTGCTTCTCCCTCGATTGAATTAGTTGAAAAACTTCAGCGTAGCAGTTTCAGTACTGCTTCTCGGGTACTCTCTGGAGCTTTTGCGTTCGAGCGCACCAAGAACAACGCTCGATCGCACTGGGATTGCGCTCGATCGCACCAAGGGGTGCGCTCGATCGCAATGAGGATAGAAACTCCTCCTCTGCACACCTAAAAAAAACATAAAACGAAAAAGAAGGAATAAATCTGATTTTTGATAAAAAAAAATAAAACAGAACAGAATAAAATAAAATAAAATAAAAAATAAAAAAACTAACAAAAATAATTCCAAAAAGAAATTTAACACAATCCCCCTGCAACGACATCAAAAACTTGTTGTGCGTTTATTCACCTAAATTAATAAGTAAATAACCATACTTATTTTACTTGCAAGTGCACAAGGTCAACTTAGTAGTATAGTGTGCGAAAGCAATATCATCTCCATAGGGATTGGTGAATTTCGTTTTAGAATTATATTCGCAATGTAAAAAGATAGAAATAATAAAAGAGTTGATTTTGATGAAGATAAAATAATAAAGATAAAGGCGTAGGGACTTGATATCAACTACTAATCATGCTACCCCAACAAAACAGTATGCTAATGCTTTACTCATGTCATGAATACCTAATGTTTGTCAACCTAAGGGCATGGTATCTACTCCTTAAGCTATTAATCTCCCTAAGCAACGAGTTAGACATGGTATCTCACTCTTTTCTCTCTCAAGGGATTCAACATGGTGTATGCTGAGTTGTTTCTTAAGAGAGCATAGGATCTGTGGAAATCGATAACCACACGGGACCTAGGGCATGGTATCTACTCCCGGTTTCCCATGTTGATTAACCCAAGAATCTGGTGTGGATATCTTTTGTTACTAATGTCAGACCCAGGACTTGGTCATCCAAATTGATCTAACTAACAAGTCCATACCACATGCACATATTGATCAGACATATACATATGAGGAATTTAAATAAACACCGGTATTAATCAAGTTAAGCAACACAACATAAATATCGCAAATGTGCTAATACCAAATTTATCGAGTAAACATAATTAGGGCTTCAACCAAGCCCTACTAGAAAATTAGTTAAACATAATAAAAAAAAAGAAAGAAGAAACCTAAGAGAACAGTCGTCAATTCCTCTCCACGGTCTCCTTCTGGCCTCCGGCCTCTCGACCTAAAACTAAAGGAAGATTGAAAGGAAAAAGAGGGGATTAATTGATGTGGTTTTGTGTGTTTTACAGGTGTATTTATAGGGGGTGAATAATCCTAGAAGGCTCAGGAACCCTAAACTTTCCTAAAACATAAAACTCCTTTATTTTCAAAATTGGTTTTGCCGCTTTACTGTTCACGCTTGTACATGTGCGCTCGATCGCACATGTAGTGCGCTCGATCACAATGCTGCACTCGATCCTTCTTTGCGCGCGCACGAGCACTAATGCGCTAGATCGCACCGGGATTGCTCTCGATCGCACTTTATCCAGCAGCTGCTCTAGGATTTCTAGTTTTCTTCGTTTTAAGCTCCAAAAGCTTCCAAAATGCTTCCTTTTCTCAATAGACCTATAAAAACCATGTAAAACACAGAAATGAAGTAAAATGGACTAAAATAACATAAACTAGGGCTTAACAAATGTAAATTAAGGGGCTTAAATATGAATATTTAAGCACTTATCACCCTTTCAGGTTTTTGGTTTAGACCTCTTGCCTAAATTTTGCCTAATTCACCCTTTCAAGTTTTCAAGTTAGCTGGCACAACCAATCTCATCCCCACATTAAGAAAAAATTAGGTTAGTTTGCATGGTAATTTAAAAGTGTTGTAAGGGTAGTATTGGGAATGGCTTTAATATTTTGAGTACTTTTTCCAAATGGTGCAAAAGTGTAACATAATTTTTCGAATGGGTGAAAAGGATGATTGCGGTTTTGGGGTTTTTTAGGGTATCCTTTGTGAAGGTGATAGGGGATTCCTGTAAAAGAGTATGATAGGATATAGCAAGGGATAATATGATCAATTATGGGGAACCCTTTGCAAGTGGTGCAAGGGTGGTTCATAATTGGTTGAAATGGCTTTAAATTGGGTGAATTCGTTTGAAGTGATAAAACAGTTCCTTATAAGTGGTTCTAGGGTGTATGTGTGAGCATGAAAACCGATGGACCCTACTCAAACCAGTGTAACAGGTTGGGTTAGGAAAATTTTAAACCAGTAGGGTCACAGGTTAAAAAAAATTTAATCCAACCCGAACTGATAACTCGATCATTATATAATTATATTCTATTATATATATATATATATATATATATATATATATATATATATATTTAAGATATACTTACTTTAAGTATTGATGCACTCATTCATATTTTGGTAAGTTAGTTTGGATTGCATTATATATTTTGTGTGTGTATATTTAATGGATTACATTCATATTTTGATAAGTTAGTTTGGATTACAATATATATTTCGTTTATGTTTGTGTGTGTATATATATATATATATCTTTTATTTCATTTTTTTCTTCTTAGAAACCCTCTAACAAAAAATGCTAGTTTCCATAAAAAAAAAAACTAATTAGAATTTAAATATGTGAGTAGCATATTTCTTTTTAATACTTTTTAGTTGAAGAAGACCATTTATTCTTGTGAAAGTATTTCTTTTGGACTTTCAATATGCTTTCCAAAAGCTTATTGAATTGATTTTCTTATCCTATGTTCATTCTCTTTATGTTTTTTGTATGGTGGAACTTGGTTGTACAGATTGTAGGACCAAGTCTATACTAGTGTTGAAATTTAAAACAATTTGATTGATTAAACATCTTTAAAGTCTAGTTTTATTTACTTTTGTATGATTTGTATAAAATTAAGGTTGTTTTAATTTTGTGTGAAGTGGTTTAAGGTATTTAATTTGTAAATGATTATTTGTAAGATTTAATAAATTCTTGTATGGATTTGATTTTGGATATAATGAATGATGAATAATTGTAGTAATTTTTTATTTAATATATTTGCATTAATTTTTAAGTGAAAAAAAAATACTAAAGCAATTACCCAAACTGATTTGAATGGGTTGGGTTGGGGTCGGATGGGTTCATGGGTTTGGTTTGGTTGAGATTTTTCAACCCAATATAGTTAGAATGGGTTGATTTTTTTAGATCAACTCGATCCAAACTGACCTATGCTCACCCTACTAGGGTGGGTGGTATCTTTCTTGAGAACGGGTTAGTGAATCCCAATGGAGAAATTAAATTTTATCTTTACCCCATAGAATGGTTTCTGAGGCTAAGCAATTTTCATTAATCGAAGAGGTCTTTTAAGGATTGTAATGTAGGCCAATGGTTACTATGTTAACTAAAGAATGGATGGTCAAAGACTCAAAAAGTGTTTTAATAGTTTCCAAAAACCAAGGACTATCCTTGATCATTTTGCTCAAGTTTGTTCGGTTCTTGTTTTGGTATTTTCACTTTCCAAACTTTTTTTTTCCTTTTTTATTTTCAAAATTTTTCTCTCCCTCTTGCAAGAATAATCATACATCATTGAGCAAAATAATAGTACTTAGTAAAGGTTTCATGAAGGCATTTCACTAAGGCTTAAAGAAGTTTTGAAAATGCAAAATCTATAGTGACAGGATACTAGAAATGATGGCTTCTTTTCATTTTAGTCAAATTGCTTAGCCTTTCCAAACCAAAAACATGTTGTTAAGTTCATGAAGTCTTTTGAATCGTCTCCACAAAAATTTCTTCAATCGATGAACAAACAAATTTGGATTCTTTAAAGTTAGATTTAGATTTTTTTTTTTTGGTACAAAAAGGATCATGGTTCACTTGTTTCCATTGGGGCCAATGAAATAACCATCCTAGGTAAGGTCTTCTAAATTGGATCTTCACTTCTTGCTTTGTGTGGCCCATATGAGTTTGGATCTTTTTTTAGGAATAGATATAATCCTTGCTTCTCGATTGAGAACTTAACTGAGTTTGGTCTTTTTCTCATGGATTTGAGCTTAAGACTTTAGATGAAAGCTTAATGGCCCAAGTGGACTCGAGTTTTTCTTGGATTAAAATTTTTCCTCTTGCTTTTCTTCTTACCTAGGATAGCTTAAGCCATTCATTATTGATAAGTGAATCATGTGAAAAAAAGATTAACACATTTTGCAAAATCATGTAAATACATCGTATAATTAAGTGAGTCCAATTTTCAAATGAAGTGAAATCATATGAGTTTGAGAATTCTCTCATTCATTAATAGCTTTCTTAAAGTGAACACAAGAACGTGTGGAATTAAATTTATTTTATTATATGAAAGAAACATGAAGAAATCATAATTCTTATTGAAAACTGAACAAAAAAAAAATAAAAAAAGAACAACTCAAAGACATTCCAAAGAAATTCTGAGGTATAATAGGACTCGACTTTTGGTGCCATCATGTTTTTTTCTAATCATCCACCTTATGTTAAAAATCTTTAACTCAAGCTATTTTCTCTTTAAGTCCCCAAAACTCACCATCACTATGCATGCCATTGATGATGTAGCTTTATTCCCTACCAACTCCTCAGTGGTATATTTGGGGCAGTTTATGGTATAAGTTTGGGAAGGATTTGGTTGGAATATGGTTTAGTGAGTGTTATGTGGAGGGTATTTGTTGTAGAAGTTAAATTATGATTGGAAAATAGATTAGACTTGGAGTTAACGAGGTCTTAAATCTCATTGCGGAGCGTTGAGCATTCCTAAGTGTCATTACTAAGTTGTTGGTGGAATGCCTAATACTTGGTGAGGTCATTATGGAAAAAAAACTAGGTTAGGTTGGTGCTTTGGAGCCAAAAGTCCTATCTTGCCTCCCTTCATCCAAAGGCTTGAGTTAGAGTCATCCCAAAGGAGTAAAATTAATAGGTCCTCTTCTACGCTTGCCTGGTCTACCGTGGTCATTGAGTTGTTTCCTTCTCGGATGGCCCAATTAGTATTTTTCATTAAAGATAACTACCTTATAAGCCATTGTGCCACCTTGAAATGCATACTCTTTGACACTACAAACTGAATCGACATTGCTCAACCTCTTCCTCATGTCAACTAATAGGTCCTTGAGTTCTTGCATCTCATTCTTTTAATTATTTTTGGGTCATTGCTTCTACTTCAATTGGATTGTTCTCCCTTAATCTCCTAATTTGGAATGTTGTGAGGTAGAAGGTCTATGGATGACTCTTTGTGCATGCAAAGAAATTTAAATTCCAAATCAATTTCACGATATGCATGTATTGAGTTCATCCTTCGTACTACTTGAACTATATGTTAGGTTTGAGATTTCTTAAAAAAAGAAATAGGTTTTGAGAAAATATATATTACTCGAACCCATTAATTGGTCCTATTGGTATTTTTCTAAGGTTTAAACAAGGGTGGAAAAATTAATTTCAGCATGTTAAAGGAGTGCACACATGTGTGTGCACACCTCTGTTCAGCAAGGCCAAAAAGTGCGCACAACTGTGAGGGGGCCAGCACCAGTGTGCACTGCACCTCTCCCTCACCAATGTCACACCGCCCAGCAAGAAGGTAATTTTGGTGGAGGGCAGTGCCGCACCTCTCCCTCACCAGCGCCGCACTGCCCAGCAAGTGGAGAAAAGGGTGCTTTGCCTAGCGACACACCGCCCTCTGTTCAGCGCCTAGGCGCTAGGCACACTGATGCACACATGGACAGCTTGTTTCAGCCTCTTGTTAAATTCATGGATGCAAGGTTAAAACATATAGGATCACTTAGAATTGATGGATGGCTAAGGTTGATTGCCCATCAAGATCTAAGGGTGGAGATTGACTTCAAGATAGGTTCAAGAAGTGGTGCACTATATAAAGGGTCACCTAGGTTCAATCTCAAGGGTGTGATAACACAAGTAAGATGTAATGTAACTATGAGTGTGTGTGAATAAGAGAATTGTGTGAGAGTGCAAAGACACAGACATACAAGAGGGACTCATTATAGAGAGGCTGGTTGTAAGGAAGAGAGATTAGTATAGAAAGTGATAAAGTCTTTCTTATTCTCTTCTTTGTTCCTTCAAGAACTTGAGGTTTCTTGGAGAGGGTTGCTAAATTATAAAGAACCATTTATTTAGTGCAGAGAGTTCAGAGGAACTCACGGAGATGTAGGCACATTGCTGAACCTCGATAATAAATCGCTTGTGTTCTTTTCTTTCTTGCTTTCGATTACTGTATTTCTTTCTAAAAGTCATTCTAGACTTGGGTGTTTGGAAGATCACCACCTGGGTATCTTGTCAAGGTGATTTCCAACAGTGGTATCAGAGCTAGAGGAAATACCACAACAGTGGTATTAGAGCCGGAGGAGCTAGTACAGTTGGATTAGAGCCAAGATTGGCGGGTATCAGAGCAAGAACAGAAGGTGACGGAGTCAAGACTCCAAGAATCGGAGGTCAACTTCTTGGGTGATTCAAGAACGGAGTTAAGATCTATATCTGATCGTGTTCTTGAGGTGAATCAAGGATGGAGTTAAGATCTATATCTGATCGTGTTCTTGAGGTGAATCAAGGACGGAGTTAAGATCAATATCTGATCGTGTTCTTAAGGGTGATTCAAGAACTGAGTAAAGATCAAGATAAGATCGTGTCTTGAGAGTGATGCAAGAACGGTGTTAAGAATCATTTTCGATCTGTGTTCTTAAGATTTAGAAGAAGTTGGAAAGCATTTGTGGGTGCTGCATGAATCAAGGGATCTTCTCTGCAAGATGGGTTCAAATTTCAGTATTGAGAAGTTTGATAGAAAGGGAGATTTTTCCCTGTGGAAGCAAAAGATCAAGGCGGTTCTTGTGGAACAAAAGGTGGACTTGACGATTGGAGGAGATGACGCTTTTCCAGCAAGTACCACGGAGGACCAGCGGAATGAGATGAAGAAGATGGCTTACAGCACCATCTTCTTGCACATGTCAGATAATGTCACAAGGGAGTACGGAGACTCAGAAGATCCAACTACAATTTGGAAGAAACTAGATGAGTTGTTTCTTGCCAAGACTCTCCCTAATAAGAGGTATATTCGTAAATAAATCTTTGCTTTTAAATTTGATTCTAATAAAGAGTTGCAAGAAAATCTTGGTGTGAAGATAAGGAGTGCATCAAGTGATAAGGAGCTGTTCTTTAAAAGAAGGCCAGCAACTCGGTATGGCACCAACCATGGCTACTACCAAGATAGAGGTAGAGGAGAGAGCCATGGGAGAGTGCACAACAACATGCATGGCTACTACCAGGAAAGAGGTAGAGGAGAGAGCCATGGGAGAGTGCACAGCAACATGCATGGCTACTACCGGGACAAAGTTAGAGAAGAGAGCTATGGGAGAGTCCACAGCAACATACATGGCTACTACCGGGACAGAGGTAGAGGAGAGAGCCATGGGAGAGTGCACAACAACATGCATGGCTACTACTGGGACAGAGGTAGAGGAGAGAGCCATGGGAGAGTGCACAGCAGCATGCATGGCTACTACCAAGATAGAGGTAGAGGAGAAAGCCATTGGAGATGTTTCTACTGCCATATAGAGGGTAATGTCAAGAAAGATTGCAAGAAGATGATGAAGGATAGAGGAGGAAGCCATACCAAGAATGGAGAGGCTTTGGTTACCAAAATAGAACAGCAAGATGATGATGTTCTTGTTGTGCGCTCAAGTGTGAGCAAGGGGCAAAAAGGCAGCGGGAAATGGATTTTGGACTCCAAGTGCATTCATCACATGTGCCCTCATCGGAGTTGGTTCAAGAATTTCAAGGAAACCAATGATGAAAGGGTTTTCTTGGGGAATGATATTTCTTACCAAGTGAGGGGCACGGGAGACATCCAGATGAGGATGTTTGATGGAATGACAAGGCTGCTGGAGAATGTGAGGTATCTCCCAGATTTGAGGAGGAATTTGATCTCATTGGGGCAGCTGGATTCCATGGGATACACATGCAAGATAGAGGGAGGAAAGATCAAGGTAGCCAAGGGATCTTTGGTAGTGATCAAAGCAGCAATGAAGGATAGACTCAATGAGATGATTGGAGACATGGAGATCAAGGATCAAGTAGCAAACTTGATGGTTGAGATGGATGAGGCAACCCTTTGGCACAATGGCTTAGGACATACAAGCGAAGAGGGCTTGCAAGTTCTCAGCAAGGATGACCTACTTGGTGGAAACAAAGTAGATGAACTTGATTTCTGCGAGTGTTATGTTCTTGAGAAGAAACACTTGGTCAGCTTCAACACCGTAGTGCACAAGTCTAAGGGCATTCTTGACTACATTCATGCGGACCTTTGGGGACCAACAAGGACACCAACAAAGGGAGGTAACTTTTACTTTCTGCCTTTAATTGATGATTATTCAAGAAAAGTTTGGGTTTATTTGGTTAGAAATAAATCAAATGCTTTGAATAACTTAGTGGTGTGGAAAAAGCTGGTGGAGACTCAAATGGGTAGAGTAGTTAAGGGGATAAGAACCAATAATGGCTTAGAATTTTTTAACAAAGAACTTGATCAATTCTATAGGTTAAATAGGATTCTAAGACATAGAACAGTTGTGAAAACCCCTCAGCAAAGTGGAGTTGCTGAGATGATGAATAAGACCCATATGGAAAAGGTTAGGTGCATGCTAGATGGATTCAAATTACCCAAATATTTTTTGGGGGAAGCGGTGTCTATTGCTGCGTATTTGGTTGATAGATCACCCTCTAGGATTATGTACCATAAGACTCCCAAGGAGATGTGGAGTGGAAAACCCCCTAAGTTGGACAACCTTAGGACTTTTGGGTGTGCTGCATATGCACAACAAAAGGATGATAAACTTAGCCCAGGATCTAGAAAATATGTGTTTCTAGGATATGGGGAAGGGGCTAAGGGGTATAGGTTATGGTCCTTAGAAAAAGAAGGATTGAGACTCATAACAAGTAGAGATGTTATTTTTAATGAATTGTTATTTCCCTACTTGGAGAAAACTAACCCTACAGGGGCTAGTGAGCAAACTAGTTCGGTATTTGTGGAGCATAGTATTAAGGAAGATCAGTTCAGGTAGAGCAAGGAAGGCAAGAGAGTTCGGACTAGGTAGAGCCCATTGATGAATGCCAAGCTCAGGACACTCATGAGGAGGCTGAACTGAAAGAGGATGATGCAGGGAGTCGGAAGGACTATCAGCTCACAAGAGACCGAGAAAGAAGGCTGGTCGGACCACCTTCAAGATATGGGTTTGCGGATGCTGCAGATGCAGCAGCTCCTTGGACAGAAGGAGAGATGAGTGAACAAGAGACTTACATTGATGCCATGGGATGTAAAGATTCACCAAGATGGAAGCTAGCTATGGAGGAACAAATGGATTCTTTGAGGAAGGACAACTTTTGGGAATTAGTGCACATTCCAGGAAATCAGAGAGTTATGGATTGTAAGTGGACTTACAAGATCAAAGAAGGGTACCCTCCAGGAGATGAAGTCTGGAATAAGGCTAGACTGGTGGCAAATGGGTTCACAAGAAGAAAAGACATAGATTTCACAGAAACTTTCTCACCTGGACACAAGGTGGAGAAGATGGTGAGTATCCTCATCTAGGTCATTGATGTGTTGTTGGTTTGGAACAGCAGGAAGAGAATGAACTCAGCGAGGAGTTCGAGAGGAAGGATCTCAGCCTTACACAAAAGATCCTTAGGATGTATATAATCCAAGAAAAGGAGAGAAACTTGTTAAGGGTTTCTTGGGCAATGAGTGTTCTTAGAAGATTTGTGAGTAGTCTCGGAAAGAAGTATTAGCTTGGGATGAAGTGGTACTGAGGTACTTGAAGGCTCAGTGGTAGCCGGTGGTGGCACTCATAACAACCAAGGCAGAATGCATAGCAGCTACGGAAGCCATAAAGGAGGCTATGGGGTGCAAAGGGTTGTTGGACGAGTGGGAGGTCCTAAAAGAGCAGGTTGTGGTGTCTTTGGATAGCCAAAGTGCATGGTACTTGTGGAGGAATTCGGTGTTCCATGAGGGGATGAAGCATATAGATGTTCGGTATCATTACATTCTAGAAAATGGTACGAAAGGATGCATTCATGTTGATAAGAAGGCCACGGAGGAAAGTCCTGCAGATTTAGGCACCAAGGTTCTACCTCTAAGAAGGTCCAATCATTGCTTTGGACTTCTTAGGATTGGAGTCGGTTGAATGATGACTCAAGATGAGTTTGGATCCTGAAGTTCTCTGCACAATGGTTCGGGTTTGAATACTTAGATAAAGGTAGAGATTGTTGGTATTTGTCTAAGGTTTAAACATGGTTTAAACAAGGGTGGAAGAATTAATTTCAGCATATTAAAGGAGTGCACACATGTGTGTGCATCACTTTGGGTGTGTGTGCATACCTCTATTCAGCAAGGCAAAAGAGTGCGCACAGTTGTGAAGGGGCCAGCACTAGTGTGCGCCACACCTCTCCCTCACCAGCGCCTCACCGCCTAGCAAGAAGGTAGTTCTGGTGGAGGGCAGCGCCGCACCTCTCCCTCACCAGCGCTGCACCGCTCCCTGTTCAGTGCCTAGGTGCTAGGCACACTGATGCACACATGGATAGATTGTTTCAACCTCTTGTTAAATTCATGAATGCTAGGTCAAAACACATAGGATCACTTAGAATTGATGGATGGCTAAGGTTGATTTCCCATCAAGATCTAAGGGTGGAGATTGACTTCAAGATAGGTTCAAGAAGTGGTGCACTATATAAAGGGTCACCTAGGTTCAATCTCAAGGGTGTGATAACACAATTAAGATGTAATGTAACTTGTGAGACATGTGTGTGAATGAGAGAATTATGTGAGAGTGCAAAGACACAGACATACAAGAGGGATTCATTGTAGAGAGGCTGGTTGTAAAAAAGAGAGATTAGTATAGAAAGTGATAAAGTCTTTCTTGTTCTCTTCTTTGTTCCTTCAAGAACTTGAGGTTTCTTGGAGAAGATTGTTGAATTATAAAGAACCATTGATTTAGTGCAGAGAGTTAAGAGGAACTCACGGGGACGTAGGCACATTGTCGAACCTCGATAACAAATCGCTTGTGTTCTTTTCTTTCTTGCTTTTGATTGCTGTATTTCTTTCTACAAGTCATTCTAGACTTGGGTGTTTAGAAGATCACCACCTGGGCATCTTGTCAAGGTGATTTCCAACAGGTCCAAATCTACTTAAGACTTTTTTTTTTGTGATATGCATGAAGAGAGAAGGTTTGGTTAAGTTTCATCTGCTAGTTCATGAGATGTGCTTGAATCCCATTTAACAAATTTCCTTTAACCAACCTCAGTTTCACTCAAATCATATGCTGGGCTTGAGTTTTTTTTTTCTTTCTGTATTCTTCCAAAAATAATGAACTTTTAAAAAAATGCACAATAATTTTTTAGGACCCAAGAAACAAATCTTTTACTCTCTTTTTGGCCCAAATCAATCATTAGATTTGAGTCCACTTGAAGTGGGTTTCAGTTAGTCCGCACACAAAACACAAATATATGCAAAAAGTAAAATTCAAACAAGGAACACCTTCTTGATTAAATTCCAAATCATTTCATTTTCCAAAAATTGAAATCTTCAGACATCACTCTCATTAGGTTGGTATCAATTCAAAATCATAGTTTTTGGTTAATTGATCTCAGTTATTTAATTTTAAAAATTAAATTGATTTAATTATATTTCATCAATAATTTACTTAAATCAGGGGGAATTAAGTACCACCATCTTTGGTTTGATTAAATCGATTTGATATAATTAACAATGTTTAATTAAAGATATTTCAAAACGTAAATTAACCTTATCTAAATTCAATTAAGGGAAATTTTTATTGATACCAACCAAAAGAGGGTTAAGTGGGGAAATTAAAATATTTTTTCAAAATTTTTAACTGAAAAAAATCTTTCAAGAATTTCTCAAATTATTTCCCATCAATTCACATTAATTCAGATTAATCTATAAATTTAGATATAGGAGATCATTCTTGGTCAACATAATTTCGAAAATTAAATCCTCTTAACCACTCCTCTTTAATGATTTTTTTAAAAATGGAAGGGGTTAACTCCCTTCCGTTTGATTTATCAACCTGATTAGGTTTGGTTCATGTCTAAAATTAATTTCTAAGGACTAAATAAAAGGATTTTTCTTTTCATTAATGCAAATAAATTTTTAAAAGAAGAAATATTTCATTAGTAATGACCAAGGAGAGAAAAGAATTTTGAATTTCGAAAATGATTCAAAATTTTGATTTTTGATTTCAAATTTATGCCTCAATTAATAAGAACTAACTCATGGAATATTCAAATTTAATTCTTGGAGTTACACTCTAAGACTTAAATAAAAATATCCTTCCATTAGTGGCCATTAAAGAAAGGATAAAAAATTTCAAAGTTTCAAATTTACACAAAAAAATGTAACTCAAGAAATATTCACATTTAAGTCGAGGAGTTACATTCCAAAAATAAAAGATTTTTCCATTTAAAGAAAAATTTAAAAATTAGAAATTATTTGAAATTCAAATCATGAAGGTGTAGGCAAATAATCATGTGATTCAAGAAGGATGTTATCAAACAATTAAGGCATCACGTTGTCAAACAAGATAAGTATATCGACCTCACACGATTCACATATAAGGATAGGGTCTACCTAGAGGGATGGTTACAGGGTTTCTCTATGGGTTGGTTCCAACTTATATCTTTGGATGACTCAATGGTACCCCATGGATAGAAGGATACCTTTATGCTTCTTGAGTAGGCTGAATTATGTGGACCACAATAGTGCAAACGCGGAGATAAACCTTTGTTACCTTGATAAGAACCTAGAGGAACACCAAGATATAAGAAAATTAGGATCACACCAACATACCAGGTGGATATCGGGCCCTCAAATTACTCCATTGTGAGCAAGGACACGTGCTTTATGTGCTTTGTGATTCCATAATAAGAATAAATTAAAGCTAATTTAGAAATAAATTTATGATAACACTACAAAGTTCAATCTCCCTAGCATAATCGCTAGCCATGGAAACCCATCCTTTCACCACCCTTTATTATTAGTAAGGGGGCTCCCACAAGGAGAGCTATTTTAGCTCTGGACATATTTTCCACAATGGATTCCTTTTGTCATCTAAGCACTAAGGAAGACAAGTAAAATGTCGCCATTTGACTTTGAAGGGGGTCAAAATCCCTTTTCACTGTCCTTGCGAGAGATTACGATTAGGGAGATTTGGGTACAAAAAAGTAAGGAATTATAACTTTCCCTTTCACTAAGGTAAAAAATTAGCCTTTTATGTTCTTGGAAATTTATTTAAAAATTAACTAAAATTAAATCCTAATACACACTAGCACTCTATCATGTACAAAACAATTTATCTTAATCAATGTAAGTTAAACAAAACATCACAAATGAGAGAATGAATATGTATACATGAAAAATTACTAAAGTTGCATGTGGACAACATAGTCCTTTTATGGATGAGTTTGGTCCTCCATCCAATTTTCTTTTTCAATACATTGATTTAAAAAATAAAACTAAAGCACGGGAACTTGAAATTAAGGAAAGTAACATTAAGGAGAAATAAAAGAAACACATTCAAGAGAGAAAATTAACAAGTGAACAATAAAAGGAGAACAAAAGATTAAACAAGAAAATAATAAGATAATGTGAAAACATAGAGTATGTAAGGTGACCATAAAACTAAAATAACATTTTTAATGATCATAGTGACATAGAGATAATGACATGTAAAAATGGGTAAGAGAAATATCAAATCAAAGCAATAAATAAATAAAATAAGCCTAAAATTCTATGGCGTATATAGGATGCCAATATATGAGATTTAGAGAGTTTTGAAATCAAAGCAAACAAAGTGGTATGAAAATGAAGAGAAAAGTTTAATATGCAAAAAATAATTCAAGAGAAAAAAAATATAAAAGTAATAAGCAAAAGAAGAAATTACTAACCATATCTTGCTCTTTTGGATTGGATGAACTTGAGCCTTGAACTTGCACTTGAAACAAAGAACCAATTAAGAAAGATACAAGAAATGTAGTTTGGTTAGTGCTCTTGATGTTGAGGGAGGTGTTTTTGGTGGAGTCTAACCTATTACAAAAAATTCCAAACCCAAAGATTATCCAAAGTGTGGTAAGATTGGTGAGTAAAATTCTATAGTTTTAGAAACTTTGCAAAGTTTGTAGGTGTAAATAGTGAAATAGAAAGGGTATTTATAGGAAGATTTGGGAGACAAAGGAGTGATTAGGAGTTTATGGCTGTAAATAGGTTGTTGGGGGCCGTTACAGAATCAATTTTGTAATGGTTTTATCCGGTGTTGAAGCATGATCACAAGATCAAAGTTGTGTAATAAAGTTGTTGACTATATAATGGCTATGAATTAATTGATTGGTCAACGAAAATGATCGGTCTAGTCCCCGGACCGATCGGTCCATGCTTTGAGTCGATCGACCCAATGGGCCTGAACCATCTCCTGATTTAGGTTTTCAAGTCATTGCTCGGGTTTTTGGATTTGACGCGTGTTTTGTGTTTAGTTGGGCTGGTTTTGGGTCCAATTGATCCTTTTGGGCTTAAGATTGGGTTTGTAATTGGTTTTTTTTTCTTAAGAACAAAGTCTCGGTTCTTTCTCCAAATTTGAGCATTTTAGGACTGAATTCTCATCATCAGGCTCCACACTTGGCCCATTCTAAGATTTGAAACAAAATTGAGTGTCTACAATACTTGGCGTAGTATTCAGGAGGGTAGGTCTTTGTTGAAGAAAGGGTTGCGCTAGCAAATCAATAATGGTACATAGGTGAAGATATGGTCAAATCTATGGTTTCCCACCCTATTTCCATTAAAAGTTTTTCCCCCAGAAAGTAATTTGGCTCCGAATGCTACAAAGGATGAACTAATAAACTCTAACAATAGAAGATAGCATACTGATCAGATGCAACTGAATTTTCTTCCACATGAGGTGGAAACAATATCCCATATCCCATTAAGTATAAAACAATTTGAAGATATGTTAATATAACATTACACAAATTTGGGTTTCTCTTCGATCCGTAGAGCTTATATATGGAAAAAATAGTGCGAGTTCGTGAAATTGATAATTTGGCACATTCTACCTCGGGTGGTAGAGGTTCAAGGCATGTAAAGGATAAAGGTTTGAAGTTGATATGGGTTGTACCATTTTCAAATAAGATTAAACAATTCATGTGTAGATTCTACCTAAATTGTCTCGCATGTTTGGTTAATCTGGAAAGGTGTGGAGTAGGTTTTGATGAGATGTGTGGGCTTTATGGTGAGGAAAAGAAGGATGGAATTCACGTTGTGATGCAGTGCACTATGGCCAAAGAGGTGTGGGGGGCCGTTATGGACTTTGATTATGCTCGATGTGCTCAGATGGGAATTCGAGAGTGGTTATTCAATGTCATAGATGCGTGGTATGGGAAGAAAATACGCTTTGGGTTCTGACTACATGGATAATACAGACAAACCGAAATCAAATTCTTATGAGAAACTTGGAAAAATTCACATGCAATTAGTCTCGGGCGCAACTAAATATTTGTTGGAATATATGGAAGAGAATTTGGTGGGTTCAATAGGTAAAGTGGACCATGGAGATAGGGACATAGACAGTAAGGCCAAGTGGGGCAGATGCCACCACTGAAATTCTCAAAATCCTTTTAGGTTATAGGTAAATTGCTGAAATACCTCCATAACTCATTAAATTTTTAATTTTGGCCCACTCAAATCTTTAATCTTAAAAGGTGTGACAAAAATTATCATTAATTGACTAAAGAGAAAGAAAACTAAAAAAAAAAAAAAAACTATTTTCTATTTCAAAAGAAGTTGAACGTGCTACCTGATTACGCCCAAAGAATAATGCAGTAGTTGTAGCACAGTTTTGGGGTGTCGATTTCACAGTGAGACAAGTTAAAAGAATAGTAGAAGGTACATATAAACTAAAGAAAAATATCAAATGATTAATGGAGAATTTAGATTGATTGTAAATGCAAATTAAAGCAAAGTAAAGTGAAACAGTAAAGCATTGGGAATCCTTTACACAAATCTGGTATTTTAATTATTCTTAATTCATTGAATAACTCAACTGGGAACTCAATTCCAAAATTCCCAATCGGAAGGTGTAGATTTATGAACCAAGATTAAACCAAATGTAACCCTTTGAAATATCATTCACCACGTTTAAAATACGTAAACTATTATCACTATTGAGAAAATCAAACGACGACAATATACTCAGGAAGCGATATTGCAACAAAGAACTAAATCAATATAGATAATTAATTAATCCCAACATAATCAAAGAGTTAATCCATTCAATAGAAAAAACATGACTGAATCCATAAACAGAATAAATTCTATGATTATTTGGGGAAGAAAACATCACCGATAAATTGCGAATGATAAAACAAAAGAGTTTTAATAATTGAAGATCTAATACATAAATTAAAAATAAATAAAAATACCATCAACTATGCAAGCTCATCCCTAGCGCCACTTGAGAATTTAGTTACCCATAAATATAATGGATAACAAAAATCTCAAGGGAAAATTTGAACTCTTCATGAGCATCCCCGCTTGGTAGTCGAGATTCCCCAGATTGCTCCCTAAAAGCCCTCCGGATTGCTCCGCTTAGTAGCAAAGTCCTCCAGACTGCACCCTGTTTGGTAGCAAAGCCTTGGAGACTGCACACCCATTTGATGAAGTGAAATAGGGCTTTTATAGGGGAACTCCATGAGTGCAATATATTTCCAATTTGATGTGGGATGTGGGATATAGAAATGTGTTTCCAACCGATATAGGATGTGGGATTTAAGCCTTCACATATGATGAGTCTTAAATATTGCATATTTAAGCCCCTAAAATATATTTGTTAAGCTCTTAGTTTGTATTATTTCACTCTATTTTATGTCTTTTCTGTGTTTTGTGTATTTTTATAGGTTTGTGGAGAAAATGAAGCATTTATGGAGATATTAAGCTTCAAGAGCAAAGACTGAGGATGCATAGTGCGATCGATCGCACGAGATATGCGATCGAGCGCACCTGCACTCAAGCGCACCTGCGCTCGAGTGCACCTGCACTCGAGTGCACCTGCCTACGAACGAGTGCATGGTCAACATCCCACATCGAAATATTTGCAGTTCAGTGCACATTCGATCGTGCGCACAAGACATGCGATCGAGCGCACCTGCGATCGATCGCACCATTCTGCGATCGATCGCACTCGATCAGTATCCCACATCGAATCTGTAACCCATATTGCTCCGGGACTCCCCTTATATAAACACCATCTGGCCTCATCATTCAGGGTGCAATTCCTGAACCACTTGGTGTAATCCGATGGATGTTTGTTAGCATTCTGGTGGATCCCGAAGGCTTTGCTACCATGAGGGGAAGCGCCGCCCAACAGCGTGTGGAACTTCTTCCTTGTATAGTAATTATTTTTTTTCATTTAGTTTTGTTTAGTTTAAATGTTTAGCACTTTTATTATAAACTGTAGTTTCATAACTACGAGTGGCTAGAATCTTCAACTAAGGTTGAAGATGAAGCCTCGCCATTGTTTGGCATATTAGTTTCAGTTTTGTTTATATAATTTTGATATTTTTTTTAGTATAAATGTTTTGTCAATTATTTGAGTAGAATATTATGATTGATTGTGTTTAAATTATTTTGTTGGATATTCCTTGTGTTCCATCTGATGGATACATCAAATTGTTTTTGATTAAATTGGATTTCCTTTGTGATTTGTTAAAAGCGGATACATTGGATGCTTTTGGTTTAATTGGGATATTTGTTGTTTTTTTTCTTAAGTTGAATTCATGGAATTTTTTGATAGGCTATCTTTAGAACATTCAGATATATGCTTAACTTTGGCCGGGTGGATTCAGAAACCTTAGTCTTTTTATTAGCTTTTAAAATCAATTTTGTTTAGCTTTTATTTATTTTGCAACATGTAATACAAAACTTGGAACTAGGTTAAGATAAGATTAGTTTAGATAAATTTATATTTTCACAAAGCAATTCCCTATGGATTCGACCTCGCACTTGCACAACACTATATTGCAAACGACTCATGCGCGTGCGAGTAATTTAAAACTCACAACAAGGTTTTGGTGCCGTTGCCGGGGACTTGTTTTGTTTGTGAAATTTTTGTCTGAATTAATTTTATTTTTCTACTAGTTAGTTAGCATTATTTGTTTGATTTTTCTGTTTGATAATTTTATTTTATTTGTTTCTATTTGTTTATTAAAAAAAAAAATTTTGCAAATTTCTGCTGGTAGGTTATTTTAGTGCTTTTTGTGCGGTTTATGCTTGGTCGGAGATCCTTGAATTTAGATTTGACACATTTAGATCCCGACTTAGAAAGAACTCTCAGGAGGCAGAAGAGAGCACCAGTTGAAATGGGGGAAAATTTTAGGAATGCAAATCATCCTGAACATGTAGAGCAACCTAGAGCTTGGAACGTGGATTCCACTACATCCCTTAGGGATTTGTTTGCACCCGTTGCGACCAATTCATCTTCTTGCATAGTGTTACCACCTACCAATGCCACCCATTTTGACTTGAAACCCCATGTCATCCAACTCCTACCCTCATTCCATGGCCTAGATCTTGAAAATCCTTATAGCCATGTAAAGAAGTTCAAAGATATTTGTGCTACATTCAAATTCCAGAACTTCTCTGAGGAGTCTGTCCATTTTCAACTTTTCCCTTTTTCTCTTCACGATAGAGCTAAGGCATGGTTGGATTCCAACACGTCCGGGTCTATCACATATTGGGAAAACTTGCTTAGTAAATTTTATCATAAGTTTTTCCCAATGTCAAGAGTGAATGAGTGCCGAAAGGAGATTAGTCCTTTCACTCAGGACGAGGATGAGAAGTTCTCTGAAAGCTGGGAATGCTTCAAAGAGTTACTGATCAGATGCCCTCCACATGGATATGAGAAGTGGAGACTCGTTCAATTCTTCTACCAAGGGTTGACTCAACCCAACCGTAGTATGATCGAGTCTATGAATGGGGGGGCATTCTTAAGTCTGACGGGAGATGAAGCATACAACGCATTGGATAAGTTGTCCAATAACTCGCAGCAGTGGGATTTTTCAAGCTGTCGAGATAAGTCTGTCCGTGCTCCCAAGAAAGGAGGCATCTATGAGGTCAGGGAAGACGCTAACTTGAGGCTAAAGTTAGATGCTCTCACTAAGAAGATTGACGCTCTCACTGTGGGCCAATCCATCAATGCTGCCAACACATTCCATGTTGAAAGCTGTTCCATCTGTGCTAGTCCCATGCATCTAGCATAGAATTGTCCAGCAATGCTGGCTTTTTTCGAGTATCTTATGGAACAAGTAAATGCTTTCAATGACAATCGGAGGCAGCCGGATTGATCGTACTCCGAGACGTACAATCCAGGGTCGCGGAACTACCCAAATTTTTCATGGAAGCAGAACCAACCAATGAATCAGGGAGGAGCCCCTCATCATGCTCATAATCAGTATCCTCCCGGATTTGCCCCACAAATTCCTAATCATGGTCGTTCTGCCTATCCAGCACCATCACCTGCTTACCAAGCACCCACTCAAACACCAGCACCAGTTTCACAGTCGCTAGAGGACACCCTTAAGGAGTTCATGAAGACGACTAGCCAAAATATAAGTGATGTGAGGAGTGCAACAGTGGTAAACACCCAAGCAATTGCCAAGCTGGAGAGTCAAATAGGGCAAATTGCAAGTCACTTGGGTGAGAGGGAAAAAGGAAAGTTCCCCAGTCAGCCCGTGCCTAACCCGAAGGGATAATTTATGGTTGGAAATTCTTCACATCTTACGCACGGGGAGGAACAAGTGCAATCGATTGTTACACTAAGGTCTGGGAGACAAGTTGACAATCGAGTGGAAGAGACCCCTGCTGTGCAGCAAGGGGAAGAAGGTGGCAATAAGGAGAAGAGAGATACTGAGCCATCTATAGCCACACCTACTATGAAGGATCCTCCTAGGTCATTTATACCTAAAGTGCCCTACCCCGAGAGATTACAGGCGCCCAAGAAAGGAGGGAAGTATGAGGAAATTTTGGAGCTATTCAAGCAAGTCCAAATCAATATCCCATTTTTGGATGCCATCAAGTGTTGTCATATGCCAAGTTTTTAAAGGACTTGGTCACTATCAAGAGGAGGACGAATGTCCTGAATAAAGAATTTTTGACCGAACAGGTTAGCTCAATCCTTTAGTGAAAGCTACCCATCAAGTATAAGGACCCGGGGTGTCCTACCATCTCTTGCACGATAGGAGTCAGCCAGATCGAGAGGGCTCTATTGGATCTAGGAGCAAGTGTGAATCTTCTGCCTTACTCACTCTATCTACAGTTAGAGTTAGGAGAACTGAAGCCCACCAACACAACACTTCAACTGGCTGACAGGTCAGTGAAAATACCACGGGGAATAGTTGATGATGTTTTGATAAAAGTAGATAAGTTCTATTTCCCCATGGATTTTATTGTGCTTGACACAGAACCTGTTCAGAATGTAGGGATTTAGATACTGGTTATTTTAGGGCGACCATTCTTAGCCAAGGCTAACGCCCTGATCAATTGTAGGACAGGGGTGATGAAGATTTCCTTCGGAAATATGACAGTAGAGTTAAACATATTTGATATCACTAGGCAACCACTAGAGTATAATGAAGTGAAAAATGTATGCTTGATAGAGGAGATTCTTGAGGAGACTGTGGATGAATCAAGCATTGAGGATCCCTTGGAGGCTTGTTTTGCTCACTTTGGAGAGGACTTGGGCTTAGATAAGCTACTTGAGGAAGTGAATGCCATTTTGGAGTCTAATCCTCAAGAAAGCAATGAGACAGAGGAAACTGCAGCACTTGAACCCCCCAAGAAGGAACTTAAGCTTTTACCAGATAATCTTAAGTATAAGTTCTTAGGTCCAGCCGATTGTTTGCTTGTGATTATAGCTTCCGATTTGGGTGAGGCTCAAGAGGAGAAATTATTAGATGTCCTAAGAGAGCACAAGGAAGCTATCGGTTGGACTATTGAGGATATCAGGGGAATCAGCCCCTCGGTGATGATGCACAAGATACATTTAGAGGAGAATGCCAAGCCATCGAGGGAGCCACAAAGAAGGCTCAACCCAGCTATGCAAGAGGTTGTTAGGGCAGAAATAATTAAGCTGTTAGATGCAGGGATCATTTATCCCATCTCTGATAGCAAGTGGTTGAGCCCGATTCATGTCATGCCCATGCGAGCAGGATTGACGGTAGTAAAGAATAAGGACGACGAGTTGGTGCCAACTCGTGTTTAGTTAGGGTGGAGAGTGTGTATAGACTACCGTAAGCTGAACGTTGCGACAAGGAAGGATCACTTTCCACTGCCATTTATTGATCAGATGGTGGAGCATTTAGCTGGGCACGAGTATTATTGTTTTTTGGATGGTTATTCTGGATATAACCAAGTCCCTATGGACCCCGAAGATCAGGAGAAGACGACGTTTACCTGTCCTTTTGGGACATTCGCCTACCGTTGCATGCCCTTTGGGTTATGCAATGCACCCGCTACTTTTCAGCGATGCATGATCAGTATATTCTTTGACATGGTAGAGCGATTCTTAGAGATTTTCATGGACGACTTCTCTATCTTCGGTTCAACCTTTGAAGAGTGCCTGCACCGTCTCGCTTTGGTTTTAGTGCGGTGTAAGGAGAATAACCTAGTGCTTAATTGGGAGAAATGTCATTTTATGGTTAAGCAAGACATTGTACTGGGGTATGTCGTATCTCATCAGGAGATTGAGGTCGACAAAGCGAAGGTGAACCTGATTTCCAACCTTCCACCCCCACGTACAGTGGAGAAGGTTCGATCTTTTCTGGGCCATGCAGGTTTCTACAGGCGATTTATCCAGAATTTCAGCAAAACCGCCAAGCTCTTGTGCCAGTTATTACAAAAGGATGCCCCATTTATATTTGATGAGGACTGTAAGCAAGCATTTGGGGATTTGAAGAAGATTCTGACGTCCACACCCATTATTCAGCCACCCAACTGGGGTGTGCCTTTTGAGATTATGTGTGATGCATCAGATTATGCTGTTGGAGTTATTTTGGGGCAGCGTGTTGATAAACTTCCCCATGTTATCTATTATGCAAGTCGAACTCTAAACGATGCACAACTTAATTACTCTACCACTGAGAAGGAGTTGTTAGTAGTCGTTTTTGCATTAGACAAGTTCAGATCCTACTTGTTAGGATCTAAGGTCATTATCTACTCAGATCATGCAGCCTTGAAGTATCTTTTCTCTAAAAAAGATGCTAAATCTCGTCTTATCCGATGGATCTCGCTAGTTCAAGAGTTCGACATCGAGATTCGGGATAAGAAAGTTTCTGAAAATATGGTGGCGGACCATTTATCTAGATTGATTGTGGATTTCACTGAGGCCGCCACTCCAATTTTTGAGACATTTCCTGATGAGCAATTAATGGTCATTGCTCAAAATCTCGCTCCATGGTTTGCTGATATAGTGAACTATCTTGTCACCGGACACATGTCTTTGCATTGGGGGCGACAAGATAAATCAAAGTTTTTAGCCGTGGTAAAACATTTTTTCTTGGATGATCCTTATATGTTTAAGTGTTGTCCTGATCAGATCATTAGAAGGTGTATTCCTGAGCATGACCAATCTAATGTCATCGCCTTTTGTCATGATCATGCTTGTGGAGGCCATTTCAGTGCTAAAAAGACCACTGCAAAGATTTTGTAGTGTGGATTTTATTGGCCTACCATGTTCCGAGACTCTCACACCTACTGTGTATCTTGTGAGCGTTGCCAAAAGCTAGGGAGTCTTTCTAGGAGGAATATGATGCCCCTCAACCCTATTCTGATTGTTGAGATTTTTGACGTGTGGGGCATTGATTTTATGGGACCGTTCCCAAACTCCTTTGGCAACTTGTACATTCTAGTTTCTATGGACTATCTGTCCAAGTGGGTGGAGGCCGTTGCGTGCAAGACCAATGACCACAGAGTTGTGGTCCAGTTTTTGAAGGACACTATTTTTGCTCGATTTGGTACACCTCGAGCAATCATAAGTGATGGAGGTAAGCACTTTTGCAACCAGATTTTTGAGCAGTTGATGAATAAGTATTTCATCACACACAAAGTTGCCACCCCATATCACCCGCAGACGAGTGGACAAGTGAAAATTTCTAATCGCGAGATTAAACACATTTTAGAGAAAACTGTGAACCCTAGTAGAAAGGATTGGTCTCTGCGATTGACTGATGCACTGTGGGCATATCGGACAGCCTTCAAGATGCCAATTGGCATGTCTCCCTATCGTTTTGTGTACGGAAAGGCATGTCACCTTCCGGTTGAATTAGAGCATAGAGCCTATTGGGCTATCAAGCAGTTGTACTTCAATCTTTCGAAGGATGGCACACAAAGGAAGTGATGAGAGTCATAAAATGCATCTAAACAATACTTAATTGTTAACACTTTAGGGTTAATCTCGGTCGTAATCACACTTTTACATGTTGATAACTCTAAAGTGTTATTCATAAATCATTGACTTAATTCGATGCATTTTCAGGTGCTTTGAGTATAAAGAGATGATAAAGCGATCCATGATTAAAGCGCCAAAAGATCTTGGGTGTCGTGCTCGTTTTTGTCCAAGGTTTAGACCTTTTCAAAAATGATTTAAAGATGATTATAAGTCTAAACCAAGGTTGGATTTTTCAACCTAGCGTCGCGCCTCTCACTGACCAGCACCCCAGTGCCCAGGCAAGTGAGTGCCTAGGCGCCCATGAATCAGCGCCGCGCCCCTTGCCACCAGCGCCGCGCCCCTCGTCCATCAGCGCCGCTCCCCTCGCTAACAGCGCTGCAGCCTTCACTTTCCAGCGCCTAGGCGCACACTTAGACAACTGCGCGCACATGCTACTGGACCCACCTTCACTTTCCAGCACCCAGGCGCACACTCAGACAAAGCCGACTGCGTGCATATGCTGCTGGACCCACCTTCACGTTCAAGTCTTCACTTTCCAGAGTCCAGGCGCATGCTCAGACAAAGCCAGCAGCGTGCACATGCTGTTGGACCCACCTTCACGTTCCAACCTTCACTTTCCAGCGCTCAGGCACACGCTCAGACAAAGCCAACAGTGTGCACATGCTTCTGGACTCCAATTTAGACTCAAATCAAGGCTGTGCAAAGACAGCTCTCCCTCGTGGGCTATAAATATATGCTTAAGGTTTGCAGCCGGGGGCTAGCTCGAAGAGAAAAAAGACAGTTTTTGGTAGATACAAATTAGAGAAGTTTTTAGCATTCTGTTTAAGTTTTCGTTAGTTGGAAATCAAGGAGAGAACATCCACATTGTTCTTCCACCTTGAGCTCCATGGCCAAGAAATCAAGGGGAGAACATCTATATTTTTTTTCCACCTTGAGTTTCATAGCTAACTAATCATCAAACAAGGGAAATGGATGAATCGTTAGGATTTTATTGTTCCTTATTTCCTGTTCTTGATTCATTTGTATGGACTTATTGTTAAAACATTGTCAATGATTTACTCTTTGATTAATTAAGAAGGATTTGAGTTCATGTGATAGCTGTATTCTATATTATTCTTCTTTTAGTTTCTCTCAATCCGGTGATTGCATCCTTCTACTCCACATAAGTCTAGTCAAGCTCTTCTTATGTCAAGTTGTTTGGATGCAATTGATTTCGGTATATTTATCTTATAGATCGGCCATTACTGTGATATCATTATTGCAATATATTGTCGTATGACTCGCGATTACATCTCCATCCGAGAAAATTGAGATCACGATGGAAGGGACCTTATGTGGTGAAGAGTGTTTTTCCTAATGGAGTGGTTGAGGTTGAAGATCCTTCTGATGGTCGAACATTTCGAATCAATGGCCAAAGGTTGAAGCTTTACTTGGAACACGAACATGTTAAAGACAGCCCCGAAGAAATTTCTTTGGTGGCCTCGGTTTATGTTTGGTAATCGGGTACTTTCGTTCCACTGTATACTAGTTTTCATTTCGTTTTGATAAATTTTTGTTAATTTAGAATTTTTGTTAATTTAGAATTTTTGTTAATTTAGAATTTTTGTTTTATTAAATTTTTGTTAATTTAGAATTTTTGTTTTATTAAGTTTTGGTTAATTTAAGTCTTTGTTAATTTAGAATTTTTGTGTTGTTAAGCCTATTTTATTTTTTATTTGTGTGTTGTTCTTGTACAAGCAAGGAATTTTCTGTTTTAGGACACTGGATCAGGCCCAGGCGCAGAGCAGGCCCAGGCGCAAAGCAGGCCCAGGCGCACAGCACGCCCAGCCCGCTCCTCGTCTTGCAGGCCCAGGCGCACAGCACGCCCAGCCCGTGCCTCACCTCTCGCAAGCCCAGCGCCTCGCCTCTCTCAAGCCCAGTGCCTCGCCTCTCTCAAGCCCAGTGCCTTGCCTCTCTCACGCCTAGCCCGTGCCTCACCTCTCGCAAGCCCAGCGCCTCACCGCTTGCCCGAGCCCAACAGCACCAAAACCCTAAAATCTGCCCTATTTAAACACTTTTTCCAGCCTCTTCCTCATTTCTCCTCTCACACCAACGGCTGCACACTCCTCTCTTTCTCATTCTCCCTCCATATCAACCCATACCAACTCTTTCCCTCTTCCTTTCTTGATCTAAACTTCATTTCTTGAAGAATTGCACACTATTGTTTCCCATTTTTTGCAGAAAATTTCTCCAAGAGATTTGGGTCTAAGAGGAACTTTGTTTTTTCACAAAGATATCAAATTGGTGGGTAGCTTTTCCTCTCTCTAATTGTGGGCAAGTAAGACCAATTTCTCTTCTTCATTGTTCAATTGTACTTTTTGGTGGTTAAATTTTGCTCTTAAGTTCATTGTTTCATTTATTTAATTTCCATGGCACAAAGGATGAAGAGAGCTAAGGGAAAAGAACCACAAGAGTTTGATGAGACTAAGTTTGTTAGTTTTGAAGCGAGTGAGAGCTATGTTAAAATAATGCAAAATAGAAAACTCATTCTCGAGAGAGGATTTAACATTATCGAGAGGAGGAACCCGACTCTTTTTAGAATGATTCTCTATAGGAATTGGAGTGCATTTACAAAATCACCCTTTCATTCCCTAACAATTTGGTCCGAGAATTTTACGCTAATGCTGACGAACATAGCAATGGTAAAGTGTGGGTGAGAGGCACAATAGTATCTTTTAGCAGCTCATCAATAAATAGCTTATATGGGTTACCTGACATCCCACACAGTGAGTATAGAGTATATGTGTTTACATTTAATTATGAAGAGATTCGCTATACTCTCTGTATTCCGGGCACTACATGGAAAATGTCGGGTGATTCCCCGATCACCTTGCCCGCTGCTTCTTTAAATGTCAATGCTCGGGCTTGGCAATATTTTGTGTGTCACAGGTTGATGCCTGCCTTGCACTATAGTGATCTCACTGTTGAGCGAGCTATTCTGATTTATGCAATTTTGATGGGAATGACTGTTGATGTGGGCCAAGTCATCTGTAAATCCATCTTACACACTGTTAGACTAAAGCTCGGATTATACTTTCCTTCTTTAATTACCCAATTGTGCATCCGAGCTGGAGTTCCACACAGTACTGATGAGGAAACCCAACCACCAAAGAAACCCATCAATGATGGCATGCTCGCTCAGATTAAAGCCTCCAGGCTGCCAACTTCAAGTGAGGGAGCCATAGCTGCTAGCACCCCTCCTTCCTCTAGGAATATCACGGTTGCTGAGCGCCTTGAGTGCTTAGAGAGTCGTTTTGACGAGCATCATAAATTGTTGTTTGATAGGCTAGATCGTCAAGACCAAATGTTAGCTAGGCAAGACCGGTTCCTGGCTCGGCAAGCCGATTACCAAGCAGAGGTCAACTCTGCTTTTGGTCAGATGTACCAACACCTTGCCTTCGCTACTGGTTGTAATATGGGTCTTTTTCCTACTATACCACCCTATCCGGGTTCATTTTTGACCCACCTCCTGATGAAGGTGAAGGGACTGAAGAGATTGAAGTAGAGGATGATAATTTTGAGGATTAGTAGGGATATCTCTTGTTTGTCAACTTTTATTTTATTTTACTAACATTTCTTATGTTTTTATTTTATTTATTTTTTGTCTTTGATTTTAGTTGTTAGTTATTTCCATTTCGTGTGCTAACCTAACAAACGGTGGGAATCTTGATGTTACACCGCAGTTGCTTCCTTTTTGCTTGTTCTGTTCTATGTTGTAGATCAAAAATTTCAGCGAGAAGAATGGTATGCAGTTCAAATGGTGGTGTGCAATTTTCAGCTTCTGTGCACTTTTAGCTAACAAAGGGAGTTTCTTTTCCTTTTTCTTTTACATTGAGGTCAATGCAATGTTTGGGTTGGGGGTGGAGGAAACACATTTCTTTCCTTTTTCAATTGAACTGCTTGGTGTCACTTTCCTACTTTTTGTTTGTTACGATAATTTTTTTTTAAAAAAAAAGTTTGTTTTTAGCATGCTTTGTGTTAGCCTTGGAGTTATTCACATGTCAATGATATGAGCTTAATTGAGATAGTATATAGCACTTAGAAGAAATTAAATCTTACTTCGGTTTAAAATTAATTTAAGTATCAATCTTGATTTGGTTAGAGACTCTAGCTTGTGGTAAGATTGTATGATTAATCGTAAGCATTTAGAAAAGCTTTATGTGTGATTATTTTGTGAATATTTTTGCGGTCTCGACAAGCTCTAGAACTTACTTGATAACCACTTGAGGAGAATTTCTTGAATGCACATTACTTAGTATATGATATAGGCCATTTTTGGACCGTTTGAGCCGTTTTAACTTAACCTTGTTATATTTATCGCTAGTCACCTATTTGAGCCTTTTTCTTGAAAAGAAAAATTGAGTCTTGTTTCTTTCAATAAACCATTTACTTACCTTTATGAGCCTAAAGATATTTTATCCTTACCTTTCTTTTAAAAGAACTTAGTTATACACATGTTATGAGAAGCACTTAAAAGGAATAAGGGTGGAAATATGAGAAAATATTACTACTATAACCCAAGTACATTAAAAGAGATAAGTTGGGGGTTGTGGAAAAGGAAAAAAAAAGAATGAAAGAGGAGGTGAATGATCTTATGCCAAAATAAAAGAAAAATGTGAATTATGGCAAAGAAAGAAAAGAAAAAAAAGAAAATGGTGATTTATTGTGAGAAATGCTCGAAAAATGGTTGAAAGAGTTGGGTGTTGAAGTAAGGTTATCTTGTACTTAAAATGGTTATGTTTAAATTAAGAGACTTAGTTCTTTTATTTGTTTAAACTTTCCCGTTCCTTCTTGACCTTTACCAAGCCTAACGTTACAAGCTTATAAAAGACCTATTGATCCGATGTAATGTGATTTTTCTACAATAGTGGAGAGTGGTTTGAAATGTAAGCTTATGGAGCTTGTTTTTGTGATTGACATCACGCGATTTATTTTTTTAGAGGCCAAGACTTGTATTCATGAATATTGTGCATAAAATCATCCGGATGTTCAGATTAATGGATTGTGGTAAGACAGATGTTAAGAGTCAATAACGATTTTAAGATTGATGTTTGAATTATTTTTGGATTTGAGTGAAATTTAATGGTTCTATATGCTATATGTTACGCATTATTTTTTAGACAAAGATTTTTGAATCACTCTTGGTTAACACTAGCATTGTTGTATTTTGCTTTAACTTCTAAATAAAGAACTCATTTCATGTCTTTCGCTTGAATTGCTAGGGACTAGCAATAAGCTAGTTGGGGGTTGTGATGAGAGTCATAAAATGTATCTAAACAATAATTAATTGTTAACACTTTAGGGTTAATCTCGGTCGTAATCGCACTTTTACATGTTGATAACTCTAAAGTGTTATTCATAAATCATTGACTTAATTTGATGCATTTTCAGGTGCTTTGAGTACAAAAGAGATGATAAAGCGATCCATGATTAAAGTGCCAAAAGATCTTGGGTGTCGTGCTCATTTTTGTCCAAGGTTTAGACATTTTCAAAAATGATTTAAAGATGATTATAAGTCTAAACCAAGGTTGAATTTTTCAACCTAGCGCCGCGCCTCTCACTGACCAGCACCCCAGCGCCCAGGCAAGTGAGCGCCTAGGCGCCCATGAATCAGCGCCTCGCCCCTCGCCATCAGTGCCGCTCCCCTTGCCACCAGCGCCGCGCCCCTCGCTTATCAGCGCCGCACCCCTCACCAACAGCGCTGCAGCCTTCACTTTCTAGCGCCTAGGCGCACACTTGGACAACTGCTCACACATGCTGCTGGACCCACCTTCACGTTCAAGCCTTCACTTTCCAGAGTCCAAGCGCACGCTCAGACAAAGCCAGCAGCACGCATATGCTGCTGGACCCACCTTCACGTTCCAGCCTTCACTTTCCAGCGCTTAGGCGCACGCTCAGACAAAGCCAGCAGTGCGCACATGCTTATGGACTCCAATTCAGACTCAAATCAAGGCTGTGCAAAGATAGCTCTCCCTCGTGGGCTATAAATATATGCTTAAGGTTTGCAGCCGGGGGCTAGCTCGAAGAGAAAAAAGACAGTTTTTGGTAGATACAAATTAGAGAAGTTTTTAGCATTCTGTTTAAGTTTTCGTTAGTTGGAAATCAAGGAGAGAACATCCACATTGTTCTTCCACCTTGAGCTCCATGGCCAAGAAATCAAGGGGAGAACATCTATATTGTTTTTCCACCTTGAGTTTCATGGCTAACGAATCATCAAACAAGGGAAAGGGATGAATCGTTAGGATTTTATTGTTCCTTATTTCCTGTTCTTGATTCATTTGTATGGACTTATTGTTAAAACATTGTCTATGATTTACTCTTTGATTAATTAAGAAGGATTTGAGTTCATGTGATAGCTGTATTCTATATTCTTCTTCTTTTACTTTCTCTCAATCCGGTGATTGCATCCTTCTACTCCACATAAGTCTAGTCAAGCTCTTCTTATGTCAAGTTGTTTGGATGTAATTGATTTCGGTATATTTATCTTATAGATCGGCCATTACTGTGATATCATATATTCTCTCATCTAATCATTATTGTTAGTGTTAAAGTTTACACCTTCTTTCGTAATTAACTTGTTTCCCTATGGAATCAACACCCCAAAGTTATACTACAATAACCGTGTTATACTTTGGGCGTAATCAGGAAGCTCTAACTCAATGAATTAGAGGAGCTACGGAATGATGCATACGATTGTGCATGGTCTTACAAGGCACAAATGAAGAAGACTCATGACCAACACATTTTGAGATGAGCTTTTAAGCCGGGTCAAAAAGCTCTTTTTTACAATTCACGCTTGCATCTTTTTCCAAGCAAGCTCAAATCTCGTTGGAAAGGCCCATTTATTATTTGGTCAGTTTTTCCTCATGGGGCCATCGAGATTGAGGATCCCAAGAATGGTAACACTTTTAAGGTAAATGGACAAAGGCTAAAACCATTCTTGGAGTTGAGGAGTCCAGACATAGAGACGATATTATTGGAGGATCCTAGTTACTCTGATTGAGTGTCGTCTACTAAGGGGAGTCTGGCTGAAGACTTTAAACTTAGCGCTCATGGGAGGCATCCCACAGCTTATCTTTTTTGTTTGTTTATTTTTTTTTACATATTTATGATTAATGGGTGCTTCTAGTATTTTTTGTTTTCCAGTATTTATTTTTTAGGGACAATGCGTACTTCAATTCAAGTTTGGGGGTATGCTACGAGCCATACTAGTCCAGATAGTTCTCCATATCCCAGGTCAGCTCTTTCCATATTATTCACATATTGGAGTCAATGTGTAATTTAAGTTTGGGGGTATGGGAGACACATTACACACACTTTGTCCTAATTTGTTGTTGTTTTTCTTCATATAAAAAAAGGGGTAAATGCATGCTCATGTTATCTTGAAATTTTGGTTGATTTTTGTGATGTGATGTCACAGGTGAGCATAAAATTTTGAACACATGATCTGGTAATAAAATTTAAAATTTAGTTATTTACGTTAGGCATTTGAGAATTCACATGTTTGATCTAATCTAACACGAGAACATTAGCACAAATTGTGTGAAGTATGACATGTGAATTTAATGTGTACGTTTCCTCGTCTTAACTAAAACTGGATGACTTGTTGGATAAACACTTGGGCATAGAAAAGCATAAAAAAAGAAAAAAAAATATAATAATAATACTACTAATGATCATCATCAATAAACTTTCCACTGAGTAACTGGACCTCTTACCTCAGTAAGCAGTGAGTGTTCACATCAAAATGTGGGAATTTTATTCGTAATGATCATTGCGAAATTTTTCGCTGAGTAACTGGACCTCTTGCCTCAGTAAGCAGTGAGTGTTCACGTCAAAAGGTGAAAATTTTGTTTGGTAGCATTAAGGTCAGTTTAGTTTCGTAGCCTTTTTGACTCGAGTTAGTAAGTCCTTAGGGGTGTCTTTACACTTAATGCCCTAAAACCATCTGGTTTGGGAGTCATTGACTCAACACTCGCTACATGGGTCAATTAGAAAGCTTAAGGGAATTAAACATAGCAGAGCCATATATATAAAAAATAATAATAATAAAATAAAAACTATGCCATTTTCGTTCATTCTGATGGGAAATTTGGTGAATCTTGAGACATGGAGACCTTACACATTGGAGTTATTTGGAAGCTTCATTTTTATATTCTAATTCACTTTACACATTGTCAGACATGTGATGCCTTAACCTGCCTTTTGTAAGTAATTTGATTTTAACATTTCTATTCATTGCGAAGATGGGTTTATCTTTTTAAGCTTGCTCATGAATGAATATCATGGTGGTGTGTACTACTTAAATTTCTTGGATAACATGAGTGATGAACTTATCTTTATGTTCTTTGTTTTTCATTTAGTTTTTTATTTTGTTTTCCTAAGGGACTAGCAAAATATAAGTTTGGGGGTATTTGATGAGTTTTAAATATTGCATATTTAAGCCCTTAAATTATATTTGTTAAGCTCTTAGTTTGTATTATTTCACTCTATTTTATGTCTTTTTTGTGTTTTGTGTATTTTTATAGGTTTGTGGAGAAAATGAAGCATTTCTGGAGATATTAAGCTTCAAGAGCAAAGGCTGAGGATGCGTAGTGCGATCGATCGCACGAGATATGCGATCGTGCGCACCTGCGCTCGAGCGCACTTGCCTATGAACGAGCGCATGGTCAACATCCCACATCAAAATATTTGCAGTTCAGTGCACATTCGATCATGCGCACAAGACATGCGATCGATCGCACTCGATCAGTATCCCACATCGAATCTGCAACCCATATTGCTCCGGGACTCCCCCTATATAAATACCATCTGGCCTTATCATTCAGGGTGTAATTCCTGAGCCACTTGGTGTAATCTGGTGGACGTCTGCTAGCATTTTGGTGGATCCCGAAGGCTTTGCTACCACGAGGGGAAGCGCCGCCCAACAACGTGTGGAACTTCTTCCTTGTATAGTAATTATTTCTTTTCATTTAGTTTTGTTTAGTTTAAATGTTTAGCACTTTTATTATGAACTGTAGTTTCATAACAATGAGTGGCTAGAATTTTCAACTAAGGTTGAAGATGAAGCCTCGCCATTGTTTGGCATATTAGTTTCAGTTTTGTTTATACAATTATGATATTTTTTTTAGTATAAATGTTTTGTCAATTATTTGAGTAGAATCTTATGATTGATTGTGTTTAAATTATTCTGTTGGATATTCCTTGTGTTTTATCTGATGGATACATCAAATTGTTTTTGATTAAATTGGATTTCCTTTGTGATTTGTTAAAAGCGGATACATTGGATGCTTTTGGTTTAATTGGGATATTTGTTGTTTTTTGTCTTAAGTTGGATTCATGAAATTTTTTGATAGGCTATTTTTAAAACATTGAGATATATGCTTAACTTTGACGGGGTGGATCCAAAAACCTTAGTCTTTTTATTAGTTTTTAAAATCGATTTAGTTTAGCTTTTATTTATTTTGCAATAGATAATACAAAACTCGAAACTAGGTTAAGATAAGATTAGTTTAGATAAATTTATATTTTCACAACGCAATTCCCTGTGGATTCGACCTCACACTTGCACAACACTATACTGCAAACGACTCGTGTACTTGCGAGTAATTTAAAACTCACAACAACAAACCCATCAAAACTTCTGCCGATGCTGAAATCCTGCACAACCTGACATTTGTCTACTAAAACTGCCATGAATTTCTCTAGAAAAATCATATTTACGAGCCATGAAATTCTCCAAAAAAATAGACATTCGAATCTTTCCAGGCATATATGGCTCATCTCCTGGTTCTTTCTGAATCATTACAGTTTAAATCCGCAAAAATCACTTCTGCCAGGCTGAAATCACATATAGTCTGACCTTTGTCTACTTAAACTACCATAACGTTCTCTAGAAAAATCATTTTTATGAGCCATGAAATTCCTCAGAAAATAGACATCCGGATCTTTCCAAGAATATATGGCTCATCTCCTGATTCTTTCTGAATCAATAAAGTTTAATCCGTAAAAATGACTAATCTGTACGGGCAATTATGGAAATTTAGTGAAACTCATTTCCAAGTGCTTGTGAACCTGTAAAACAACGAAAAACAACACAAAGTAACTGTTGTAAACCACCTTAAGATGCCCAGGTGGTGATCTTCCAAACATCCAAGTCTAGAATGACTTGTAAAGAAAAGAAACAGCAAATGAAGCAGGAAAGAACATAAGCAATTGTTATCGAGGTTCGACAATGTGCCTACATCCCTGTGAGTTCCTCCGAACTCTCTGCACTAAATAAATGGTTTTTACAATTACAGCAACACCTCTTTAAGAACACGATCAAAGATGGATCTTAACCATTCTTGAATCATCCTCAAGAACATGATCAGATCTTGATCTTAACACCATTATTGAAGAACGAAAGAAGAGAGAAAATAAAGTGATAAGGTCTTGAGTTACCCTGGAATTTTCCCCAAGAAAATTTTACTTACAAGTCCCTTGAATCCCCAATCTATACTACTCTCTCTCTAAACATCTAGCCTCTCTACAATGAGATCTCTTATGTGTTTAGTGTCTTTGCACTCTCACACACCCATGTGCTCTATTTCACACACACTCACATGTCATCATATATTATGTCACACTTCTCTTGTCTTAGAGATTGAAGCTAGGTGACCCTTTATATAGTGCACCACTTCCTTTAACCTATCTTGAAGGTCAATCTCCACCCTTAGATCTTAAGGACCAATCAACCATAGCCCCTCATCAATCCTAAGTAATCCTGTGCATTTTGAACTTGTCCCATGCACCTTTCAAAAGGCTGGAAAAATTAGCATCAGTGTGCCTTCAAGCCGCGGCCTAGAATAGGGCAAGTCGTGTCCTGAAGAAGGGGAGATTTTAATGTCATACTAGAGGCTGCGGCCTAAAGTGGCTGAGCTGTGGCACACAAGGCCAGGCCACGGCGCACACTCTTTGGGCTGTAGCGTACAACCCCCTCTCCTAACTTCTGGTATTCCTGGAGGCCGACGCGCACACCTTAAGCCAAGGCACCAAGACCTGGTGTTGAACCCTTTCAAACCATGTTTAAACCTTAGACAAACACCAAAAATCTCTACCTTTATCTAAGTGATTAAACCCGAACCCATTGTGTAGAGAACTTAAGATCTAAACTTAACTTGAGTCACCATATCAACCGACTCCAATCCTAAGAAGTCCAAGGCAATGATTAAACTTACTTAGAGGTAGAACCTTGGTGCCTAAATCTGCAGGATTTTTTTCCGTGGCTACCTTGTCCACATGAATGCACCCTTCTGTAACATTTTCCCGGATAAAATGGTATCGAACATCCATGTGGTTTGTCCTCTCATGGAACACTGGATTCTTGCACAAATACAACGCACTTTGGCTATCCGAAGATACCACCACCTGCTTTTTTAAGACCTTTCACTCGTCCAACAACCCTTTGCACCACATAGCCTCCTTTATGGCTTCCGTAGCTGCTACGTATTCTGCTCTGGTCATTAAGAATGCTACTACCGACTGCCACTGAGCCTTCAAGTACCTCAGCAACCACTTCATCCCAAGCCAAAGCTCCTTTCCGAGATTACTCACAAATCTGCTAAGAACACCTATTGCCTGAGAAATGTCAGCTCTAGTGCTTATCATCATGGACATGACTGATCTAACCACACTAGAGTAAGGGACCTTTTCCATTTCCTTCTTCTCTTTATCCATTCCAGGACATTGTTAGCTGGAGAACTTGAAATGACCAGCAAAGGGAACCTTCACTGGTTTACATCTTTTATAGAAAACTTGTACAACACCTTTTCTATGCCAGAAGACCGAGAACCTTCAACCCTTTTCTTTCCCTTTCCTGAATTCTTTTCATCCCAAGGATATTTTGTGCAAGGCCAAGATCCTTTTTGAGATGTCAACCTTTCCATCCTTTCCCTGCTGTTATCAACCCACAGCATACCATCAATATAGATGAGGATACTCACCCTTTCCTCCACCTTGTGTCCAGGTGAGAAAGTTTATGTGAAATCTATGCTGTCTCTTCGCGTGAACCCCTTCACCAACAGCCTAGCCTTATTCCAGACTTTATCCCCTAGAGTGTTCCCTTCTTTGATCTTGCAAGTGCACTTACAATCCACAACTCTCTGTTTTCCTGAAATGTGCCCTAATTCCCAAGAGTTGTTCTCCCTCAAAGAATGCATTTCTTTCTCTATAGCTAGCTTCCATCTTGACGAATCCTTATATACCATGGCATTAATGTAAGTCTCTTGTTCACTTATCCCTCATTCTGTCCAAGGAGCTGCTACAATCGTAGCCGCAAAACTATATCTCAAAGGTGGTCTGACCAGCCTTTTTTTCCAGTCCCTTGTGAGCTGATAGTCATTCTGACTTGCTGCATCATCCCCTTCTAGTTCAGCCTCCTCTCGAGTGTCTTGAGCTTGGAATTAATCAATGGGCTCTACTTGGTCCGAACCCTCTTGCCTTCCGTGCTCTACCTGAACTGAATTTTCCTTGATGCTATGCTCCACAAATATCGAACTGGTTTGCTCACTATCCCCTACAGGGTTAGTTTTCTCTAAATAAGAAAATAAATGCTCATTAAAAATGACATCCCTACTTATTATGAGTTTAAATCTTTTTTGATCTAAGGACCACAACTTATACCCCTTAGCCCCTTCCCCATATCCTAGAAGCACATACTTTCTAGACCCTGGGCTAAGCTTATCATCCTTTTGATGTGCATACGCAGCACACCCAAAATTCCTAAGGTTGTTCAACTCAGGGGTTTTACCACTCCACATCTCTTCAGGAGTCTTGAGCTCTAAAGCTCTAGAGGGTGAACTATTAACCAAATACGCAGCAGTAGACATCGCTTCCCCCCAAAAACATTTGGGTAATTTGAATCCATTTAACATGCACCTAACCTTTTCCATAAAGGGTCTTATTCATCCTCTCAGCAACTCCACTTTGCTGAGGGGTTTTCACAACCGTTCTATATCTTAGAATTCCATTTAACCTACAAAATTGATCAAGTTCCTTGTTAAAAAATTCTAAACCATTATCAGTTCTTAACACTTTAACTACCTTGCCCGTTTGAATCTTCTCCAGCTTTTTCCACACCACTAACTTATTCAAATCATTTGATTTATTTTTAAGCAAATAAACCCAAACCTTTCTTGAATAATCAGCAATTAAAGACAGAAAATAAAGATTACCTCCCTGTGTTGGTGTTCTTGTTGGCCCCCAAAGATCTGTATGAATGTAGTCAAGAATGCCCTTAGACTTATGCACTCCGGTGTTGAAGCTGACCCGATGTTGCTTCCCAAGAATGCAACTCTTGCAGAAGTCGAGTCTTTCTACCTTGTCACCATCAAGTAACCCATCATTGCTGAGAACTTGCAGGCCCTTTTCGCTCATATGTCCCAAATGAGTGTGCCAAAGAGCTACCTTATCCATCTCAGCCATCAAACTTGCTGCTTGATCCTTGATGTCCGTGTCTCCAATCATCTCATAGAGACCATCCTTCATTGCTGCTTTGATCACTATCAAAGATCCCTTAGTTACCTTGATATTTCCTCGCTCTACCTTGTATGTGTACCCTATGGAATCTAGCTACCCCAATGAGATCAAATTTCTTCTCAAATCTGAAAGATATCTCATGTTCCTCAGCAGTCTTGTCATTCCATTAAACATCCTCAACTGGATGTCTCTCGTATCCCTCACTTGGTAAGAAGTATCATTCCCCCGGAAAACCTTTTCATCATTGGTTTCCTTAAAATTCTTGAACGAATCCCTATGAGGACACATATAATGAGTGCACCCGGTATCCAAGATCCATTTCCTACTGCCTTCTTGCCCCTTTCTCACACTTGAGCACACAACAAGAACATCATTATGTTGCTATTCTCCCTTAGCAACCGAAGCCTTTCCATTCTTGGTATGGCTTCCCCCCTCATCCCTCATCATCTTCTTGCAATCTTTCTTGAAATGACCCTCCTTATGGCAGTAGAAGCATCTCTTCCCTCCAAATCTCGATTTGGAGTGCGCTCTCCCATGGCTTTTTCCTCTACCTCTGTCCTGGTAGTAGCCATGTATGTTACTGTGCACTCTACCATGGCTTTCTCCTCTACCTCTGTCCCAGTAGTAGCCATGTATGTTACTGTGCACTCTCCCGTAGCTTTCTCCTCTACCTCTGTCCTGGTAGTAGCCATGTATGTTACTGTGCACTTTCCTATGGCTTTCTTCTCTACCTTTGTCCTGGTAGTAGCCATGTATATTGCTGCCATACCGAGTTGTTAGCCTTCCTCTAACGAACAACTCTTCTCCACTTGATGCTCTCATCATCTTGGCATCAAGATTATCTTGCAACTCTTTATTAGGATCCAATTTAAAAGCAAAGATTCGTTTACGAAGATAACTCTTATTTGGGAGAGTCTTGGCAAGAAACAACTCATCTAATTTCTTCTAAATTGTAGTTGGATCTTCCGAGTCTCCACACTCCCTTATGACACTATCCGACATGTGCATAAAGATGGTGTTGTATGCCATCTTCTTCATCTCATTCCGCTAGACCTCCGTGATACTTGCTGGAAAAACGTCATCTTCTCCAATCACCAAGTCCATCTTTTGTTGCATAAGAACAACCTTGATCTTCCGCTTCCAAAGGGCAAAGTCTCCCTTTCCATCAAACTTCTCAACAATGAAGTTTGAACCCATCTTGTGGAGCAGATCCCAGATTTATGCAACACCCACAATTGCTTTCCAACTTCTTCTAAATCTCAAGAACACGATCGAAGATTGATCTCAATACCGTTCTTGAATCGCCTTCAAGAACATGATCAGATCTTGGTCTCTACTTTGTTCTTGAATCACCTCAAGAACACGATCAGATATTGATCTCTACTCCATCCTTGAATCACCTCAAGAACACGATCAGATATAGATCTCTACTCCGTTCTTGAATCACCTAAGAAGTTGACCTTTGATTCTTGGAGTCTTGCTCCGATACCTTCTGTTCTTGCTTCGATACCCGCTGTTGTAGCTCTGATACCACTGTTTATCTCTTCTAGCTCTGATACCACTGTTGGAAACCACCTCAAGATGTCCAGATGGTGATCTTCCAAACACCCAAGTCTAGAATGACTTGTAAAGAAAAGAAACAGCAAACGAAGCAGGAAAGAACACAAACAATTGTTATTGAGGTTCGGCAATGTGTCTATGTCCCCGTGGGTTCCTCCGAACTCTCATAACTAAATCAATGGTTCTTACAATTACAGCAACACCTCTTCAAGAACACGATCAGAGATGGATCTTAATCGTTCTTGAATCATCCTCAAGAACATGATCAGATCTTGATCTTAACACCGTTCTTGAAGAATGAAAGAAGAGAGAAAAGAAAGTGATAAGGTCTTGAGTTACCCTAGAATTTTCCCCAAGAAAACTCCACTTACAAGTCTCTTGAATCTCCAATCTATACTACTCTCTCTTTAAACATCTAGCCTCTCTACAATGAGATCTTTCCTGTGTTTAGTGTCTTTGCACTCTCACACACCCATGTGTTCTATTTCACACACACTCATATGTCATCACATGTTATGTCACACTTTTCTTGTCTTAGAGATTGAAGCTAGGTGACCCTTTATATAGTGCACTACTTCTTGAACCTATCTTGAAAGTCAATCTCCACCCTTAGATATTGAGGATCAATCAACCATAGCCCCTCATCAATCCTAAGTGATCCTGTGCGTTTTGAACTTGTCCCACATACCTTTTAAAAGGCTGGAAAAATCAGCATCAGTGTGCTTTCAAGCCGCGACGCCAAAACCTGATGCTGAACCCTTTCAAACCATGTTTAGACCTTAGACAAACACCAACAGTAACAAATTCCTAAGCTAACAAATGTAAATTAAGGAGCCAAAATATGCAATATTTGGCACTCATCACTACCAAATGCAAAACTTCCTAAGGAAGCTTTGCATAAGCATACACATATACTCTACTTCTCTCTCTTTTCCTCTCCACTATTTTGTTCATTTTGGTTTGGAAAAGTTGCAGGCTTCCTTCTTTTGGATAAAACAATACTACTTAATGGATTAGAAAAAAAATAAATGATAAAACAATAATAGATATGGCCTATGGATTATGATGTAATGGGACTACTTTTCACTTTGTACAAATGTTCTATTTTTGTTTAATATTATATTTTTATCAACAAATTTAATTTGTGTTTATGATTTGAGTGTTCATATTTGTGAATAATTTTTATATTATTTTTAAAATATGAAAACATGTTAAGAACAATTGTAAATGGTGATATACTTGAGCAAAGATTTAAAGCCCTTACTTTGGTCACCCATTCTGGCCACTTAGATTAATAACTAATCGAGTGCCAAAATATGTTTTAAGGTTACAATGGGTAATTTATTAGTATAGCTTCCGCGCATGTAACCCAGTTATTAGTTGGCTGGTAGAGTGATACAATTGGGTGGTCATCTGAGGTGTTTCTCTAGCACTCCATTTTTTTTTGTAGTTGATCTTGTATCTAATGTTTTGTATATAAAAATATTTACATTAATTATTCCCTTTGTCCTATATTTTTAGTCCATCTTTCTTAAAATGGATATCCCATATTATTTGTCCCCTTTTCTTAAATGAGATACAAAAACTATTGATTTTACAAGTATATCCTTAATCTATTCTTTTTATTTCACACAACTTTTAGAGGACACACATGTATTTGACTTAACATTAGCTGTAAAGGGGGTTCTGAACAAAACAACGTTTTCAGTAAACTTGTACAAATAAAAAGTAGACTAAAAATATTAGACGGGTGGAGTTTTTAAATGTGTTTTGTAAAATTATATTTATTTGTGAAATTATAATTTATAAATAAATATACTCTAATAACTTCGTATAAAATGATGAAAAATACTAGATCCGCATGGAGAGGTGGTTAAATAGACGACTTTAGTTAGACCGATGATCAAAATTACTATAGATGGGGTTCCGTTTTCAAATACAAAAACAAGAGGGTGTTGGAGTGGTGATGACGTAATTATAGACGGGAGTTTGTGGTAGCCCATTATGTTCAAATTTAGGTGGTGGTAGACCCTTATCAAATTGAGTTAATAGCGGCTAGGGAAGGTCTTTGTTTGGTGCTAGAGGCTGGTTACACACTAGTGGTTTGGGAGGGAACTCTTTGATACTATGCATTGTTGTTAATTCACTAGGTCCTGATAGCCTAGTCTTACACCTCCTCCCTTTTACTTGGAACTAACAAAATCTCATTAAAACGACCTCCGCAAACCCACAACAGTGAGTTTTGAGTCGCCAGATTCTGTAATAAATTCTATGACCCCTCCCTTCGGTTTGTGATAGGGTTGCCATAAAAACCTATAAACCTCCAAGGTAACTGTTCCCGACCTTCATTAATTATTATATCAATATGCGAGTTTGAATATGTATATAACTAGACTTTCATCAAATCTTTCTAGAAAAGAATTAATCCCCCACTACGACTACATACACCTACAAAAATACCACCTTGGAACCCGAATCACTGTTTTATCCACCCTAACCCATAATCTAGTCTCAAAAAAAAAAAAAAACCACGTCAGGAACTTCTTGTTGGAGAACCTCTCTTAAAACTCTTAATGCCCGGGGTTCCCAAGCCCCTGTACATTCCAACACAATATCCTCATTTGGTCAAGCGAAGCCGCTTCCCATAAGCTTGCTCCACTGTTTGAGAATTGTTTGCATTAGAACAAATCCTCTTTTCCCCTTGACTGATAGAGATCATACGCCATTCAAAATCTTTTTCTTCAATTTCCTTTTACCTTTAGCAGCATGTGTTAACTTAGCTATTCCCCTTACCCCATTCGGTACCATTTTCCACCCCTTTGTATCTTTCAACTTCTCACTCCATACTCTAAGTCAGTGTCATCCTCCCTATTGAACCCTCCTCTACCCTTCGACATTACCTCCACCGCTATCAGCATCCAAAACTTGAGCCACATGCACCGGTACTTCCACTAACCCCCGTGCACCTTGTACCACTGTTTTTATTAAGTATGAGTGATTCCATTTATTAATCAGTTTCTCACGTTCCTTCTTGGAATATGTCAAGCTTAGGACGACCACAATATCATCTGAAAAAAATGTTGTGGCTTTTTCCTCTTGTTTAGCTACATTTCCCTCTTTTATCACATTTGGATCGATGCAATTAGGCGGTAATACCTCTATGTTCCTCTATTCCTCATCCCTCATTACCATGTTTGCATTTCTCTTTTTGAACCAACCCTCTCTTCTTCCAGATGGGAATTCCACCACCCTTCTTTTCCCCACTAGTACTTTTTCTGACCCCAAGGCTGACCATACTCTCTTATTCTTGCGCCCTTCCACTCCCTAAATCATCCTAGGAGGAACAAACTCATTTTCAGTCACACCCCATATTGGTAATCCATAGGTTCCCCTTTCTATCTACTTCTCTTCGCCATCTCACACCCTTTTACTATATGTCCTAGCAAACCATACATAAAGCAAAACTATGGTAGTCGTTCATACGTAAACATTACCCAAAGTCCTCTCAAGGTGATAAACATCTCATGGCGTAGGGGCTATAACACATTCATTACTACTCTCAATCACAGATACTTGACCCATCTGGCTCTGTAAAGCGAAGCCTCGACTACCGGTGTGCGTCTTATGCAGTTCCCAATCTTTTTCCCCACTTCCTTTGTTAACCTGGAGAACGGCCAATTGTGGATGTGAACCCAGAACGGCGAGTATCGGAACTCCATAGATGATGGACTTCTTTAATCATCAAACACTCGTAGTATTAATAAGGCATCATCAAACAACCATGGTGTTCCATTTTAAACATTTTCTTTATATTTTTTATTTTGGAAGTTAAACATCCAAATATCATGTCTTACATGTCGAAATAAAACTGCCCCCTTAATCTTCAAGATGTTCTTCATTGTTTTCTTCAATTCCTCCTTTTTATATTAGAGCCATGTTAAAAATTTCCCAAGCAGACAAAACTTCCCTGATCTTGCGTTGCATCCCTACTTCCTCCCCTATATCCTCTTCCATTTGTTTCGAGTCTGTTAGTTTTAGTTTCTCGAAACATAATCCCTTTACCCCCTCTATCAGAGTACTCAACCAGCGATCCTCCACCATAGACCTCAACCTTTGTGGTGCTACTGCGTTAGGAGATGTCACCAACCATGCCGTGTGGTAGTTTCATTGTCGAAAACTACCTCAAGAACGATGAAAACCCTAGTTGAATGTAGCCATTGTTTTCATCTTTAAATCCACAAAGAATTAATGAGGTGCTCCAAGTCTTAGAACCGGTAGTAATTGAAGACATGAATGGGAGGCTCATAAGGAAATTTGAGGTGGATAAAAGGATGCTCTATTTCAAATGCATCACACTAAGGCGCCAGGACAGGATGGTATGTATGCTTTATTTTATCAAAAATATTGGGAAATAATGAGAGGGGATATTTCTAGAGTTGTGCTTGATTTTTTAAATGGTGGTAAGTTAGATCATGTTTTGAATTATACTTATCTTGTACTCATCCCAAAATCCTGAAATGACATCACAATTTAGGCCAATTGGCTTATGCAAAGTCCTGTACAAAATAATTGCCAAAGTAGTGGCTAATAGGCTCAAAGAGGTGTTGGTTAAGATAATTTCTCCATCTTAAAGTTCATTTGTCCCAAACCAACCGACCACAGATAATATTTTAATAGCTGATGAGATGATTCATGCTTTAAGAAATCGACACCAAGGGAGAGGTGGATTTATGGCGATCAAATTAGATATGAGCAAGGCCTATGACCGAATGGAATGAAAATTTCTTGAGGGTGTGATGAGTAGGATGTGTTTTAAACAAAGGTGGTTTAAGTTAATTATGACGTGTGTATCCACGATTTCATACTCAGTTTTCTTAATGGTGATCCAAAATGGCAATTGGTTCCTACTAGGAGGATTATGCAAGGAGATCTATTATCACCCTACCTATTTCCATTATGTACAGAGGGGTTATCCGTGTTGATTCAACATAGCGAGAGTTAAGGGAAGCTTTTTAGTGTACAAGCCAATGTCAATGGTCCTAGAGTCTCTCATTTATTTTGCACTGATGATAGCTTAACTTTTGGAAGGGCAAGCTTAGAGGAATGTGAGACGATTAATGAGATCTTGCACTTCTATGAGAACAGTTCCAGGTAAAAGGTGAATTATAAAAATTCAGTTGGCTTCTTTAGTAAAAATTGTTGCAATGAGACTAAGGAATTGGTGATGAATACACTTTAGATCCCTAGTGTGGTGAGTCATGAAAAGTACCTAGGGTTACCAACAATGGTGGGGCAGTTGAAGAATAATGCTTTTAAGACAATTAAAGATTGAGTCTGGTGTAAAATTCAGGACAGAAGGAAAATATGTTGTCTAAAGTGGGCAAGGAAATTTTAATAAAGGCAGTTGCATAGGCAATACCAACTTACACAATGAGCTGTTTTAAGCTCTCATTAGTATTATGTAAGGAATTAGAAACAATGATGAGCCAGTTCTGGTGGGGGCAATAGGGAGATGAGCACGAAATTCATTGGGTCAGTTGGAACAAGAAGCGTAAGCTGAAGAATGAAGGGGGATTCAAATTTTGAGATATGTTGGGAAACTACCTTAGATGATGCTAGGAGGTGATCTTCCAAACACCCAAGTCTAGAATGACTTGAAAGCAAGAAAGAAAAGAACACAAAAAATTTGTTATCGAGGTTCGGCAATATGCCTACGTCCCCGTGAGCTCCTCCAAGCTCTCTGCACTATCTTATGAATGGAGTTCTTTACAATCAGCAACACCTCTTTAAGAATCCACAAGTTCTTAAAGGAACAAAGAAGAAGAAGAAACAGAAAGTGATAAGAACTAAACTTGGAATTTTCCCAAGAAAATTCCCCTTACAAGCCCTTGAATCCCCTTTCTATTCTACTCTCTCGCTTCTAAACAACCAGCCTTACAAATGAGTCTCTCTTGTTTTGTGTCTTTGCACTCTTACAATCGATCTCCCTTTTAATCACAAGTTTTCACATTGCATCTTAGATTGAAGCTAGGTGACCCTTTATATAGTGCACCAACTTCTTGACCAATCTTGAGGGTCAATATCCACCCTTAGATCTTGAGGACTAATCATCTATAGCACTTCATTAATCCTTAGTAAAGCTATGCATTTTAAACATGTCTCACGCACCTAACAAAAGGCTGAACCAAAAGTACCATGTGTGCCTTGAAGGTGTGGCCTGGAACAAGGTGTGTTGTGCCCTGGAGCAGGGCACACTTGCTGCCACTCTATGCGCTGCGGCCTGGGGAAGGCTGCACAGCGGCCTGCCCCTCTTCCTTGCACTCCTCGTTGCTAAGCGCCGCGGCCTGGAAGGAGCTGGGCTGCGGCCTGATCTGGTGCTGACTTGCTGAATTTATTCTTCCATCTTTTTGTTTAAACCTAGAACAAAATACCAACAATCTCTACCTTTGTCCAAGCGTTCAAACCCGAACCCATTGTGCAGAGAACTTAGGATCCAAACTCATCTTGAGTCATCATATCAACCGACTCCAATCCTAAGTAGTCCAAGACAATGATTGAACTTACTTAGAGGTAGAACTTTAGTACCTAAATCCGCAGGGTTTTCTTTCGTGGCTACCTTGTCCACATGGATGCATCCTTTCGTAACATTTTCCTTAATGAAACGGTACCAAACATCCATGTGCTTTGTCCTCTCATGGAACACCGGATTCTTGCACAAATGCAATGAACTTTGGCTATCCGAATACACCACAACCTGCTCCTCTAGTACCTTCAACTCTTCAACCCTTTGTACCACATAACCTCCTTGATGGCTTCCGTAGCCGCTATGTACTCAGCCTCGGTTGTTGAGAGTGCTACCACCAGCTACAACTGAGCCTTCTAACTTACACAACATCCATTTAAGTTAAAAAAGTAAGAGGTAATCGATCTACTTTTATCTCGGTCAGCTCCATAGTCCTAATCCGCATAACCCTCAAGACAGATGGACTTACCCCTCTTATCATAAACCAACCCTATTTCTGGGCTTCCCTTCAAGTACTTTAACAACCACTTCATCCCAAGCCAAATCTCCTTTCCGGGATTACTCATAAACCTACTGAGGACACTCATTGCATGAGCAATGTTGGGTCTAGTGCTTACCATCACGAACATGATTGAACCAACCGCACTAGAGTTAGGGACCTTTTCCATTTCCTTCTTCTCCGCCTCCGATCTCGGACATTGATCGTTGGAGAACTTGAAATGACCAGCAAGGGGAATCTTCACTGGTTTGCTATATTCCATAGAGAACTTAGATATCATCTTCTCTATGTAGGAAGTTTGAGAGATATTTAATCTGTTTCTCTCCCTTTCCCGGATGA